>JAJPUD010000023.1:1064029-1083082 GCA_023553655.1 Myrmecobius fasciatus
TCAGTGAATTGTTGTCTTTTTCCAATTCACCAATTTTGTTTTTCAGTTCACCATTTTTATTTTCCAGTGAATTGGTGATTTTTTCCAATTCACCAATTTTGTTTTTCAGTGAACTGTTTTCTTTTTCCAATTCACCAGTCCTATTTTCCAGTTTTTGATATTTCTGTTGCCCTGATCTCAATTTATTTCCCCATTCTTCTTCTAGCTCTCTTTTGAGATTCTTAATGCAATCATCCAGGTAAGCCTTCTGAAAGGGAGACCAACTTAAGTCTGCCTTTGTGGCTTCATCTGGGATTGTTTTCATAATGTCAGGATCTGGGGACTGTTCTATTTTTTCTCCGTAAAAGCTTTCTATGGTGAGAGCTCTCTTCTGCTTCTTGCTCATGATTTAAAGTTGGGATATTGGTCAAAAGCCGAGAAAACTGCAACAATTTATATTTGCCCTGGGGCAGTTTGCCGAGTTGACTTCCGGTCTGAGGCTGGTCGGGCTAGATTCGCACCAGGACCACGTTTTCAGCTGTTCTCATCCACCCCCTTCCAAAGGCAGATCTGCTAAAGCACCTGCCCGCAAGCAGAGCAAAGTGGCCCAGGCGTCTCCCAGGGGCTTCCTGGGTGCCCAAAATCCGCCCCTCTATCGCAGCCCTGACTTCCGCCCCGGCTGGAGTCCGATCGCGACCAGAGGCCGATTTCCCCTGAGGCTAACCTTCTCCGGAGTTCTTTCAAGGTAGATCTTTTATAGAAGTGCGTTGTAGTCCAAATGCTTGGCCAGGACCTCACTCGGAAACCAGTTTTAAGGCTTACTATGTCTGGGTTGGGGGAATGTCGGAGGGAGTTCACAGAGAAAGCTGTCCGCAGTTCGCCATCTTGGCTCCCGTACTATCTTTATTTATTTGTTGTTTATGTATTTGCTTGCTAACCAGAGCTAGGTGGTGCAATAGATTAAGCCTAAAGTCAGAAAAACCTGAATTTGAATCAGGTCTCAGATTCTTACTAGCTGTGTGACCCTAAGCAAGTCACTTTATCTTGTTTGCTTCAGGTTCTTCATCTGTGAAATGAATAGCAGCAGGAGAAGGAAGTGGCAAATCACTTCTGTACCTTTGCTAAGCAACTCCAAAGAGTTGGTTACAATTGAAAACAGAAAAATCTGAATGGGCAGACAGATATATGAAGGGAAATGAAGTATAATAAGATTGGATAGATAGAAAGAGGCCAGCTTGTGAAGGGTTTTAAAAATCGAACATTTAAATTTTATATTTTATCTTGGAATTAAGTTCTTTTTTAAAGTTTTTTTTTAATTAAAGCTTTTTATTTGCAACACATATGTATGGGTAATTTTTCAACATTGACCCTTGAAAAGCTTTCTGTTACAAATATTTCCTCCCTATTCCCCACCCCTCCCCTAGATGGCAGGAAGTCTAATACATGTTAATTATGTTAAAATATTTGACAGATTGAAGATGTGTATACATATTTTTACAGTTATCTTGCTGTGCAAGAAAAATCAGATCTACAAGAAAAAAAATCGGAGAAGGGAAATATAATTCAAGCAAACATCAATAAAGAGCATGAAAATGTTATGTTGTGATCTACATTCATATCATTCTCTCTGGGTGTATATGGCTTTCTTTATCACTGAACAATTGGAACTGGTTTGAAACATTTCATTGTTGAAGAGAGCCATGTCCATCAGAATTGGTCATCATATAGTCTTGTTGTATAGCCGTGTATAATGATCTCCTGGTTCTGCTGATTTCACTCAGCATCAGTTCATGCAAGTCTCTCCAGGCCTCTCTGAAATCATCCTGCTGGTCATTTCTTACAGAACAATAATATTCCATGACATTCATATACCATAATTTGTTCAGCCATTCTCCAATTGATGGGCATCCATTCAGTTTCCAGTTTCTAGCCCCTATAAAAAGGGCTGCCACAAACATTCTTGCACATGTGGGCCCTTTCCTTCCTTTAAGATCTCTTTGGGATATAAGCCCAATAGAAACATTGCTGGGTCAAAGGTATGGACAGTTTGATAACTTGTTGAACATAGTTCCAAATTGCTCTCCAGAATGGTTGGATTCGTTCACAGTTCCACCAGCAATGTATCAGTGTCCCAGTTTTCCCACATCTCCTCCAACATTTGTCATTATCTTCTCCTGTCATCTTAGCCAATCTGACAGGTGTGTAATGGTATCTCAGAGTTGTTTTAATTTGCATTTTTCTGATCAATAGTGATTTGGAGCACTTTTTCATATGACTGGAAATAATTTTAATTTCATCATCTGAAAATTGTCTGTTCATATCCTTTGACCATTTATCAATTGGAGAGTGGCTTGAATTCTTATAAATATGAGTCAATTCTCTATATATTTTAGAAATGAGGCCTTTGTCAGAACCCTTAAATGTAAAGATGATTTCCCAATTTATTGCTTCCCTCCTAATCTTGTCTGCATTAGTTTTGTTTGTACAAAAACTTTTTAACTTAATATAATCAAAATTATCTATCTGTTGTTCAATTAAGAGTTCCAGTTCTTCTTTGGACACAAATTCCTTCCTTCTCCACAGGTCTGAGAGGTAAACTATCCTATGTTCCTCTAATTTGCTTATAACAGACAAAAACAAGCTGCTGAGCTGCTGACCTGATAAACTGATAAAAATCACCCCAAAACAAGAAATGAGTTAAAGGTAACTGCAAGCACTAAGTGTGCATGCTTAATGAGTTAATTAATATTGATTTCTCCTCCCCGAAGGAGGATTTTTCTGCTATTTTTGAATATGGGTTACATGATAGAAGAGGAACTTGTCAAGAAGGAACATACAATGGGAGGGCCAAGAAATCTGTTGGAGGATGAAGGCGAACCTTGAACTTCAGGATAGTAAATAAAAGTTTCTTTCTGCCATGTATAAGTACAGATCCACCCAGGGATCCAACTTACTTCATACACTTTTGAGTCTTATTTACTTTGCAGCATATTTATCATAGTGATGAGCACCCATACTTGGTAATGCCTGTGTGAGCAAAGAGAAGGGCATACAGATAAAAGGGATCAATAAGGTAGAAATAAGAAGAAACGACAAAAGATTAGAAATAAGAGGTGTTTCCAAGTGACAATAAGACTGTGAGCCCGAGAGAATGGTGGAAGAAGAAAGGACTTGGGGGGAAAAGATAGTGAGTCAAGTTTTGGATGTGTGGAGTTCAAGATACCTATAGGATATCCAGTTTGAGATGTCCAATAGGCAATTGGTGATGACAGTCAATAAACATGTATTAATTGGCACTGTGCTAAGCATTGGGGATATAACAAGAGGCAAAAAATAATCCCTGCCCTCAAAGAACTTATAATTTAATGATGATATTGGAGCTCAGGAAAGAAACAAGGGCTCAATCCATAGATATAAGAATCATCAGCAATAGAGATGACCATTATTAAATTGTATTATCAGAAACAATTTATTTACTAGGAATTACCTACATTAATTAAGTTAGAAGTCCATACTAGAGGAACCCAGAAAGACATAATCCCTATCCAATATAGTAGGAGAAAATGTACAGATACAACTATGTCTAACACAAGGTGGTATGTGATAAGTAAGGTCATGTCAACTCAATTTTGTTTAGGAATATCATGAAAAGTTTCATAAGAAAATTGAATATGACCTTAAAGAATGGGGAGGATTTCATTTAAAAGAGATTGGAAAATCCATATTCTTGGGTCCCCCCCTCAAAAATAGAATAAGTAAGAGGGGGAACCCTAAGGCATATTCATTGACCAATGAGTTAGTTTAGCAATAGTATGAAATATAGGGAAATAGTGTGAAACGTGGCTAAGAAGGCAGATTGGAATCAGATAATAGAAAGCCTTGAATACCAGCTTGAAGCTTAGATTTTATCTTATAATGATGATGATGATAATAATAGCTCATGATTCTATAGCACATTAAATCTTGCAAAGTATTTTCCTTAAAACAACCCTTTGAAATTAGTAATTACAGATTTTATTGACTACAAACCTCTCCATAGGACTGCCACATTCCCACAATGCTTTTGTGCTTAGAAAGATCCCCTTAATTTACAAGAGAGTCCCAGGTTCTGCAGATGAGTGTACAGGCAAGGATATTGCCAAACTGCAGAAGGTTTTGTTTTAAAAGAAAACTGGAGGGACAGCTAGGTGGTGCAGTGAATAGAGCACCAGCCCTTTAGTCAGGAAGACCTGAGTTCAAATCCGATCTCAGATACTTAATATTCCCCAGCTGTGTGACCCTAGGCAAGTCACTTAACCTCAATTGCCTCAGCAAAAAAAAAAAAAAAAAAAGAAAGAAAGAAAGAAAGAAAGAAAATAACTCTATAAGGTACAATCCCTATTACATGTCACTGAGTTTTAAAGGGAATCATAAGTTCCAAGGTTGGGGTGACAAAAAAAAAAAAAAAGCAAAGAAAACTGGAGGGAAACCGGAATGAGCAGAGGGAGATGTGAGCAAGATAAGCAGAAATATTAGCCATGTTTAGAAGCATGAGAACACAACTAGATAGACCTCGAGACCCGGCAGCAAAGAAGGAACCTTTGTTCTTGCTAGATTGTATACCTCAGAAGCCTTAGGGAGAAAACTCTAGGATTTGCTAGGCTGTGTGCCTGCCCTCATAGGCTAAGTCCTGGGTTCTACTAATTAGTATCTTCACACTGTATCTTCTTGCATTTTACTTTGCCTTCTATTTAAAATGTAATGAAAAGCCTCAGAGGGTCTGAGATCCCATCTGTAGGATGGAGGTCATTGTGTGGTTGGAACAGAGACCTAACAGACATTTCCAGCCTTTTCCCCCCCTACCCTTCTCAGAGGGAGACTTACATTGCTACCAGGAGGGGAAGCAAGAGGCTGCACCAGAGGCTACTCTGCTCTCCTCAGAGAGAAGGGATAACAGGCTACAATTGTATCTATCTGCTTCCTTAGTCATTTTCAGATAGGACTGGGTTCCATCTAAATTCTGATCTCTGTGTCATTACAGGGGAAAGAAGGATCCCAAGCTCTATGTTCAAGAATTGACTCCGTGTCCATCAGATACTAGTTCCACAATGAACACGTGATGAAAAAAATATGCCCTGGGTCAGCAAACACTGAAATCAATCTCAGAAATCAATCTCTATGTGGATGTGTGTGCGTCACTCTCTCTCTGTCTGTCTCTTCCTCCTCCTTCCTCTCTATTTCTGCTTCTCTGTCTCTATCTTTCTGCCTGTATTTGTCTGTCTTTGTCTGTCTCTGTCTCTGTTTCTCTGTCTCTCTCTCCTTCTCTTTCTCTGATACTTTTCTCTGTCTTTGTCTCTCTATTTTTCTCTCTTTTTTCCCTCTTCTCTTTCTCTCTTTTTCTCTGGCTTTCTGTAGCACTGGCTCCTTGGTTCTCTCTGTCTCTGTCTCTGTCTCTTCTCCTTCTCCTTTTCCTTCTCCTTTTCCTTCTCCTTCTCCTCCTCCTCTTCCTCCTCCTTTTCCTTCTTCTTCTTCTCTTTCTCTGATACTTTGCTCTAGCTCTGGCTCTCTTTCTCTTTTTTTTTTCTGGCACTGGCTCTCTGGATCTCTCTGTCTCTGTGTCTCTGTCCCTTTCTTTGTCTCTGTCTGTCTGCCTGTATCTCTTTCTCTCTCTTCTCTTTCTCTGGTACTCTTCTCTGGCTCTTGTCTCTATCTTTCTCTCTTTGTCTCTCTCTCTTTCTCCTCCTCTTTCTCTGGCACTTTGACTGTCTCTCTATCTCTTTCTCCCCCTTCTCTTTCTCTGACTTTTTTTCCCTGGCTTTCTCTAGCACTGGCTCTATCTCCCCCTTCTCTTTCTGTGGCTCTCTCTCTCTGTGTGTCTGTCGTTCTGTCTAATCCAATCACATAATTCTTAACCCACTGAATGGGTTAGAAAAAGGAGGCTGCTGGCAAAATGAAGCTAGTGGGCAAAAGGAAAGCCTGGGGCTCTGACAATAGTGAGGACTTATTGAAAAGAGCCTCATTAGGGGGCTCTCAGAGCTTCCCTGGATGGGGGGGAGGGGAAGGCCAAGTAGCAGTGCTGGGCTTTCCCAAACTGCCTAAAACAGTTTTGCTCTCTCCTCTCTGTAAGTTACCAATTGAAAAGCCCAGATACAGAAGATATCAGTTTCCCTAATGTGTTTTGTGGATGCTGAACTCTTCACTGATGTCTCCTGCATATCCTCACAGCCTAAGTTTGTACATTTTGTAACCCCCCAGAATTTCCTGAATCCCTTGCTTCAATCCAATTCATTTAATCTTTGTTGCACAATGGAGCACCCACAAATCTCATGGCATTATACCAGGCCTGTTTGTGCCTTCAACGCTGTCTTCTCCAACATGGTTGAGGCCTTTCCCTCTGTCATCCTGCTTTATCCTCCAAGTGTACACACATTTGAGCAAATTGACAGGCTCTGTTAAATCTCTTGACTTACTGGAGAGCTGCAACTCGCTTATTATTTCAATTCCAGTCTCTTCCAAAGCAGGACTTGGAAAGGTTCCCCTGGAGGGCTTGTCTGATGCTGTTCTCTGAACTGACTGCTGGTGCCTCCACTTGCTGCCACAGTTTCTCTTCTCAGGAGAATTTTCAATTCTCAGTTAAAAAAAAACCCAAAAAACTCCACCTAATCTCACACAATAGCCCACTTTTACTATCCAGGTTTGGTTCCCTCAGGGAAGCCTGTTCTCCCTTTGAACAGCAGCAATTTTATTTCATTTAAACTCATTAGTCAATTACTATTTATGAGCTAAGAGTTCTTGCCTTCTGGTTGAGTCAGGAAGTACATGTTTCATGGGAATGTCTGCAGAAACATTTAGGGGGGGAAATCGTGTCTTTCCAGCATTATTTTCTTGTGTGCTGTTAGTAACTAAGTACTCCCAAGTTTCTGTTTGCCAACAGTATTCAAGATATTGGCAAAGGGAACAGCAATCCCCATTGAGCTATCATTTGAGATAATGTTGTATTTTATTGAGATGCAGAAATGGAAGAAGCTTTTTTTTTTAAAGTCTGCAAGCAGCTACACATACCTCCTTCAAAGAATCCTTTGTTCTTTCCATAAACGGGCAGCTGAATTTTTACAAAAATCTGTAACCTTGATTTCCAATATCCTTTAGACCAGAGCCATAACTAAGATGGGACAATTAGACTTTGTCCCAGGACACTGAAAATTAGAAGGTGCTGATAGCCCTTGTAAAATTGCCCCAGCAAATAAACAATAGAGCCCAGGTCCTAATAAAAAAAATTATTTGTTAAATAGGAAGCTACTGGGTAGCAGCTTCCTTCCTGGAGGTCTGCTTTCTGAAAGCAGATTCCCCCACCCAGTTAGCAGCCTCTGCAGGAATAAAGTATGGCATTTCCTAAGATCTCCCTTCACTCAATTGATTTTTTTTAAACATTCATTTGAAGGTGGGATTCACAGAGCTTGCCCTGAGTGCCAAAATAGCTAAGTGCAACTCTGTCTTCAGTCTGTTGCTGTGTGTGAAAGAAGAAACAACACAACAGAGAGCCCTCATCTAATTTCCAGTGGCTCCCAATCATGGTATTTCTCTATAACCCATTCTCCAGATGCAGGATTTCTTCCCCCCCAAGAACTAGAATCCAGGCAGGAGATGAATTGTTCTACAGCCCTTTCTTTTATCCTACTACTTTGAGCTCTAAGAAGAAATTATAATCAGGTTATAATTTTTCAGTGTTGGTTTACCTTCAACACCAAGCAAACAGGGGCAGCATTGACACAGTGGACTCTGAATGCCTGGATTCAAATCTTGATTCTGTTTCTTATAATTTGTCTAAACTTGGCCAAGTTGCTTTCTCCGGATTTAAATTTCTTACCTATAAAATGAGCAATTGGGGACTGCATGGCTTCTGATGTCCCTTCTAGATCTAAATCTATGCTCCTATGACAGTTTTCTCTCTTCTAATTCTCTTTTGAACTTCTCTAGTCAACACTATGCCCAACATTGGAATAGGATGGACTTCCACTCATTTTTCAGAAGGACACAAAATAATCCAGCTTCATTTTTCATGATTTTCTAGGCTAATACTATGCCTACAGAGAAACAATTCTACTGCTTTGTTTCTCTAGTTGATAAAATACTGGCCAATTCATTCCCTTTTTTTTTCTTAGCTTCACATTGAACCAGTCAATCAACATTCATTGTTGTTGTTTTTTAGTCATTTCAGTAATGTGTAACTCTTTGCAACTCCATTGAAGTTTTCTTGCTAAAAATACTGCAGTGGTTTGTCATTTCCTTTTCCAGCTTACTTTACAGATCAAGCAACTGAGGCAAACAGTATTAAGTGACTTGCAGAGGATCACACAGCTAGTTATCTGAAACCAGATTTGAACTCAGGTCTTTCTGACTCCAGTTTGGCACTCTGTCTACTGAGTCAACCAGCTACCTCAATATTTATTAAGTGCCTATTATTAGGATGCGTTTTCCAGTTCCCCTTAATTCTAGTAGTACCTAGCCTTCTCTTCCTTAATTCTTGCTCTTACTTGGCAAAGATGAGGATTATATTTATAAATTCAGCTAAGTGGTGCAGTGGATATAGCATGGGCCTAGAGTCAAGAAAACCTGAGTTTAAATCCAACCTCAGGTATATAACTAGCTCTGTGTCCCTGGGCAAGAAACTTAACCACTCTCTGCCTCAGTTTCCTCAATTGTAAAATGGGAATGATAACAGAATCAAATGATATAATATTTGTAAAGCACTTAGCATAATGCCTGGCACATAGTAGGTACTATACAAAGGTTTTATATATATATATATATATATATAATATGTATTATAAGATTATATATAAAGATTTTATATAGATTATATATAATAAATATATACAAATGTATATAAAATGTATCTTTATATTTATATTTTTATTTATTCCCTTCCCCCTTTAAATGAGAAATTAAGAAGAAGAGATCATGTTCAGCTGGCATTTGAGGATAGTTCAGGGATGATTTCAAGAAAAAAAAAAGGCATTTCTTCTAGGAAATGAAGGATTTCAATTGGCTGACAAGTGGAGAACATTCTAAACATGGGAGATAGCTAGAATAAGGGCATGGAAATTGGACTATAGTAGATAACAATCATTAACCTATTTTTCCTGAAATATAAAAATTTATGTGGCAGAATAGGGCAATTAGGCGGTACAATGAATAGAACACCAGAACTGGAGTCAGGAAAACTCATCTTCCTGAGTTCAGATCTGGTTAGCTGTGTGATCCTGGGCAAGTCACTTAACCTTGTTTAACTCAGTTTCCTAATCTGTAAGATGAGCTGGAGAAAGAAATGGTAAATCACTCCAGTATCTTTGCCAAGAAAAGCCCAAATAGGCTCACAAAGAATTGACCATAACTAAACAACAACAAAATGTATTATTATTCTCAAAGCTTGGTTATAAATCTATGCTGGCCACACTATATGCAACTCATCTCGGATATTTTGTCCTTATAAATATAGAAGTGTCTCTGACTCACAGTTCAAAGAATTTGACCTGAGGCAAAGCTTTTCCACCTAGAAAAGGACACTCATTCCGAGGGGAAAAAAGGTCATTTGCTCTTGAGAAAAAAGTCAGGGAGGGCTTTTCCCTGCAAGGTTTTTTTTTTTTTCCTTTTTCTACTCCAATTACTGGATATATTCAGTGTTCTCCTTTCTTTCTAAAAATACCTAAGCTGGAAAAATTTGATACTAAAAATCTGCTCCTCCCAGAAGGGCTAGCAATCCAGTTTAGGAATCTAGCTAAAACAAGAAGCTGCAAATGGAGAGGCCCTTTACAGCCATTTGTCCCCAGAAACCACACCTGGCAACGACCAGAGGCAAACGTGAGGGGAGTGAAATCATTCAGAACTAAGCCAGGTAAAGACTACACATCCCAGACAGTAAATACATCCAGAACCATGGATCCACAAGACTGCTGGAGAAGCAAGTCTAGAGAAGAGCACAAAGGCATTCCCAGAAGACCAGTGACCTACAGCTTTGGTGACATGAGATATTGCCTTCAAAATATGCAACCTGTGCCCGCATATTCCTTGTGCAAGCCCCTCCACAAGGCAACCTGACTGCAGACTACTTTATATGGCCTCCTCTCCACATTCATGTCCACTCTTCCCAATAAGGCAACCCTCCTTATTAACGATGTGCACATTCATGAGATGTCTGTTCTAAGACCCTGGAAGAAAAGTTTTGCTCCTCTTTCTTCCAACACTTTTTCCCTTGATTTAAATTAAATGTCCTCTGGCTGACTAATAGAGGTAAACACTTTGGTAGAGAATCAGAATGGTTTTGAGTGGATACAGATCCATAAAATACTCTGAAACTGGAGAAGCCTTGTGTGGGGGACTAATATAGGAATGGGGAGGTGCCCTTAGGTATTACAGAAATGTTATTTAGAACCTATGTCTGATGTCCTAGAATTAATTCTTACATTGAAGAGCTAGGTGGTATAGAGTACCAGGTCTGAAGTCAGGAAGACCTAAATTCAAACCCAACCTCAGATACTTACTAGCTGTGTGAGTCACTTAAACCTGTTTGCCTCAGTTTCCTCATTTGTAAAATAAACTGAAGAAGGAAATGGTAAAACATTCTAGTATTTTGGCAAGAAAATCCCAAAAAGGATCATGAGGAGTTGGACATGACTGAAAATGACTAAACAATAAAAATAAAGAGTCTGTAAAAAAAAGCATGGACCAGGCTCCTTAACATAACACACTGAAAGCATCTATGTTTCCCTTGGAAATGACTAAGAACTATGGGTGAAGAATCCATATTAATTTTGTAGAATCATTCTAGAGGAATAATAATGGCTAATTAAAACATAATGCTTGTAGAAACTGGAAACCGAGTAGATGCCCATCAATTGGAGAATGGCTGAATAATTATGATATATGAATGTTATAGAATATTATTCTTCATTATGGCAGACTCCTTCTTAGAATGGTCCAGATGATTTTTGTAGTGCTATGATAGCTGTGTATAATGCACAAATAGCCAAGTCTGTGAGTTTTCATTATGGAACTGCATTGATAACAGATCTACAGTTAAGTTTGAGGAATCTGAGGGCAAGGATCTTCTTATCTCAACTTGATGTTTCATCACTTTCAAGCAAATGGTTAGATTGAAATGAGTAGCTAAAATAACCTGAACTACTGGAGATGATTAGGCAACATGATTTGCCATATTGTTCACTGTCCAGTCATATCATTTTATGGTCAGAAATAAGAATTAGTCCAGGAAATTATAAAAAAAAAATTCAAAACCTCAATACTTGCTCCGTTCATCCTTATCATTCTTCTTGATCATTTTCGCCATGAGATTTAGTCTTGGCCAGGATCTATTAAATTGGACCACAGCCACTTCCCATCACTAGAATTAAGATCCTAGGGGATGTGCTATATAAGAGCTAACATACAAAGGGGTCTATTCAACTCCTCCCGGGGTTAAATTGACAACAACCAAACTTAGAGCAGAGGTGGGGTGCCTTTTTTTTTGTTAAATACCCATTTGGATATTTACAACATCATTCATAGACCATACAAAATTATTAATTTATAAAATTCAAGCAGTGGAAGATTATTGTACTTAGTTTTCAGATCATAGCTTGCAGTTGCCTTAGCAAATGATTTAGTCTCAGGATATGCTCTGGCAGCTATACCTTTTAAGGACCAACTAGAATTCCAAAGCAAAAGAAACAATAATTTTTCTTTGATCACTACACCTACTTAAGTGGAATCATCTGCTATTTTGATACTCATAAAGCAAAATAGAGACAACTTTATGAAAACAAATCCCCTTACTGGTTTTAAAAGATGATAGCAGCTAAGAGTAGAGGGATATTACATCAGGCTTATTGCTTAGTGTTTTGTTTCTTACAAAAATTATTAGACCAAAACTTCGTTTTACAAATGACAAAATTTGAGGTCTAGAAGGGTTGTGACTTACCCAATGTCATACAGAAGAAAGTGGCAGAGTCAGGGTTTCAGACTAGGATCTCTGACTCTAAATATTATTCTTTTCCCCAATATATAAAGCTCCTGATATCCTGTAATTATATGCTGCTGTGGTTTTAGGATGGTGTCAACCGAGAATAATTTTGTAATAGTAAAATACTACATATTTAAGGTCAATTTCCTTTCCTGTCTTGTGAATATATCAGTTATTCATGTGGTGGCTCCATCTAGAACTGGTTCTAGGCAAAATTATGGAATTACATTTTTTTATGTAGGGGTACCAAACCCTTCCAGGACTTTCTTTTCATTTCTTTGGACTTCCAACATCCTCATAGTCTTCTTCTACTCTGCAACTGTCAAAATCCACTTATCATAAAATATGTTAAATTTATTTGTACTTAGTATATAAGACTTAAACCATTATTCTTTTTTAACCAAAGTAATGAACTTTTAGTTGTTGATTTGCAGGGATCATTAAGCTAAATGATGAAAGTTAGGGAGTAGGGTTGAGCTGGGCAATCTTTTTTTTAATTAAAGTTTTTTTTAATTTTCAAAATATATGTATAGATAGTTTTCAACATTCACCTTTGCAAAACCTTGTGTTCCAAATTTTTTCACTCCCTCCCCTCACCCCAACCTTTAGATGACAAGTAATTCGATATATGTTAAATAAGTACGATTCTTCTCTACATATTTCCACAATTATCATACTGCACAGGAAAATCAGATCAAAAAAATGAGAAAGAAAGCAAAATGCAAGCAAACAATAACAAAAAAGAGTGAAGATACTATGTTGTGAAATACATTCAGTTCCCACAGTTCTCTCTCTGGGTGCAGATGGCTCTCTCCATCGCAAGACTATTGGAACTTCCCTGAATCATCTCATTGTTGAAAAGAGCCATGTCCATCAGAATTGATCATCATAGAATCTTCTTGTTGCTATGTACAGTGTTCTTTTGGTTCTACTCACTTCACTCAGCATCAGTTGATGTAAGTTTCTTCAAGCCTCTCTGAAATCATCTTGCTGATCATTTCTTACAGAGTAATAATAGGGTATCTTTTTAATGAAATATTCGTTTTCAAATTTGTGAACTTAACAATCATTAAATGCAAATAATTTGATATTTTAAAAAGATTTGTGTAAGATATTGTTTACTGTATAAACAAGCTTAAGGCATTTTCACATTTATTAGATTAATAAGATTCTGTTCCAGGATGACTTGTTTCCCACTTTTCCTTAGCTGTACCTCAAATATATGTAGGACTATCTCCTGAAAGGAGATGAAGGACTTCATCCTGGACCAACATGGCAGAGAAACTACCTGATTGTTAGCAATGCTTTTAGAATCTAGGTGGCTTAAGAAAAACAAGTAGAAGATAAACAAAAAGAAATGAGGGAAAGAAAAAAATCAGAATTTTTCAGATTGCCACAGACATAAAGATTATGTTTGGGGGGAAGGTACAGTGAATAAAACACTGGTCCTGGAATCAGGAGGACTTGAAGGACTCAAAGGAGGCCTCAGACACTTACTAGCTTCATGACCCTGGGCAATTAATTTAACTCCAATTGCCTTAAAAAAAAAAAGATTAAATCTGGTCCCCTGAAACACACATATGCTTCATGCCTACATGAGTGTTTGTGTAAACCAAATTTATGTTGAGTTCATATAAAACTTCAGTGCAGTCTATAATATTTTTAATTTTTAAATTTTATTTTTTAAAATTTTAAAATTTTATTTTTTATTGTATGTCTATTTTTTTTCTCTCAAAGAAAAATCATTTGGAGGGCATGAGCTACTTTTGGACCAACATATTTATCTTAGAGAACAATATATTGTTTAAGTGTATGTTTTACTGCTTCAATAACAATAAATAATTTAGTACCAGTATTTAACCCAGATACATTGGAGCTTCATCATATCTTGTGAGCTTATGAACCACTCATTGCTTCTGGAAATCTTCTGAAGCCAAGAGCAAATTTCACAGCAGCAAATTCCTGTTTCTACTAGATTATGGAAATTCTCTAATGATATAGACATAAAAGTTAACTAAAATTTTAAATAATTTGAATGAATTTATAGTTCTGGGGAGGTATCACCAAAGGGTTTGTGACATTATTTTGCTTACAGATTCTTAATCTGGGGTCTTCCAAAAAATTATAATTATATTTCAACATCATTGGTTCCCATTGTATTTCTATGTATTTTGCTTATACACTTACAAACATTATTCTGATAAAGGCTGCCCAGGCTGCCACAGGGGTCCATGACATAAGAAAGATTAAAAACTTCTAGTTTAGACATTGCTGTACAAGAAATTTTTTAAAAAGCAAAGATATGATCTATGACTTAAAGGAACATATATTCTGGTTTGAACAAGCTCCAATAATGAAAACTGTGATATTGCACAGATTAAATACTTGTCATGTAATGGAAGAAGAAGAAAGAAGGATGCCCATTAATCTGATTAGTTCTGGCACAAATTCAATTTGTCTTTAAGTTGATTTGGAACCTTATGGGAGAAGATGAGAGCGGATTTGTGTTTTGGAGATTGGGAATATAATTATTGGGCTTGTGTAAAAAGAATGACCATTGTTGAGATAGGCAAGAGATTGAAAGGGGGCTATAGGGAAGAGAGTGCAGGGATTGGTGAGCATTTCAGTAAGTGCTTCATAAAATAAAATGAAAATAAAGCCTAAGTCTGGAACAAAGTCCCAGTGGGGAACCTGTTTGAGGATATGATTTCTGACATCTATCATAAATCACTAAAACAGACAGCTTTGTGGCTCTGTTACAGGGGCTAATGAAAAGAGATTGACTGTGCAATGGCCAGAAGACAATTTGTTACAATGGAAAATGCAACTAGATTGAGATTTGGCTGACAAATAATAAATGGAACCAAACCCTCAATGAAGCATAAGGTCTTGAAAACAAAAATATAAATATACATGCAAAGAATATGACAGCAGAGAAGGTAATAGAGATGCTCTGTACAGAAAAGATCTGGTAATACTGAACATAAGCTAGAGAAAAGCTTCAATCATAGAATGATAGAAATATAGATAATAGGACCTTATTATTTTAAAAGAAATGTCAATACCATTGTTATATTTTATGGGCCATTACCCTGACTGGAAGCATGACATGTGAATAGACAGCTAACCTTGCAGCCAGGCAGCTCCAGCTTCCAGTGCCATTTCCAACAAATACTTGCTGCGACCCTTACCATTTATTTATCCCTCCAGTGCTCCCAGGAAACTCTCTAAGAGTATAAGTTGAAGAATAGTTATTATGCTACTTTAGTAGTATAAGTTTCCTCATCTTTGAGATCTATAAACCATGGGTGGGGATGGGAGAAAATACACATATATCCAAAAAAATACACACATACCCCAAACCCTCTATTCATGTAGCAATGCTCTGGGGTTATTTTCTAAACCTAGTTTCTGTGTGTAATTTTTTTATAGGTGGGCGGGGGGGGGAGATTCTTGTACCAAATGTTCTTACTACAACACTAAATCCTCGTTTCTAAAAGTACTAAGTCTGGATGACTGATATCTGAAAATCAAATTGAGGAAGCCTACTGATGGGGGCTCATGAGCTGTAGCATTAAAAATCCCAGCTCCCAGAGTTGTCCAGACTCTGAAAGGAGTCATGATAGCTGCTCTCTGGTGGTTTGACTTTCCAATAATAGTGAGAATTGAGAAAATAACCCCAGAGCATTGACCCGAAGCTGAACATCATCACTTCCTGGCAAATAGAGGGAGAAAGAATTAAAGCAATGTTATATTTTATATTTTTGAGCTCAAAGATCACTGAAGATGGTGATGGTAGTCATGAAATTAAAAGACATTTGCCTCTTGCAAGGAAAGCAATGGCAAATCTGGGCACATACTAAAAAGCAAAGACATTATTTTGCTGACAAAGATGTGTATAAATCAAAGATTTCATTTTTCCAGTAGTATTGTCTGGCTATAAGAATTATACTGTAGGAAAAGCTGAATGCCACAGAATTGATGCTTTTGAATTGTGGTGCTGGAAAAGACTTTTGAGAGTCTGTTGGACAACAAGGAGTTTAAATTAGTCAAAACTTAGAGAAATTAATTCAGATTATTCATTGGAAGGACAAACATTGGGTCTAAAGTTTTAATACTTTGGCATATTATAAAAAGACCCGAATGTTGGGAAAGATTGAAGGCAAAAGTGAAAGGCACAGCAGAGAATGAGATGGATAAATAGTGTCATGGAAGCAATGAACATGAGCTCGGATAGAGTTTGGAAGATAATGGAGGATAGAAGGTCCTGGTGTGCTATAGTTCATGGGTCACAAAGAGTTGGACACAACTGAATGAATAAATAACACAACTTAAGAAACCAACCAGTTGTAAGGGTTCAGATGTGAAGTAATAAGGAACTACGAAAGGGTGGCAGCTACATGAGTGGAGAGAAATATATAAAAGGTGTTGTGATGGTAGAAATCTCAAGATTTTGCAACAGATTAAATATATGGTATATGAGTGAAGGGTTGAGGATCTCTCCTAGGTCCAGAACCTGGAAGGATGGTAATGTTCTCAACAATAAGTTTGGAAGAAGGAAGGGTTTGGATGGAAAAATAATGGATTCTATTTTGTACATGTTAAGATTTAGATGGCTATGAAACATCCAGTTTAAGATGTCTGATAAAAGTTGGTGATTCCATTTTGGAGGTGAGCAAAAGGGTCAAGGTTGGATAAATAGATCTAAGAATCATCTTCATAGAGATGATAATTAAATCTATTAGAGCTAATGAGATCACTCAGGAAAAAAAAAAAGTTTAGAAGAAGAGAAAGTTCAGGACAGACCCCAGGGATGTCAATGATTAATGAGTATGACTGAAGGAAGACCCAGCAAAGGAGACTGTTAAGTACCTGGAAGTCCTTTTGCTGGAAATCCTTTTCTCCCCTTCATGGGGATCTCATGAAGCCTTATGAAGCTCATCCTAAAGTGAGCTTTCTCCTGGGATCCTTGTAGCTTTCTGTCCTCAATGTGTCTAATTGGCCCTTTGATTCTATTGCTGACACTGCTGTCAGATCTTGTGGAGATAATGCTAGACCACAAATAAAATCCTCTAATCTTTTAAGTTTATGGTGTTTTCTGGTCAAAAGGAGAAAGCAGGAGACAGAGAATCTTATTCTTCCCACAATCTGCCTCCCCTCAAGTAATTCCTTTACAGTGATTTGTTTGGACTACTTTTTGCTCTATGTCACCAGAGCCATAATCTGGCTCCAAATTGGCTTACTCTTCTATGGATGGACCATAAGGTATGAATGAAAACATAATAGTTTGATGCCTTTGATAGACTGGTTAATTGAACTGAGGTGCTCTCAACTGATAAAGGTATCAGAGCCAGAATATGTTTTAGTTACTTTAAGTTACTTAAGATTGACTTGAACAATCCTATCTTAACACACTACTTTGTCATGTTGTATAACTGGAGCAATTCTTTCAGTGTCTTTGTTCCTTAGTTTCCTTACCAGGTTTTTTGGGCTAGGTAATATGGAACATTTATTTTAGCTTTATCATTTCCAGGAGTTTGTAAGTTTTTTGAGCAGTTTCCATGATCTTTCATTTCATTCTCACAGTCTGTAAGGCAGGGAGAGTAAGAATTTTGATCACCATTTTATTAGTGATGAAACAGAATAGTAAAGTGACTTGGTTAAGGTTAAATCCAAGAGTAGGACTCTGTTCTCCTTAAATGACCATCATATTTCACTGCCTCTCACTATCCCATGATACACTGAGTTGACTTCCACTGCAAACTAAGCAAGATTGTGGTACCTGAAAAGTTTCTTTTTTTAAAGGGACTCATCTCTTTCCTCTTTCTAAAGGGGAGAGTTAGGATCATTTGTAGATACATAATGCTAGTTTTCTCAGCTCAGTATTTTAAAGAATCTTTCAGTTCTCATCCTTAAGTGAAAAAAATGAAAGAAAGGAAATGATGCAGAAGTAAAGCCTATAAGATTCAGAGGAATCTTCTTACGCAGTAAGGAATAAGAACATAAGAACATATAAGGATATAACTAAATATTTTATCCACTGTGAAAACCTATTTTTGGTTACATTTTGGTGTATGCATCCCATCTTAATATTAACATATCCACCAATGATAACAATGATGGATTCTTTTATAAAATATCATGGAGAAGAAAGAGCTAAGCCTACAAGTAATATGTTCTCACAAAGTGAAGGGGGGAGGGAGAGAGAAAGATATTATTGGTTTAAAAATGAACCTGTGGAGAGCTTCATGTAGGAACTAGATCATTTTGAAGGCAAGGCATTTATCAATGAAACCAAAAGTATGACAATCAACTAAGGTAATACCTTTCTCTTAGAATTTTTTATGCTCTACTTTCATCACCAAAGGCAGTAGAAGCATGATATTTGATCTGTATCATATCAGTATCCATTGGACTAAGTGAAGAAACAGATAAGACACTCAAGGAGATGAAGTTTGGAAGAACAGCTGGACTAGATAAAATTTATTTTTATTTTTTATTTTTTAAATTTTTTTTAATTAAAGCTTTTTATTTGTATAACATATGTATGGGTAGTTCCCCAGCATTGATCTTGACAAAGCTTTCCATTACAAATTTTACCCCCAGTCCCCTCCCCTCCCCTAGATGGCAAGAAGTCCACTACATGTTAATATTGTTGAAATACTTGACAAGTTGTGCAAGAAAAATCCTATCTACAAGAAAAAAAAAAGAACATCAGAGAAAGGAAACACAATGCAAGCAAACCTCAATAGAGAGCATGAAAATGTTATGTTGTGGTCCATATTTCATATCCCTCTCTCTGGGTGTATATGGTTTTCTTCAGTGAACAATTGGAACTGGTTTGAGACAATTCTTTGTTGCAGAGAGCTATGTCCATCAGAATTGATCATCATGTAATATTATTGTTGCTGTGTATAATGATCTCCTGGTTCTGCTCATTTCACTCAGCATCAGTTTATGCAAGTCTCTCCAGGCCTCTCTGAAATCATCCTGCTGGTCATTTCTTACAGAACAATAATATTTCATAACATTCATATACCATAATTTATTCAGCCACTCTCCAATTGATGGGCATC
>JAJPUD010000023.1:1083092-1164942 GCA_023553655.1 Myrmecobius fasciatus
TCCAGTTTCTAGCCACCACAAAAAGGGCTGCCACAAACACCAAATTTATTTTTAAAAAAAGAAATCCGTGACATTTTAAAGACATTTAAGAATCAGTTTTTGAAATATCTTTAAAAGAAGAAAGACCAAAAGAATAGAAAAGGTCACAGATGGTGCTTTAATATTACCAACAATGAGAAACAATCAAGAAACTGGTGGCCCATATGCCTCTTTCTCATTTCTATGAAAACTTTATAAGAAAGATATAGGCTTGCATCAAGAATACTTTGAAAAAAGAATAAAAGAAGTGAACAGACTGGATTTTGTAAACAATCTTCCATAGCAGACCAGAGCATCAAAAACAAAATTTACTGAAGATATAGAAAACACAAGATACCACCATGTTCATTCTGTGACAATTTTTTTATTAAAACTTTTTATTTGCAAAACATATGTATGGGTAATTCTTCAACATTAACCCTTACAAAGCTTTCTGTTACAAATTTTCCCCCCTACTCCTCACCCCTCCCCTAGATGGCAGGATATCCACTACATGTTAATTATGTTAAAATACTTGACAAATCGAATATATGTATACATATTTCCACACATCATTTTTGTGCAAGAAAAATCATATCTACAAGAAAGCAAAATCAGAGAAAGGAACACACAATGCAAGCAAACCTCAATAGAGAACATGAAAATGTTATGTTGTGGTCCACATTTCATATCCCTCTCTCTGGGTGTATATGACTTTCTTCACTGAACAATTGGAACTGGTTTGAAACATTTCATTGTTGAAGAGAGCCATGTCCATCAGAATTGATCATCATATAGTCTTGTTGTTGCTGTGTATAATGATCTCCTGGTTCTGCTCATTTCGCTCAGCATCAGTTCATGCAAGTCTCTCCAGGCCTCTCTGAAATCATCCTGCTGGTCGTTTCTCACAGAACAATAATATTCCATGACATTCATATACCATAATTTGTTCAGCCATTCTCCAATTGATGGGCATCCATTCAGTTTCCAGTTTCTAGCCACTACAAAAGGGGCTGCCACAAACATTTTTGCACATGTGGGTCCCTTTCCCTCCTTTAAGATCTCTTTGGGATTTAGGCCCAGTAGAAACACTGCTGGGTCAAAGGGTATGCACATCCTGATAGCTTTTTGAGCATAGTTCCAAATTGCTCTCCAGAATGGTTGGATCCGTTCACAGTTCCACCAACAATGTATCAGTGTCCTAGTTTTCCCACATCCCCTCCAACATTCATCATTATCTTTTCCTGTCATTTTAGCCAATCTGACAGGTGTGTAGTGGTACCTCAGAATTGTCTTAATTTTCATTTCTCTGATCAATAGTGATTTGGAGCACCTTTTCATATGACTACAAATAGTTTTAATTTCATCCTCTGAAAATTGTCTGTTCATATCCTTTAGCCATTTATCAATTGGAGAATGGCTTGAATTCTTATAAATATGAGACAATTCTCTATATATTTTAGAGATGAGACCTTTATCAGAACCCTTAAATGTAAAGATGCTGTGACAATTTTTTAAAAGCATTTTACTCAGGTATATAAAATAAAGTCTTAATATCTTCTTCCTAAACAGATGTCTCTCACAAATACATTTAAATATTCCACAACAAATATAATTATGGAAACCATTTTATTCAATGACCCAGTATCACAAAATCTAAAGGTAGGAAGGACTTCAATGGCTATCTGGCTCAACTCTTAATTTTAAAGCATTTAGATGATCAACCAACCTCAACTGGCAAATGAGCTATAACAAATAACCCATTCATTCCAGGGCAGTCTGTTTTATCAATAAGTTTAATAACGATGCAGATGACAACAAGCTGAGAAAGATAATTCACACACAAAATAAGTCAAGATTTTAAAAGACTACGATCAAAAGGAATAAGATGAAATGTAAAATCTCATATTTAGATTCCAAAAATAACTTTTTAAGTTCAAGATTGGGGAGACATGGCAATTTGTCTAAAAACCTGGAGATTTTAGTGGACCTCACACTTGATAGGTGTCAGTGGTGTAAAATCTCAAACCAGAAAAAAAGCATCTTTTGACTATAGTAAAAGAAGCATGATGTCCAGATCTGAGGAAGAGATTCCTATTGTACTTTGTAATATATGCATTCTATATCATATTCATTTCTGGGTACCACAATTAGGAAGGGCATTGATAAGCTGTAAAGTATCCAGAATAAAGTAAGCAGGATGATGAATGGTCTTTAATTTTTGCTTTATAAAGATAGGTTGAAGGAACTGAGATATTTAGTCTAGAAGAGAAAAGTCTTTGGGAGAAATTATAACTGTCTTCAACTATTTGAAGGGTTATCATGTGAATTATCTAATGGCTTGACCTGAGAGGGAAGAGTTAGGAACAATGAGTAGAAATTGCAAAGAAACAAACTGGGTTGAATGGAAGAAGAAACTTCCTAGGATTCAGAGCTCTCACTGAACATAATGGGCTTCCTCAGGAAGTTCTGTGTTCCAAGATCTCCAAGTTGAGATTTGATAACCCCTTACCAGTTGTGGAAGTCAGGATACTAGTTTAGGTTCAGATTGGACAAGATATATTGTCTTTGAGGCTTCTCTAATTTTCTGTTATGCTCTCCAGCAATCCAAAGAGCAATAACTAGATTACAATAGACAGATGAGTAAAATCAGATGGGATTAAACAACAACAGGTCAGGAATGGTGAAAGATGGGGGGTAAGAAGGAAGAACAGTTTTAAGTGTATAGGAAGCCAATTTATGAATCATTGAAGTGGCTGGCTTGTCTGCAAGTTAAGAGAGCATGAAGTGGCTACATATAATAGTACAGATGAACAAGAGATCACAATTAAGTTGTTAAAAGCAGGTCTAGTATGAATGAAAGAATGTGAGAGGTGGAAATATAAGAGACTGTGGTTAAAGAATGGAATTTTTGAATTCAGGTTTCTTGGAAATGGTAGAGTTCTGAGTGGTCAAAGACCAAAGATTTAGAATGAGAAGACATCTAGTTCAGAAGCTATCTAATCCAACCTTTTTATGCTACAGATGAAGAAACTGAAATTTAGAGAAGCTAAATGACTTGACCAATGTAATTAGGTTAGAGACAGTCAAATTCTGAACTCAGTGTGATTCAAAATCCAATACTATTATCAGTATATCATGTTGCTTCACACTTCATGGTGAAAATATAATTCTGGCTATATAATGTGGCTGAAGTGGAATAGAGATCACTAGAGATGGATTGTTAAAAATGGCATATAAAAGAGTTAGAAGAATCATCAATATTGAAACTTTAAACCATATGGATGATTTCAGGGAATGGAGAAAAAGAAAAAGACTTGGCGAGTGTCCAATGAGAAGAGCAATAAGGAAGTTGAGTGAATAGTAGTAACATTAATAAAAGTCAGCAACAAGAAGAGTAATAGAGCAGTTGATGCCAGTATATTAATCAATGCTCTTTGACTACAGGTTTTTACTCCAGCCTGCATTTTTCATCATGCATCATAAGCGTACTTTTGAGAGACTTTGTCAAATACAAGTTATGGTATTGGTTTGATCAACCAGGCTATAATCCAGTCAAAAAAGGAAACGAAATTTGTCTGGAATGACTTGTTCATAGTGAACTTAGCTGTCCCATTTTATTGCTGCTTCTCTTTCCAAGTGATAACAAGTTATCTATTGAATAATCTGTTTGGGGATTTTTCTGAAATTAACCTTAACCTTAGCAGACTGTAGTTAGCAGAATTAATTAACTTTTAGAGAACTGTGAATACTTATTCACTCATCTCAGTCTGTAGCACTTCTCCTATCCTTCAAGATTCATCAAAGATCATTGACAATTATTTTGTGGCAAATTATTTTAGAAAATTAATGTGGAAGGAGAAGGGTATGGGGAGAACATCAGGAACAAAGATGGCTTGATCAACAAAGTTGGTTTTAGTTCATAACTGAATCTGTGATGAATGGATGATATTTATAAGAAATGGAAGAATAAAATCTGCTGATGAAATTGCAGATTCTTATGTTTTTTATATTAAAAAAATTCCTGGTGTGTTTTAAATGATTAAAAATAAAATTGGTTGATCTTTTAAAGAATATTATATGTAGAAACAGTTTAACTGATAGCAAGTCAATTTGCAAATTTGCAAATTTGCAAAAGGATTTCGTGTGTGTGTGTGTGTGTGTGTGTGTGTGTGTGTGTGTGTGTGTGTGAGTGTTAATCAACCCAAGTTGGAGTCAGCAAGAAATGGATGATTGGCACCATCAATACCATGGTAACAGCCACAGTAAACTTTGATGACTACTGGAAAAAGAAGTCAGAATATTGCTCTTTTCTTTATAGAAGGAAAGGGTAGAAGAGATTTAGGGATGTAATTTAAACATATACAAAAACTGTGGAAGAGAAAAAGATAAAGAACCAGGTTCTTGGTCAGAACTGTTTTGTCATCCCCAAGGAAGCAGGAACTGCTTCTTTTGAACCTCAAAGGCAGATGGTTGTATTGCTTTAACTTAGTAAGACTGCATAGATAATTAAGGAAGGGGATAAGCAAGTCCAATAGATGGATTAGTTGAATTGTACTCATAGAACTCAGCTCCAAAGCTTTCTTACTCTAATGGTAGGGAGAGAAATTATTTTGCTATTATACTTATGACCAATGTTTAAATTGTATTAAGTTTTTATTTCCCTTATTTCTTCATTCAGTACCAGCCTCTGTAGGTGTGTCAGCTAGTCTCTGAAGGACATGACTGGTACATGAAATTGTCCTACTCTTCAGAAAACATGCTTCTCTGTCTTGAGCAGGATCCCAACAAAGTAGGAAGACTAACTAGGAGAAAAACAAGCAGAATGATCTGGGTGGAAAAGAATTCCTTTGTCCAGATTGCTGAAGGCAGCTGGTCACAATCAAATCAATTCTCAGGAGGAACTGAAGATTTTAGCCCACTTACTCCTTAAAATGTCCACCAATCAGGATTGATTTCTCCTGTCAGGGCTATGGATTTAAAATAATTTTTTAAAAGGATTCATTATAGGTCTTTAGTTATCAAAAGAAACCACTGATTATTAATTTATTGATTATTAGCTAGCCTAATTAATGAATTGATTCTTAATTACCCAGAAACTCCATTTCTTGGGGTTTATCACTCACCAGAGTAAGAAGCTAGCATAAAATAGAAAATAAGCTACAAGAGCATCAGCAAATTTCTTGAGTTAAATAGTAATTAGTAGCACTGAGCTAGCTGTACCTAAAAAGTGCTTAACTGCTTTCAAATGATTTTTAAAGACACCATCACATAAAGATACTATCACATAATCTTGTATCAGCTATCCCTAATTGTAAGTAAAGATCATCTCAGATAAGGGGTCCTTAACTTTTTTGTGTCATGGACCCCTTTGGCAGACTAATGAACCTCAGAATAATGTTTTAAAAGTGCTTAAAATAAAATATATTGGATTGCAAAGAAAACCAAATATACTGAAATAGATTTTTCAAAGTTTTTTTTTTTTAAGTTGACAGGCCCCAGGTTAAGAATCCTTGTCTTAAACCAACCTGGAAAGAGAGTGCCTTCCTAATTCAGTCCTATTCCAGTGATAAAAATATCTAGCAATGCAAATATCTTTTAGGGGAAAAATGACAAATATTTGGAATACTGCTTATACTATTTTTATGTAATTATATTTAAAATTGGCATGAGTAATTCCATTTTGCCCTTTATCCACCATTTTGTGAAATTGTCATTAACTAAGTCATTAATCAATTAAATCATTTTATTTTGGAGAAGTTACAAGATTCCAAATTATGACCTGATTTAAGGAAAGTCACATAATTACTCCTCTCCATCTTACCTGAGTGTCTTTTGATCCCTTCCACTAATATTCTCCCTCTCATCTCATTGTTTCTCATCTCTTCCATCAATAAAAAAACAATCTCAGTCCCTAGATCCTGCTTTTTAAATTTCTGTTTTTGTTTTCTTTACTCCCTCAAAATCGTGTATTAACGTTGTAAAAATCAAGATTCTGAGTCTTTGGCTATATAAAGCCTTGAAATTCATCTGTTTCTACAACTACATGCTTTGCTAAATAAATTGTCTGAATGAAACTCAAATTTCTTTATTTCACTGTAACAATGGCCACAATTCAGTGGTATCTAAAGACAAATCATTATTTCAGGGCTGACTTGTGGAAAATTATACTTCTCATTGAATCAAACATTGTATTCCATGGTAATTTTCCATTTTATATCAACTAGATGATTTTTTAATAATCTAATTCATCTTTTTTTCCTACTACAGTTTTCTCCCTTCTTAACCCACCATCTGTCCTTATGAATATACATATATATTAATGGATCTCTTCCATTTTTCTACCATTAGGTTCTGATGTAGTACAAATGTGCCCAAAATATTCCATTACTAACTGCCCAGTTTTGTGTGTGTACTCTTCTTTCCTAGTGCTAATAAATTCGCTTATTTATTCTCAAAGATTGATGAGCTTTTGTGATTCATAGACCATACTACTGAAATAAACTTTTAAAATTTTAAAATAGGGCTTTGTCATCTTACATAACAATCTCAATCAGATTCCAGTTACTCAAGTTTGCCATTATTCTGAACTCTTTACTCTTCCTCATCCTCAAATATAACAAGTCTTGTCAAAGTTAGATTGATGACATCTGCATTTATCATCCTCTTTTCACTCCTAGAGTCACCATCTTAGTTCAGACCCTCATCATTTTTCACTTCCACTCTTTCAATAGGCTCTTAATTGACCTCCTAATTTCCTTTGGTGTTTCCCTTCTCCAATTCCTTTTCTAAATCCCCTGCCAAAGTGACATTAGTAAAGAACAAGCCTGATTGTGCCATTCTCCTACTCAGAAAGCTCTACTATTTCATCATTTCCTCTCCAATAAAACACTAGTGCCTCTGTTTGACATTTAAAACCCTTCATAATCTTCTTCATTCAGTTTACCTTTCTAAGGCTTATTAGGTTGGACTTCTCTTTACCCAATCTAGCCTAACCAGTTAATTTGAAATTCTCTATATAATATTCCATTTCTTAATAATGGGCTTTCATATGGGCTGTCCATCTCACGCTTAGAATGTAGTTCTTGTTCATCTCTGCCTCTCAGGATCCCTAATTTTTTAAAAAAATTATTTTTAAAAAATTCTTTTAAATTAAATTTTAATTACTCCCTAAATTCTTTTAAATTAATTTATATTACTTCTTTTAAATTAAATTACTGAATGCCTACTTTGTGCAGGAAGGTTTCCTGAAATCCCAGCTGCTGGTGCTTTCTCCCCACCACCAAAAATTATTATATATTTACTATTTATATTTATTTGGATTTTGACTATGTATATGCATGTTTTGTTTCCTCCAATACTATGCAGGCTCTTTGACTATAGGAACTATGACTCTTTTTTTTTTTAGCACCAGTGCTCAAGGCATAGTATTTGGCACATATTAGACATTTAATAAATATTTAGTGAATATTTGATTGATAGATTGATTGAGATTGATTTAGCAAAAAGCTGATTTTATATTGAGAAGAATAAAGAAATAGACTCACCTCTTGACATGCAGATGGATTTTGTGATGTAGATATGCTCATAAATATTTTAACTGACAATTCTCAGTCTCAACTAAAATAGTTTCATTTGAAAAAATAACTTACCAATCAAGCCATTTCATAAGCTATGCTAGTATCTTTTAGAAATATTTATAATATTTTTGGCAGAATACATAGTGGGAAAAACACAAGTCAGGACAATGATTTGATGTTCTGATAGAAAGAAAGTACATGAAATTCTTCTGAGCCTCTCTTCCTCCCTCTTTTTCAAAAATGTTATATTAATATAAACTTTGTTTTTGTTAACTGATGTAATTTCTATATTTTGAATAAGATGAGTAAATGAATGAAAAAGCATTTATTATTATTTTATTAGTTTTATTATTAAAAAGCTATTGTGTTAAACACTGTGCTAAGTGTTGTGTATCCAAATAAATCCACATAAAAAAAACAAGACAGTATCTACTCTCAAGAAGCTTATATTCTAAGAGAAAATAACAGATTTAGTCAAAAAATATTTATTAAGCACCTACTATGATCCAGATAATGTGCTAAGCTCAACTGATGGCCAGAGAGGATCCCTTTGGTCCAGAAAGTTAGAAGTTTGATGAGGCTAAAAGGGAGTAAATTGATACATCTTCTCCAAGAGAAATGTCTAGTTTGATTTGATCGTGGTTCATGTTTCCAGAACTGGAGAGCTAGAAGAAAGGGAGAAGGGAGGGAGAAAAAAAAGCAAAAGTTCTTCCAGGTTTGAAAAATGAGGACTGATAAGGAGATTATGGAGCAGATAACTCTAAAGGAGGAAGTGAAGTGAAGCTTGGTGGAGACTTTGTTGAAATAGTGGTTTGGTATGTGCTTCCTTTTATAAGACCTATGTTGTGTGGCTCTAACACTGTGACTATACCCTTTATATAACTGGTCAACATATCCTGACTGTCTCCCTACAGCTGACTGATCTCTTGATGGTAATAGGAGGTAATAAGAGTCAGGAACAGTGATTAATGCTTCTAATGAACAGCATTTTATTATTTCATGTTTTCAGCAATATTTTATGTTGGTGCCTCTGAAAATGAGACATTTCCAAACACAAAGATGATACATGTCTCTATTTTTAATGTGTTCCATGTTCCATGAATCTTTTTCACATTAAATTAAAGAAAAATTGGATAGAAAATTTCTTAGGCAAGTGGATCCTTGATCACATAAATCAGAAAAAGGGACAGTCTTAGGATTTCATTGATTTGTTATTAGTTATTAGACTCCTCTTTATGAATTCAAATCTGGCCTTAGACATTGAACAACTGTGTGAGCCTGGACAAGTCACTAAATGATGGTTGCCTCAGTTTTTTCAATCTGTAAAATGGGCTGGAGAATCAAAAGTCAAAGACCAGTATCTTTTCCAAGAAAACCCCAAATAGGGTCAAGTCTTGAAGAGTTAGACATGACTGAAAAAAAACCTCATCAACAACAACAGCAACAATAAAAGTCAGTGTTTTATTTGTAATAATCCCACTGAAGTCAGATGTAGACATCTTGTATTCTTGGGTCCAGAGAAAGTTATAGGCACAAAAAATGTAGGAGAAAACTACTCCTGCCCTTCTCTAAACACAATTTTTGCTGGCTGCCTGAACCACTCCTTAACATCAAGCCAGCCAGAAATGGTTTTAACCTTATTCTACCATACTAGCTGACTTGGACTGGCTGAGGCAACAATCAGTAATAAGCAACAAAGGAATTCTATTGGATTTGGGATGTTTTCTTTCCTCAGGTCTCTCCTTCCCTCTTTATATAAGGAGATCTGAAGGAGTCTCAAGGTGAAAAGCCTACCCCAGAAATGGCAATTTTGTAAGGGCACCAGGGAATCCTCAGGAAGTACTAGGTTTGAGTCTCACTTCTAACGCTTACTAGCTATCTAACCAGGGGCAAGTTAGTTTTTCATCTGTGAAATGAGGACAAAAAAACCCATAATACTCACCTCACAAAGTCTTTGTGGGTCCCAACTTGAGATAATGTATGTGAAATGCTTTGTAAGCCTTGAAGAGCTACATGTTATCAGCTAATGAGGAGAGTGGGCTAGGGAGAAATTCAGGTTGAGTTTGACCAGTATGGTTATAACTGTGAACCCATACAAAATCTAATAAAAATGGCATTAAAAAACTCAATGACTTGCAAGAATCATACTGCTAAATCAGTCAGTATACATCTATTTAAGCACTTACTATATTTTAGGCACTTGCTAATAGTGAGAGATAAAAAAAAAGTTCTTTTTCTTGATTAGTTCACAATCTAATAAGAAAAACATCCAAATAACTACATATAAACAAGATATATGCAGGATAAATTGGAAATAATAAATAGAGGGAAGGTTCTGGAATTGGGTGGGATCAGGAAGGGCTTGAAGGTAGGATTTTGGTTTGAAGTAAGCCATGGAAGCCAGGAGATGGAGATGAGGAAGGAGAGTATTCTGGGTATGGGGAACTTTAAACATGTCTTAAGTGATGGAAATTAAAAAAAAATAATAACTTGGACCCCAGTAAAGCTGATGTATGTGTGTGTGAATGCATATGTGTGTATACGTGTGTGTGTGTGTGTAACACCATACAATCATTTTAGAAGTATTTTATGTATATATATTATATATATATATACATATAAAACACCACACACAACAATTCTTTCAGAAATATCACAGAAATATCACCAATCCTAATTGGTCTCTAATATGACTGAAAAGAAGAAGGATTTGATCATGTCCCACAGAAAGAAGCGTAGCCAGTATTAGAACTCAAAGCCCTTTGCTCTGAGACTGAGGTCAAAGAATCAAGTTAACTCCAGTGGCTTCTTATGGACTCTGGGAATCGGCCTTAGAATCCTTTGTTGGTCATTCAAAGCCCTTTCTAACTTAACCTACCTCCTCAGGTAGGTTCTCAATCCTGCTATTTACTATTAGCCCCCTGCCCCTTCCAAAAACAAGACAACCCATCTCTTGGTTCTGGATATTTTTCTGGTTGTCCCCCATGTTTCTTTCTTCATGTCTGCCTTCTGACTTTCTTTAAGTCTCATCTAAAATCCCCTTCTACAAGAAGCTTTTCCCAACCTCTCTTAATTACTCCTTTCTTCTGTTAATTATTTCCTATTTATTGTATATAGTTTATTTGTACACATTTTTTTCTCCCTCCATTAGATAGTGAAATCCTCCAGGGCAGGGACCATCTTTTTGCCTTTCTTTGTATCCCCACAACAGAGCATGGTGCCAGGCTCTTTAAGGTGCTATAACTGCTTAATCAGTCAATAAACTTTTGTTAGCAATAACTTTTGTTATTTTATTAAAAAAAATAGGTGTTTGTTGACTGATAACTCACTTTGCATACATTCATGCAATTCTTCCAAAAATATATCTTATCAAAAAATATCCCTTTGATCATGCCTGCTAGTACAATAATAGTGTTCCCTCACAACTACTGGATAATTTCCAATCTCATAGTAGCCACTCTACTCATTGCTACCTAAGCTGCAGATAAAGAATAAAATCCTCACTGATTTAAAATTCATCGTTTGTTTTTCCCTAGTTTCTCCTCTGGTGCAGATTCTAATGATGAGTCAGGATTGTAAATAACATCTGCCTCTGCAAACAGCAGTTCTAATCCCAAGGAAAAAATAGTCTTTTCTGGGACAATCTATAAAAGACTGAAAAAACAAACAATACACCTCGGTTTTTTTGAGATCACAAACTACATACATGAGGCATAATCACCATTAAGGTCATTTGAAGGTCTACAGTAAATGGATTGACTAGGATAAAAGGCCAGGTACTCAAGTCTCAGAATCCAATAGCAATTGTTTAAACCAGTCAGTCATGTATAAGTGCATAGTAAAATGGCAAGAGCCAATTGGAGTTCCAAATCCCACCTTTCAATGATTGCTAACTGTAGGATTTAGGTAAGTTAAAATCTCTATGAGCCTTAGTTTTTTCTCATGTAAAATGGGGATAATAATAACACCTATCTCAGAGAGTAATTGGGGGGTTGAGAGAAAAATGAAATTTTGTATATAATGCACTTTATAATCTTCAAAGCACTATATAAAAGTCAACTATTATCATTACCACTATTAGTATTTCTAGTCTCAGGCTCTATAACCTACCTATCATATCTTTCCTGAGGTGAAACTATGCTGAAATGGTCACAAATAGGAACAAATAGACTTATAGATGGAATAAGCAAATTTCTGCCAGGTTCAATTTGACTGGTTCTGGAAAGGCCCCCCCCCAGCCCCAGAAAAAAAATTCCCCAAGACCTGTTGCTGGTGCTTAAAAACTCATTGAGATTTATTTCTTTAGCTTAAGTTATTGTCCTTCATGCTATCTCAAGTATTTTTTATATGTATGGCCTTCCTCCACTAAAGTCATCCCTTTAGATCTCACACATTAGCATGTTGATGACTTTGTATTTTTAGGTTATGGTAGCAGGCCAAAACCAATGGCTGGTTCAATCAATCTGGAAAGACTCTAAGTATTATTACTATTAGTACTGCTATTCCTCCTACTACCACTACTACCACTATTACCACTACCAGTACTACTACTACCAGTATTACTACTACCACTACTACCACTACCACTAGGACTACTATTACTTCTTCTACTACTACTACCACTTTTACTAATGCTACTACTACTTCTATTACTACCTACTATCACTACTACCACTACTACTACTACTACTACTACTACTACTACTACTACTACTACCACTATTACCACTACCAGTACTACTACCATTACTACCATTACCATTAGTACTACTATTATTTCTTCTACTACTACTACTACTTTTACTACTGTTACTACTACTACTACTTCTATTACTACCTACTATCACTACTACTACTACTACCACTACTAGTACTACTACTACCACCACCACCACCAGTACTACTATTACTACCACTACCACTACTACTATCACTACTACCATTAACAGTGCTATTATTATCACCACTACTACCATTACTAGTAGTACTACTACTATCACTACTACTATTATCCCTACTACCACTACTATCACCACTACTACTACTAGTAAGATAACTACCTGGCATTTATATAGCACTTTAAGGCTCACTAAGCACTTTACAAACATCTCATTTTGCCCTCATAATATCCTTCTCTGGGGGCTATTATCGCCTTTCTTTTATAGCTGAAGAAAATGAGGCACAAAGTTAAATGATGTCCCCAGCTTGTCGTACAGCTCATAAGTATATGAGACAGTAGCTGTACCAGATCTAAAACTATATTATAAAGCAGTGGTCACCAAAACCATTTGGTACTGGCTAAGAAATAGAGTAGTGGATCAGTGGAATAGGTTAGGTTCACAGGACAAAATATTCAATGACAATAGTAATCTAGTGTTTGATAAACCCGAAGACCCCAGGTTTGGGGATAAAAACTCACTATTTGACAAAAACTGCTGGGATAATTGGAAACTAGTATGGAAGAAACTAGGCATTGACCCACACCTAACACTGTATGCCTAGATCGATAAGGCCGAAATGGATTCATGATCTGGATATAAAGAATGATATTATAAACAAACTAGAACAATGTAGAAAGGGGACCTGTGGAGGGGGAAGGAATTTGTGACCAAAGAAGAACTAGAGGTCATCATTAATCACAAAATAGATAAGTTTGACTATATCAAGTTAAAAAGTTTTTGTGCAAACAAAATAAATGCAAACAAGATTAGAAGGGTAGCAGCAAACTGGGAAAATATTTTTACATTCAAAGGTTCTGATAAAGGCCTCATTTCTAAAATATATAGAGAATTGACTCAACTATATAAGAATTCAAGCCATTCTCCAATTGATAAATGATATGAACAGACAATTTTCAGATGAAGAAATTGAAACTATTTCTAGTCAAATGAAAAGGTGCTCCAAATAACTATTGATCAGAGAAATGAAAATTAAGACAACTCTGAGATACCACTACACACCTGTCAGATTGGCTAAGATGACAGGAAAAGATAATGATAACTGTTGGAGGGCATGTGGGAAAACTGGGACACTGATACATTGTTGGTGGAACTGTGAACAGATCCAACCATTCTGGAGAGCAATTTGAACTATGCTCAAAAAGTTATCAAACTGTGCATACCATTTGACCCAGCAGTGTTTCTACTGGGCCTATATCCCAAAGAGATCTTAAAGGAGGGAAAGGGACCCACATGTGCAAAAATGTTTGTGGCAGCCCTTTTTATAGTGGCAAGAAACTGGAAATTGAAAGGATGCCCATCAATTGGAGAATGGCTGAATAAATTATGGTATGTGAATGTTATGTAATATTATTGTTCTGTAAGAAACGACCAGCAAGATGATTTCAGAGAGGCCTGGAGAGACTTGCATGAACTGATGCTGAGCGAAGCAAGCAGAACCAGGAGATCATTATACACGGCAACAACAAGACTATATGATGATCAATTCTGATGGACATGGCTCTCTTCACAATGATATGATTCAAACCAGTTCCTATTGTTCAGTGATGAAGATAGTCATATACATCCAGAGAGAGGCCTGAGGGAACTGAGTGTGGACCACAACACAGCATTTTAATGCTTTCTGTGAATATTTCCATGCGTTTTGTTTTCCTTCTCAGGTTGTGTTTTTTTCTTCTCTCTAGATCTGATGTTTCTTGTGCAGTAATATAACTGTATAGATATGTATACGCATATTGGATTTGTCATATAATTTATCATATTTAGCATGTATTAGATTACCTGTCATCTAGTGGTGAGGGGTGGAAGGAAGAAGGGGAAAAGCTTGGAACAAAAAAAAATGTTTTTGCAAAGGTCAATGTAGAAAAATCACTCATGTTTTGTAAATAAAAAGCTTTAAAAAAATAAAAGATCTTTATTAGATCTAAAAAAAATAAATAAAAGTTGATTAGTTTAAAAAAATAAGTATATGAGGCAGGATTTGAACTCAAGACTTCCTTACTCCAATTTGAATACCACACCCCATGCAATGCTAAGCTATAGTGGGCTGTAGGTGTGTTCCCCAAGGACCAGCCTAGTTAAATTTGGAGAGGTTCATCACCAGTTTGGCTTGGTTGCCATTTAGCTGTTTCAGTCATGTCTGACTCTTTATGGTCTCATTTGGGAAAGGTATTGGAGAGGTTCGCCATTTCCTTCTCCAGCTCATTTTACCAACAAGAAAACTGAAACAATGGAATTAAGTGACTGGTCCAGGGTCACACAGCTAGGACCTGAAGCCTTCTTTGAACTCAAGCTTTCCTGCCTCCAGGCTCAGCACTCTATCCCCTGAACTACCTGGCTAACCAGTTTGGTTGCATAAATGATTCTATCATTGTCTCTCTCTTTGGCTGGAGTTCCTGAGAGTCAACTTGAGCATCATACTTCCATTTTTATCTTCTCTGAGAGCCCGTAGCTAAGTTATTGGCCAATGCTAAATGATCTCTCAACCAAGAACCTCTGGTACAGTAACATTTGCATCTACCAGTTGCATAGTATGCATGAGACATCTTGGCCTCTTAGTTTTCCTTTAGATTGTGTGACTCACTCATACCTGTCGCATACAGGTTGCAAATCACCCTCCTGTCTTTCATGATGCTCACTCGTCAAGCATAGAATGGGCACCTGCATTCCCATTGTATTCCCTGGCCAGTAACATACATTGAGCTTCCAGATAAGAAATTATATCTATTTCTCACTGGTGACATACAGTTTAGAATTTGTCAGATTTCAGCAAATTGTTGTCCATCCATACTTAAAGTTGCACTCCATGCATGTAGTCTATTTTTTTCTCAATTATATGTAAACAAACAAATAATTTTAACAATTTTAAAAAAAATTTAAGTTCCATGCCCAAAGGACTACCAAATTGTGCATACCCTTTGACCCAGCAGTGTTTCTCATGGGCTTATATCCCAAAGAGATCTTAAAGGAAGGAAAGGGCCCCACGTGTGCAAGAATGTTTGTGGCAGCCCTTTTTGTAGTGACAAGGAACTAGAAACTGAAAGGATGCCCATCAATTGGAGAATGACTGAACAAATTATGGTATGTGAATGTCATGGAATATTATTGTTCTGTGAGAAATGACCGGCAGGATGATTTCAGAGAGGCCTGGAGAGACTTGCATGAACTGATGCTGAGTGAAATGAGCAGAACCAGGAGATCATTATACACGGCAACAACAAGACTATATGATGATCAGTTCTGGTGGACATGGCTCTCTTCAACAAGGAAATGTTTCAAACCAGCTCCAATTGTTCAGTGATGAAGAAAGCCATATACACTCAGAGAGAGGGATATGAATGTGCACCACAACATAATTTTCATGCTCTCTATTGATGTTTGCTTGCACTGTTTCCCTTCTCAGATTTTTTTTTCTTGTAGATACAATTTTTCTTGTGCAACAAGATAACTGTATAAATATGTATATACATTTGATTTGTCAGATATTTTAACATAATTAACATGTATTAGACCATCTGCCATCTAGGGGGAGGAGGGGGGAAAATTTGTAACAGAAAGCTTTGCAAGGGTCAATGTTGAAAAATTACCCATGCATATGTTTTGCAAATAAAAAGCTTTAAAAAAAGATTTAGACCAGAGATTCCCTTTTCATCTTCTTGTTTTGGATTCTTCTCACAGGTCAATAATTGAAATAATTTGTAATCAAGTTCTAATTCATCACAAATGTTCCATAACTATCATTGAATTTGAGGAAAGTCTTCTGCTCCCTATAATTCTTCAATCATGGTAGTCAGATAATAAATGTTTCGTCCTTCTCAAGTTCCATACTCCCATCCAGATACATGTCAATTAACATCTTTGGGGCAGCAGCTTCTAGCCAATCTATTATCAATAGAAGCTCTTTCTCATTCTCTTGAAGGGTAAATAAGGGGAGTAAAAAGTCAATCAAACAATGAGCTTTTATTGAATGCCCACTGTATATCAGGTATTGCACTATGTGCAGTTACAAATACTTAAAACAATCTTTACTAAAAGGAGGAAGTTCTGGAGAGCCTAATTGACTCTGAAGCTAATGTTTCAAATTCATTATATGCTTGTACCACGATAAAATGAGCTAGCACAAGGAACAGAAGGATTCATTTATTGGTTATAGAAGGAAGAGCTTTAGGTATGTGCTTAAAGAGCCTCATTTGACTGTAGGTAATTATGAGGTAATTAAGGAAACTGCACCACTAAGGATAAGCAACTGTGCCAAAGTTGAGGTCCATCTAGGCAGAGGCAAGAGAACTCTCTTGGCTCAATTATGGTCCTGTTTCCTTCCCCCTTACATGGTTATTGCTGGCAAAAGTTATTATTGAAAAGATGCCAGGTGGAAATCACCTTGAATTTAGAATCTAGACCTCAGTTTCTTCATCTGTTAAGTGAAGGGGATGGACTCTGTGTTCTATACATATCCTTCTACCACTATATTTATGAACCTTTATGAACCTTTGAAGGACAGGAAATCCATACATCCTAGCAACAACCCAGCAGTCTGCCCAGAGAATAGAAAGGGCACTATGAATGACATAACTCTTCTCAGCAATCTAGTGATCCAAGACAGCTATAAAAAACTCCTAATGGAAAATGCTATCCACTTACAGAGAAAGAACTGATGGACTCTGAATGTAGATCGAAGTGTGCTTTTTTCACTTTTCTTTTCTTTTTCCTTTTGGCATCTTTCTTTTCTCACAACTGTGAGTAATACAGAAAAATGTTCTACATGATTGTTTTTTTTTGTTTTGTTTTGTTTTGTTTTTTGCTGAGGCAATTGGGGTTAAGTGACTTGCCCAGGGTCACACAGCTAGGAAGTGTCTGAGACCAGATTTGAACTCAGGTCCTCCTGACTTCAGGGCTGGTGCTCTAACCACTGTGCCACCTAGCTGACCCTGTTCTACATGATTGTACATCTATAATCTACATCAAATTGTTTACCATTTTAGGAAGAGGGGAAGGAAGAGAGGAACAGAGAAAAATTTGGAATTTAAAATTTTTAAAAGAAAATAATAGCTTTTTATTTTCAAAATACATGCAGAGATAGTTTTCAACATTCACTTTTGCAAAGTCTTGTGTTCCAAATTTTTCCCTTCCTTTTCCCCACTCCCTTCCCTTAGACAGCAAGTAATTAAATATAGGTTAAACATGTAAAATTCTTCTAAACATATTGTCACATTTTCCACAATTCATGCTGCACAAGAAAAATCATATCAAAAGAGGGAAAAATGAGAAAGGAAAAAAAGCAAGCAAACAACAAAAAAAGTGAAAATGCTATATTGTAATTCACACTCAGTCCCCACAGTCCTCTATGGACTCGGATGGCTCTTTCCATCACAAATCTATTGGAACTGGCCTGAATCACTTCATCGTTGAAAAGAGCCAAGTCCATCAGAGTTGATCATTACATAATCTTGTTGTTGCTGTGTACAATGTTCTCTTGGTATTACTCATTTCACTTAGCATCAGTTCATGGAAGTCTTTCCAAGCCTTTCTGAAAGCAATTCTGTTGATCGTTTTTCACAAAACAATAATATGGAATTCAAAATATTATTAAAATGAATGCTAAAATTGTCTTTATATATAATTAGGAAAAAAATAAAATACTATTAAAATTTTTAAAAGAATAGAAAAGGATTGACACCCAATTTTAGATCTCCTAAGAACAGTTTAGGAACCCAACTACCTAGTATGAATTGATAGCTGTTTATCAAGGTTAAAGACAACATACGTGGTCTTTCTCAGTTGTATGGAAGATGAAAAGAAAATCAAGGAAATGATAGAACATTGCTTGGAAGTGAATGAAATGATAATAATTAATAACAGACAGCAAAACTATTCAACTCTTATTTTACATTTGTTTTTCTCAATTGATAAAAATGATTTTTAATTAGGAAGTAGGGGGGGGGAGGTCAACAGGAAATTGAAACCTAATATAACTGAAGAGCTAGTAAGAGAGCAAGCACCTAACTGTCCTCAATAAGTTGAGCTCATCACAATTAGAGAAACAATTCCTAGGGTATTGAAGGACCTTAAATATATACTTCCTTAACACTAGCAATAGTTCTTTAAGTGAATGAAAGAGATACTACCCAAGTGAAGATGCACAGATGTGGTCTTGATGTTCAAAGAGAAGAAGATCAATTCTTCAACTATCAGGAACTAGACTGAAAGTCCTAGCAAAATTTTAGAATACATTATTAAGATAATGGCTCATAAGCAGTCAGGCAGATAAGTTCTGATGACTAAGAACCAACATAGATTCCTTAGAAGCAACTTATTCCAAACTACCTTCATTTCTTTTTCTGACAGGGTAAATGAAGATAATATTATAGATATCCTATATATAGATTTTAGCAAGATAATTGACAGTGTGTTTTACTTTTGACAAGATACAGAGATGTATACTGGATGATAATACAGAGAACTGAATTTCAGGCTGACTGGATGACCAAACCCCAAAGGTAGTCATTAATGACTTAATGTCAAGATAGAGGGAAGTCTCAAGTGGAATGTCCCAATAACTTGTCCTTGATTCTGTTTTGCTCAACCGTTTTGTCAGACTTTAATGAAAGTAGATGGCAGATAGCATGTTTCTCAAATAAATTGAAAACATGAAACTAGAAAGGATATCTTATATGTTCAGTGACAGAATTAGGATACGAAAAGATTTTTAACATTGTAGAGCTTTAAATAATATCTAATAAGAAGCAATTTAGTAAGGAAATCTATGAAGTCCAATGCATATATTCAAACTATTAATTGCACAGAGAGTACGAGACATATGCCTACACAAAAGTTCATCTGGAAAATACCTGGGGTTTTAGTGTACTACAAACTCAACATAAGTCAAAGATGAACATGACTCAAAAAACAACCTAATGCTATTCTACGATTTCTTTGACTCATCAGCTGCCACAGGACTCAGACTAGAACATTATCTTTTATTTAGTGGGATGCCTTCTAATAAAATATAGAAGTAAAAATAATAAGACTTACTAGCAATTCTGTTCAGGGATGAAATGAACTTTATGACCTCTCAGATTCCTTCTCATCTGGTAACACTTCTGAAGTTATAAAATGACATGACTGAAAACTCAGCCCAATTTTGCCACGTTTTCTTAATAACTAATTCTTTAAAATGATGGGAAGTCTCTGTTCAATCATTGAAAAGCCAAGAAAAGAGAAAAATAACTTCACAGAAATGCAAATAGACATTTTCTATGTGGATAACAAATTGGGAGGAGACATCTTAATTCTCTTAGGTCAGTGTAAGGAGAATAGCAAAAAAGTAATTTTTAAAAGGAGTTAACAATTTCAAAAGTTCTCATATTTGTCCTTAAATTCTCACTGTTGTCCATTTCCATTTGTAAGACAACTAATAAGGACTTGATGGCAATTCACAGCAGTATATAGAAATTAAAAAAACATTATTATTGACTAGTGTCTTCACAAGATTAAAATGCCCTTTGTCTATTATGATTCCATCATTAACAAGTAGTAGAAAGAGCAAAAATAACTTATACATTCCTCTTCAGTTTTCTATAAAAAACATTTAAATCTGATAAGTTAAAAAAATGCTAACGTAATTCCAAGCTCCTATTACATAATTCAAAGACATTATAGGAGCTTCCTTAATTCTTTTAAATTATTCATAGCATAAATCTTGTAAAATATTTAAGTGCCTTTCCACAAATGCCAGAGAAGACTGCTGATGGAAAGGCTTATCAGCAGGTATTTTTGACCATAACTGATAGAATTTGGGGGATATAAGTGGGGTTAGAGAAGGGAAGGAAGCAAGAAAAGGAAAAGGCTTCAAAACTTTATAAAGGTTTTGATTTCTGCATGGTTTTTCTTGCTGAAAGTTGGAATGCTTTTCTTTTGAAAACAAGACTTTACTGAGTGGGACTATTTGTTTAAAATATTATTCTTCAGGAAGAGAATTCAACAAAGCAGAACCAAGTACATTAGGGAATAAAAACGTCCTCCCACAGTAAAAGAGAAGTCACTCATTAGCAAAACACTGGGTGCTACTATGAAGACAGTTGTGCAGCTGGCAGAGATCCTGAGGGGAGAATTATTCATCACCATGGTTACTGAAGCTAGAAATATTACCTCCTGCAATCAACATAAACAAAGATCCTTTCAAGAAAGTGTAGAAATCCAAGACACTATAAACAATTAATTGAAATTGTAAGATACATGGAAGTTAAACACATACCATGTTACTTCCCAAGTGTTGAAAGCAAAAGGAGACCACCATCACACCAAAAAAAATCTTTGTGGAAAGAAAAAAAAGTGAGATATTCAAGAGACAACCCCCTCCAAAAAAAGGACCACAGTTCTTTCCAAATACAGTATCAATCACTAGAAGGCAGCAGGTCTGAATTTAAAATCTACTTCTGATCCTTGCTAAATGTGTGAGCTTGATTAGGTCACTTTACTCTTTTGCCTCAGTTTCCTCCTCTACAAATTGAAAACTTTTTATGATTTATGATTCCATGACACTAGAGATCTTATTTAAGAGCAAATCTAATCAATCACAGGTCAAAAATTGGAAGAAACTTCAGGAGCTAACAGATTCAAATTATATCTGAAAAGAAATTTCCTTCTACAACATCTCTGACAAGTGCTTATACAATCTTTGACGGCTAGGTCTCCAAAAACATTTTCCATATATAGAATCAAAATCTCTCTGCACATTCTAAAGAGTGCATCAATTTTTGCCACCTGGGATCAAGTGGAACAAAATTGGAGTCTTGGGCAATCATATAACCTCTCTCAGCCATAGTTTCCTCCTTGGTAAAATGGGAATAACAATAATAGCACCTATACCAAGAATTGTCATGAGGAACAAATAAGAGAAAATATTTGGGAAATGATTTGCAAAACTTTAAGTACCACATAAATTCTGGTTATTATTCCACTTGCCAGACATTCAAATATTTGACAGCAGTTAAGTCTCAACTTCTCTTCTCCAGCCTAACATCCCTTGTTCCTTCAGTTGATATGGAATGATTTTAGACTTTTTGACATCTTGGTCATCTTTTTCTGGATGATGATGCAGCTCATCAAGATACTTCCTAAAATATAGTCATACCAATAGATAGTTCAGCAGTATTTTAACCTTCCCTGGTCTCAATATCATATCTCTTAAGGATAACTAGGATAACATTGATTTTATTGGCTTTACTATTATCCTGTTATCCCATACTAAACTTGTGATCCATAAATACTCCAGATATTTTTTTAATAAATTGCTATTCAGCCTCCCATCTTCAATTAAACAAACATTTATTAAACACTTATTAAGTCCAAATCTTGGGGGATACAAAGATAAAAACTAAATAGGCTTTGCCTTTCAGAGACTTCTATGCCATTGGGAGGATACAATGTTTGGTTGTTGTCCTTCACTCTTGAAGAGAACCAAAATGACATCAGTATGTTAGAGTCGAGTTATAGTGTATTCAACTGTGGCTGATCAGACCAATATGAGTTTGGAATGTTCTGCCACAAATTGTTGGTTGGACACAAATAGTTCCTAAGAACATTTGGGGTGGCTTCTCTAACTTTGTGCATCTTGAGTTTCTTCTGGGCTAATTCAATTCTGCTTTGCTCATAAAGCATAGTACCTACTCTGATGAGAGCATCCCATGTTGGATGGTCCTGTACCAGTGTCTCCTATGTCATACAAATAATTCTAAAGTTCTTAAGAGAGACCTTGAAAGTGTCTTTGTACCCCCTTTTCTGACAACCTTGTGAATACTTGCCATGTGTGAGTTTTCCATAAAATAGTCTTTTTGGCAAGTGTGCATTTGACATTCAGACAATGTAGCCAGCCCAACAAAGTTGTATTCTCTGCAGGAAAGTTGGAATGCTTGGCAGTTTAGTTCAAAAAGGACCTAACTATCTCTTATCTTATCCTGCCAGGTGATCGACAGAATCTTCCTAAGGCAATTCAATTGTAAGCGGTTCAATTTCCTAGCATGATTCTGGCATACTATCCAGGTTTCACAGGCATACAACAATGAGGTCAGCATAATGGCGCTATAGACCTTCATTTTATAGTTAACCTAATTCCTCTCCTCTTCCACATTTTCCTTCAGAGCCTCCCAAATACTGAGCTAGCTCTTGCAATGTTGTGTCAATTTCATTATCAATGAGAGGAAACAGTTTGTTGCCAACTTGATGTGTAAGTTGAGCTGACACACAATTGGCAACAATGAAGCAGAAAATAAGTGGGCAGCTTTCAGAAACTAGGGTATACAGTACTGCATTTGCTCATCTGAGTTAGAATACTCACAAACATCAAAACTGATATGATGAAAATAATGGGGAAATTCAGAAGCTGTTAAAAGAAAAATGAGAATTCTATTGGGTATACCAGCAGGATAGTTCATCCTCTCTAAGAAGAAAGCATTAAATTGCATCAAAAGTAAATTACCCATTCCCTAGCTGTGTGACCCTAGGCAAGTCACTTGACCTCAATTGCCTTAGCAAAAAGCAAAAAAAAAACAAAAAACAAAGCAAAGTGCCATCAAAACTTAAAAAGAAGCAAGAGAGAATATAACACAGACCAAGTAAATGAATACCTAGAGTACAAGCCAGGAAAGCAGTGACCATACCTTTCCCTAGATCATATCATTGTGGAAACACTGAAAACTTTTTTTTTAATTTTATTTTACTTGCAAAACATATGTATGGGTAATTCTTCAACATTAACTCTTACATATCTTTCTGTTACAAATTTTCCCCCCAACTCCCCACCCCTCCCCTAGATAGCAGGATATCCACTACATGTTAATTATGTTAAAATACTTGACAGATCGAATATATGCATACATATTTCCACACTTATCATTGTTGTGCAAGAAAAATCATATCTACACAAAAGACATATCAGATAAAGGAAACACAATGTAAGCAAACATCAATCGAGAGTATGAGAATGTTATGTTGTGGTCCACATTTCACATCCCTCTCTCTGGGAGTATATGGCTTCCTTCAGTGAACAATTGGAAGTGGTTTGAAATATTTCATTGTTGAAGAGAGCCATGTCCATCAAAATTGATCATCATATAGTATTGTTGTTGCTGTATATAATGATCTCCTGGCTCTGCTCATTTCACTCAGGATCAGTTCATGCAAGTCTCTCCAGGCCTCTCTGAAATCATCCTGCTGGTCGTTTCTTTTTTTTTTATTTTATTTGCATAACATACGTGTGGGTAATTCTTCAACAATAACCCCCACATAGCTTTCCATTACAAATTTTTCCCCCAACTCCCCACCCCTCCCCTAGATGGCAGGATATCCACTACATGTTAATTATGTCAAAACATTGGCAAATCGAATATATGTATACATATTTCCAAACTTGTCATTGTTGTGCAAGAAAAATCTTGTCTACACAAACGATATATCACACAAAGGAAACACAATGTAAGCAAACATCAATCAAGGAGTATGAGAATGTCATGTTGTGGTCCACATTTCACATCCCTCTCTCTGGGTGTATATGGCTTTCTTCAGTGAACAATTGGAGGTGGTTTGAAACATTTCGTTGTTGAAGAGAGCCATGTCCATCAGAATTGATCGTCATATAGTACTGTTGTTGCCGTGTATAATGATCTCCTGGTTCTGCTCATTTCACTCAGCATCAGTTCATGTAAGTCTCTCCAGGTCTCTCTGAAATCATCTTGCTGGTCATTTCTTACAGAACAATAATATTCCATAATATTCACATACCATAATTTATTCAGCTATTCTCCAATTGAAGGGCATCTATTCAATTTCCAGTTTCTAGCCACTACAAAAAGGGCTGCCACAAACATTCTTGCACATGTGGGGCCCTTTCCTTCCTTTATGATTTCTTTGGGATATAAGCCCAATAGAAATGCTGCTGGGTCAAAGGGTATACACAGTTTGATAACTTTTTGAGCATAGCTCCAAATTGCTCTCCAGAATGGCTGTATCCATTCACAGCTCCATCAACAATGCATCAGTGTCCCAGCCTTCCCACATCCCCTCCAACATTCATCATTAATTTTTCCTGTCATTTTAGCCAATCTGACAGGTGGAAACAATGAAAACTTACAGACCTCTATCTCCCTCAGAACTAATTCTGAAAACAGCAGCACAAAAAAAAACAAAAAACCCTGAAGCTTGGGATAATGCTCCCTCCAACCCAGGAGCAGAACCCAAATTTAATATAAAGTTAAAAGTCAAGAAATAGCTTAGGAAAATGAGCACACACCAAAAAAAAATTAATCTGACCATAAAATGTCTACTATGGTGACAGGGAAGATCAAGAAACAAACTCAGAAAAAGTCAATGATATCAAAACAGCTATAAGAAAAGACTCAGGGTCAGCTAGGTGGCGCAGTGGCTAGAGCACCAGCCCTGAAGTCAGGAAGACCTGAGTTCAAATCTGGTCTCAGACACTTAACATTCCCTAGCTGTGTGACCCTGGGCAAGTCACTTAACCCCAATTGCCTCAGCAAAAAGCCAAAAAAAAAAAAAAAGAATTTCTGGAAGAACTCAAAAAGGATCTGAAAAATCAGAGAAGTAGAAGGAAAATTGGGAAAATAAATGGGATGGGATTGATGCAAGAAAATTATGTCAAGAGAGTCAGCAGCTTGATAAAAAGAAACTCCAAAACATACTAAAGGTAAACATCTTAAAAATACAATTAGTCAAATGATAAAAGAGGCACAAAAATCCACTAAAGAAATAAGTTCCTTAAAAAGCAGAAGTAGCCAAATAGAAAAAGAGGTACAAAATCCACTGAAAGAAAGAGCTCCTTAAAAAGCAGAATTGACTGAGAAAAAAACGTACAAAAGCTCATTGAAGAAAATAATGCCTCAAAAATTAGAATTGGCCAAGTGGAAGCTAATGACTTCATGAGATATCAAGAAACAATAAAGCAAAATTAAAAGAATAAAAAAAGAAAACAATGTGAAATATTTGATTAGGAAACAACTGACCTAGAAAATAGATCCAGGATCTATGATTTAGCAATGGAATGTAAACATATAAAAGAATTATTGGACTTCCTAGATGGCATGGTCAAATCCTATTTCAAGATATAAAATAAACTCATGTAATTCATCAGCACTTCTATATATTACTGACCAAATCCAGCAAAAACCACTAGAAAGAGAAATTCCTTTTAAAATTTATTGCAGACCACTAATGCATTGTTGGTGGAGCTGTGAATGGATCAAACCATTCTGGAGAGCAATTTGGAGCTATGCTCAAAAAGTTATCAAACTATGCATACCCTTTGACCCAGCAGTGTTTCTATTGGGCTTATATCCCAAAGAAATCATAAAAGAAGGAAAGGACCCCACATGTGCAAGAATGTTTGTGGCAGCCCTTTTTGTAGTGGCTAGAAACTGGAAATTGAATGGATGCCCATCAATTGGAGAGTGGCTGAATAAATTATGGTATATGAATGTTATGGAATATTATTGCTCTGTGAGAAACAACCAGCAGGATGACTTCAGAGAGGCCTGGAGAGACTTGCATGAACTGATGCTGAGTGAAGTGAGCAGAACCAGGAGATCATTATTCACGGCAACAACAATACTATATGATGATCAGTTCTGATGGACATGGCTCTCTTCAACAATGAAATGCTTCAAACCAGTTCCAATTGTTCGGTGAAGAGAGCCATATAAACCCAGAGAGAGGGATGTGAAATGTGGACCACAACATAACATTTTCATGTTCTCTATTGAGGTTTGCTTGCATTGTATTTCCTTTATCCGATTATTCTTTCTTGTAGATACTATTTCTCCTGCACAAAAAATGATGCAATAACTATACATATATTAGATTTCTTAAGTATTCTAACATAATTATTATGTAGTGGATATCCTGCCATCTAGGGGAGGGGTGGGGAGTAGGGGGGAAAAATTTGTAACAGAAAGCTTTGTAAGGGTTAATGTTTAGGAATTACCCATACATATGTTTTGCAAATTAAAAAAATAAAAAAAATTAATAAATAATAAATAAATAAATAAAATTTATTGCAGACAACATAAAGTACTTGGGAGTCTACCTTTCAAAACAAATTCAATTACAAAACACTTCACAAAAGTAAGGTTAGATTTAAACAATTGGAGAAATAGTAATTGCTTATAAGTTTGAGTCAATATGATAAAAATGACAAATCTACCTGAATTAATTTACTTATTTAATGCCATACTAATCAAACTACCAAAATTATTTTATAGAGCTACGAAAAAAAAATCCACATGGAAGAATAAAATATCAAGAATATCAAGGAATCAATGAAAAAATATGTAGAGGAAGGTGATCTACCAATACCAGATCTCAAACTGTAATACAAAGCAGTAATCATCAAAATCTGGCACTGGCTGAGAAACAGAGTGGTGAATCAGTGGAATAGATTAGGTATACAATGCACAGTGATAAATTATCATCTAGTGTTTGACAAACCCAAAGCTTTAAGATTTTGAGGGTAAGAACTCAACATCTGAGAAAATTTTGCTGGGAAAATTGAAAAGCAATTTGGGAAAAGCTAAACTCACACTGTATACCAAAATAAGGTCCAAATGGGTATATGACTTAGTCATAAAGAGTGATGTCACAAGCAAATTAGGGAAGCCTGAAAAATTTTGCCATGATTATAAAGAAAAATTATGACCACAAAAGATATAGATATAGAGCTCACAAGAAGTAAAACAGATAATTTTGATTACATTAAATTAACTATTTTGCACAAATTAAAATCAATGCAGCCCACATTAGAAGGAAAAAAGGAAATTAGTAGACAAAATTTCCAAGTTTCTCTAATAATGGTCTTATTTCTCCAATGTATGGAGAAATGATTCAAATTTATAAGAATATGAGTCATTTTCCAATTGATAAATGGTCACAGGATATGAACTGGCAATTTTCAGAAGAAGAAATCAAAACTATCTATAAATATTATTTAAAATCTACTTAAAAACTAATGATTAGAAAAAATCAAATCAAAAAATCTCTGAGCTTCTACTTCATACCTACCAGACTGGCTAATAGGACAAAAAAGTAAAATAACAAATATTGGAGGGGATGTAGAAAGATAGGTATACTAATACATTCTTGGTAAAGTTGTAAACTGGTTCAACCATTCTGGAGAACAAATTGTAACTATGCCCAAAGGGGTATAAAACTCTGCCTTAGTAGAATAGTGTGATTTGAAATCATCTTGCAAATTTTTGCACTTTGATTTTTTAACAAGCTGCTCAAATTTATGATAATGAACAAATTCATTTTTAATTAAACTTTTTGGCCAGAGAGTTTGCCCTTGGGCTTGTAACAGCTATCTAATAGCCAACATCTACGTAGCACTTTAAGGTTTACAAAGCACTTTGTAAATTTCATTTGTTTCCTCATTTGAGAAATAGGTATAACTATTATCCCTTTTTACTGAGTCTAAGAGGTTTGCAACTTGATCAGAGTAGCATATCTTGTAAGTATATGAGGTAGGATTTGAATATAGATCATCCTAATTCCAGATCCAGAATTCTATCCACTGTGCCACCCAACTACCTTGGACTTAAAGCCTTCTCATATTGATAGACTCTATCAAAGCTTACATTCCATTGGTAAAGCATTCAAAAACCCATAATCATATCCAAATTACAAGGCATAAGAATAACTCTTTTGTTCAGGATTTTTCATATACTCTATTAAATTGGCACATTCTCATGAAATATAGATAATTCTGGGCAACATTTATACTTACTTTTGTAACTTCCATGCTATGGGTGCCTGTCATCTTAAGTGCTCAAGTTATAGTTTTTCTACAGATAACACAATTCCTTTGACTTAGTATCTCTCTTTTCTATCCCCATTTTCATTCCTCTATACCCTCTTTTTTCCTCATGGAAAACTTGGAAGAATCTTTCCGTTTTCCAAAAAGTTAAGCCCAAATCTTATATTAACATGATAGCCACAATGAATCAAGTACAGTTGCCTACTGGATATTTCATAAGAATCTCAGACTCAACATATCCAAAATAGAACTTATCTTTCCCTCAAAACTCACTCTTTTTCCAAACTTTCCTATTACTCCATCATCTTCCAAGTCACTCCATTTTGTAACCTCAGTGTCATCCTGGATTCCTTACTCTCCATTACCCTGCATATCAGATGCTAAACCTAGTCAATTTGAGCACCAGATCTTTTTACATATGTCCATACCTTTATCTCTACTCACACAGCCATTATCTTATTTTACATGACTATTACAATAGCCTTTTTTTAACTTAATTTTTAATGAACTAAACTGTTTTATCTCCCTTCTATATCCTTCCCCCCATGGGAAAAAAAAAAAAAGAAGAAAAATACCTTGTGATAAATATGCATTATTAGTCAAAACAAATTCATATGTTGACTATGTCCCTACCAAAATATGTGTCAACACACTTAGTCCATTCCTCTCTGTTCAGGAGATCATGGCTGGTCATTGTATTGCTCATAGTTTCTACCCAATTCATATAGATCTTTCTAGATTTGGCTGCCTTAGATAAAATGGTTTAGACCATTGTACCAAAGTCAAACAGAAATAGATCCCTGAGGGCTACATATTGACTTAGAAAACCACAAATTAACATCAACTATATTGTATTATATTTTCACTTATTTTGGTTATTTTATTAAATATTTCACAATTATATTTTTATTTGGTGTGTATTCAGAAATGCACAACTGCTTATAGCCCTCTTGCCATGAGTTTGACACCTCTGGTTTAGACTCATAGTCCTAGAGGGCAAAACTGGGAACCATGAGAGGAAGATTCAGAGAAGCAGAAGGAAAAAACTTCCTGCAATTATAACCCCAAAGTAAAATGAGCTGTCTTGAAAACCATAGGAAACTCCTTATCACTGAAGCCTCCTTCAAGTGGAAGCTGGGGATGATCATTTATCAGAAATGCCAGAGAAGACATTCCAGTTTATATGATCTCTAAGGACACTTCCAGCTATGAGATTCCAGTAACTCTGACAGTATGTTTTTTACTTGAAGACATTATAGCAGTGTGTCCTGCCACCAAGGGATTGCTTTCTATTGATGCAGGTGCTAACAAAATATTCCAAATATTCCTCAGATTTTTCTCCTTAAGTAATTAGATAGGATTAGCCAAATCTTTTTACCCTTGGTAAAGATGTACTTTCGGCAACTCAAAGTATATATACTCTAAGGACCTCCATTCTGCTCTCCTAAATTAGTTTGGAGACCACACCATTCTCTCACTAATCATAATTACATATGGATTTGGTTAATTACAAAATCAGTAAATGTTTATCATGTGTTTTAAAAATGTGCTGTTCTATACAATGTGCAGTCACTGTACAGTATTGTTCTTATCTTGGTTTGCAGATAGGCATGAACTAACTCAAGAAAATAATGGATTTAAATGATATATAGTCTTTCTACAGCAAATTATTTTTGCAAGTAATAACAAAAAATAGATTCACTTTCTGAAGAAACTTTTTAATGGAAGGGTGGATAAATATATTGATACTCTGCTTAGAGAACTTTAGTACCTGGAACCTGTCCATATTGTTGCCATGAGATCTAGTCTCACACTGTGCAATCAACAAAGTGCCACCTTGGAAGGAACTGCAACAAAATCCCATTAATTTTTAATTCATGATAATGTGTACTCAAAGGAAGATGAAGTTTGTTTATCACTGCTTCTAAAAACGGTTAGATTCGAGTTAAGATCTAGGATTAAGGGGCAAGGAGTCCACGGACATATTTTTGAGTGTCCATGAACTTAGAATGGAAAAAGTTATATCTTTAATTAGCTCTAACTGAAATTTCATGTTTTTCCAATTGAAAACATTATTCTAAGAAATGGTCCATAGGCTTCTCCAGACAGCCAAAATGAAACAAAAAAAAGGTTAAGTATCTCTCTTTTAGGGAATAAGATGATGATGATGATGATGATGATGATGATGATGATGATGATGATGACAATGGAATAATAGTTCATATTGTCTATTGCTTTAAGTTTTACAAAATGCTTGGTATAAGGTATCTCATTTTATTCTCACAAAAATCCTATGAGATGGGTGCTATTATTATTCCTATTTTATACAAAAAAGAAAGAAAGATATTCCTGGCCTCAAGGAATTTACATTCTAATAAGGAAGGCAACACATAAAAGAGAATTGAAAAAAATGGGGGAAGGAAGGGATGATGGAGAAATCTGGAGAAGTGTAGGTTGGTGGGAAATAAAGAGATGGCTAGCCTGGGTGCTCTCCTTAAAAAGAGATTCTGGGAGGAGCCATCCAATCAGAAAGAGGGACCCCAGGGACAGAGGTTCCAAGATGTGAGTTCCAAGGTATGATTTTGCAGGATGAAGAGCTTTCTGGGGCATGTTAGAGAACTCTAGAAGAGTTAAGCCTTAAGTTCTCCCTTCTTGATGCCCAAACCTGATTGGGCCAATAGGTAATATTTGTTTTATTTTACATAGTGCCTAAAATTTTAAAGATGCATCATTTCTCCCTCTAAGACTCTTCTACATACTAAAGATACCCAATTCCTTCAAATGATCATCTTTTAGTTTGATTTCAAGTCCCCTTACTTTAACTCTAAATTACTTCCACTTTGTCAATATCCCTTCTAAAATATAACACCTATGACCTGATATCATATTCCAGATGTGATCGGAACAAGGCAGATCCCAATGGTACTATCTTTTCTCTTGCCTCCACCTACTATAGTTCTCTTAATACAGCTAAAAATTATTTTAGATCATTTGTTTCTCTCATCACATTGATCACATTGTTAATGCATACATATATATAGTCCGCGAGAATTCCTAAGCTTTATTCACATGAATTACTTGCTAGTTCTGTCCCTAATGTACTATCTATGCTAATGGATGTAATGTGACCCTAACATAGTGATATAATTTTGATCCTCTTCGAAAACAAAGGACAACAATCAACCAATCTATATCATCTCAGAAGGCTGTAATGTTCACAACTCTCTTATCTCTATCCCCATTGCTCCTACAAACAATCCCCTAACCAATTCCCTACACTTTCCTTGTCTCTTCTGCCTCTGACCTTTTGATTCCCTATTTTGGTTTGGTCACCTGATTCTTCATGTGCTCTGCATATATTATCTCTGAGGTATGTGCTATTATTAGCCTCATTTCACAGATGAGGAAACTGAGGCTAAAAAAGGTTAAATGATTTACCTATGGTCACACAGACAGTAAGTGTCTAAGACCATATTTGAACTCAGGTTTTCCTGAGTCCATCACTTTATTCACTACATTGCTTAGAGGTCTACAATGTGAGTCATCACTTGAAGGGTTCCTCTTTTCAGAGAGGAGGATGCACTTTTCCTGTGTAATAGTCCAACTGTAGGGATTTTGTGACTTAAAAGGAGATGGGAAGGTGATACTGCAGAAAGAACATTGAGTTTGGAAAATAAGAATAGAGTTTCAATCATTGCCCTGCCTCTTCCTTGCTGTGTGCCCTTGACTTTGGTTTCTGAGGATCAGCCTAGCTAAGTAACTTCCTTACCCACCTTCAAGACTAAGTTCAAATCTTATCTTCTACAGATCTTATAAGATCTCCCTCTGTCATGCCAAACCCCGTCTCTCATCAGTAAGTTTGTTCTAGGGTTGTGCTTCTTTTCCTGGCAGTGCTTCTCTCTTTCCAGGTTTTTCCCCACCAAGACCCCTCACAGATACCTTCTTATTCCCAGCTCTTATCCCCCTCTGGTTTTCAGTTCCTATTTTATATGCTGTCTTTCCCCAATAGAATATAAGCTCTTTGAGAGCAGGCACTTTCTTTTTATTAAAGCTTTTTATTTTCAAAATATATACATGGATAATTTTCAATATTCACCTTTATAAAACCTTGTTTTAAATTTTTTTCTCTCATTTCCCCCCATCCCCTTCCCTAGATGGGAAGTAATCCAAAATATGTTAAATATATGCATTTCTTCTGTACGTTTCCCCAAATATCATGCTGCAAAAGAAAAATCAGGAAAAAAAATTAGGAAGAAAATGAGAAAGAAAACAAAAATGCAAAGAAACAATAGCAAAAGGAGTGGAAATACTATGTTATGATCCACACTCAGTCCCCACAGTCCCCTTTCTGGATGTAGAAGGCTTTCTTCATCATAAGACCATGGAAGCTAGTCTGAATCACCTCATTGTTGAAAAGAGCTACATCTTTCACAGTTAATCATCACACGATCTTGCTGTTGCCATGTATAATGATCTCCTGGTTCTACTGATTTCACTCAGCATCAGTTCATTCAAGTCTCTCCAGGCTTCTCTGAAATCATCCTGCTGGTTGTTTCTTATAGAGCAATAATATTCCATAACATTCATATGCCATAACTTATTCAGCCATTCTCCAAGTGATGGACATCCATTAAGCTTCCAGTTTCTAGGCACTTTCTTTTTGCTTGTATTTATATCCTCAACACTTAGCATTATGCCTGGCACACAGTAAGTATCTAATATGCTTGTTGCCTGCCTCATCATGCCATCTGGTTTTCAGATTTGTTTTAAGATACTAATCTATATATTTCTAGTCCACCTATCCTCCAGTTCCCTAACTTGATCTTCAATTTCCTTTGCTTGAAAACTTGATGTGGTGTTCTAAGCCTAAACAACACCCTAACCATGCTTTTGGAGGAAAACTTGTGTGTGTGTGTGTGTGTGATTTCATTAGAATAGAGAACAACACTTAGCATTGTGCTTGGCACACAGTAGGGATTTAATGAATGCTTATTGATTAACTAGTTAGGAAACTCTCCCTACTAATGTAGGGTGGTTTCTGATTTGCAATTTTTAGTCTTAGAGTAGTCTGAGAGGTTAGTGACTTGCTAATCACATAGCTACCGTGTGTCAAAAGGAAGACTTGAATCCAAGGCTCCCTTTTGGAGGCTGGCTCTCTATCCACTATTCCATACTTTAATTATCTCTACCAAATGAATAAGCTATCAAGTGATTTGCTGCTTTTTCCCCCTTTTTCTATTTCCTTCCTTCCTTCCTTCTTTCTTTCTTTCTTTAGCACTAAGTATTAAATCTTCTAAACAGTTTATAATTTGTATCTGTAGATGGAATATCTATAGAGATAAAGTCATGGGTTATTACAGTAATTCCTTAGTAGAAAGGAGGTCTAAGTATCTTTTTCTAACAGCCTCAGTCTGCTGGTCCATTTTTCTTTACCATGTGTAATATTTCTCACTGGTTATAAGGTAGCATAGAAAGTGAATTTCTTTATCTATAGATTAAGAGCCGATGGACTAAAGTTGAAGATGAATGAGTACATTAATTTTATCAATGACTTGAATGTATCTAACACTAGCTAAAATGACATTTTTTATCTACTGGGGGAAAAAGTGGAATAGCTTACTTTAGGGAACTGTATAAGGTCAGGTAAAAACTCAAATTGTATGAATTTTTATCTCTTGAAAGTATCCAGGATAGACTCAAGGATCTTTTGAAGTCTCTTCTGTATCCCTAGAATTCAATTAACCCAAGGTCACACTTAAATACTGTCCTTTTAAAATGTGTGGGAACAAGTCAAATCAGATGAAAATCACATTTTGGAGATTAAGGAAATCTATCCTTGTGAAAATCATTTTGAGTAAATTTTTATTTATTCATTTAATACTTTGCTACTCCAATGGCATCCACTCAATGTGAAAGAAATTAGAGAAAGACCCTATTATATTTAGCAGATTCTGCTGGAGAGATTTATGGGAGGACATAGCCAGGAGTCATACAGAATAAAAAGGCACAAAGGTAATGATTTGTAACATTCAAGGAACTACCCACATTAATAAAATCACAGATCCATCAAAAATTGGTGATATTTTTAGAAGCCAAACTCCCCAAACTAGTACTAACTTGAGCCCTAAGAGAACAGAGCCTATCATTGGCTTTATATTAACAGTTTGTCAACTTTTTTAATGGGCTTTGAAGATGGGAAAGGAAGCATATTAGTGGCTACAAAATAAAAGGTTAATTTTAGACATAAAGGACAATATGAAAGGATTCATGAAAACTATTCAGGGAGCAATTCACAGTAGAAGGCAGTTTTGAAACTGAAAAGTCTAGAATAAAAGGAAATAGTAAATTAAAAGATTCAGGGGGCAGAGGGAAAGGACACCCAACTGGTAAACTGGAACAAAATCATGTTTCTCTCTACTATGATGTTTAGAGCTTCACAATGTGAAAAAATGACCAAAAGATCAATGTTTTCCCCAATATGTGATTGATTCTATGACTGATTGGATTTTCTGAAAAGTGAAGTTCCCCTTTAGGTAAAGAAATCTCTTAACTACAGGCAAGCCAAACCTTGGAATTTGTGATTGTAAGCCAGGCCAAATACTTATCACCCAAACTGAAAAATCAAGATATGACAAGATTATCCTGAAATGAAATCCCAGAGGGAAAAAGTAAGATTGAGAAGCTTGTTAAACACAGCAGGTTAGCATCTGGAAGTCAGTAAAAGACATAGAACTAAGTGAAACTAACATCTCCTGGGAAAAACAAAGGTGCTAACAGCCCCTGAGGCAAATAAAAAGATCACTCTGGAACTCCCTAGCGTCCGAAAAACAGATGAAGAGCATCCAGTCTTCACTTCCTTGAAAGTAAGAAAAATTCCAAATGACCTTGAGTTTATTCTTAGTTTCTAGAGAAACACGATAATAATGAAAAGAATGCTGTATTGGAAGCCGCAATTAAAGCTAAATTGGTTTAAAGTTCAATTGGCCTTGGAAATAATCTTCCTGGGACTTGGTTTTCTCATCTCTTATACAAAGATGTGAAAGGAAAGTTTGAAAGGAAATATAAAGGACAGGAATTAGAGCCACACAAGAACTGGGTTCAAATTCTGTCTCCAACATATGCTAAATGTGTGACCATAGGAAAGTGGTTTAATTTTTCTTTTTCTTTTTTTGTAAATTTTAAAATTTATTTTAAACTTGAATACAAAATGAAAAAAACACCATGTACACAGCAGAACATAAAAGGATTCAATATAAAACAATAAATTTCCATCTCAATAAAAACCTACATAATAAATACTACACATTGTTTTCAAAACTGCCCAGCTTTTCTTTACTTCGTTGTAGATTTTCTTTTGTTCTCTATTGTGCACTTTTTACTTCATTTTCCCCTCCTTCCCTCCACTTTTTCCAGAAAAAGCTATAATTAAGTGTGAATATGTATATATTTACATAGGTATCTATACACATGTACACACATATATATGTGTATAAACATAGATATACATATCTGTAAGACTGTACTATACTTATTTCCATTTATCATCTGTTTTTCTGAAAGTAAATAGCATCTTCCTTCATACATCCAAGTCTTTGCATGTTTTTCTAAATCAACCAGCTCATTTTTTGATACCACAGCAATATTTCAACCCAATCATATTCTGAGAGATTTCCTCCAATTTTCTTCATTCTTTCTATTCTGGGGTACATAGGTTTTATTTATACAGGAAATTATCTATTTTATGCTTCAATAATGTTTAAGATCTAATTCTGCGGAATCTACTTCCTTTACACCTTTTTTCCCCTTGTTTTCTTTGAAGTTCCTGACCCTTTTGTTCTTCCAAATGAACTTTGTTATCATTTTTTCAATTCAGCAAGATTTTTAGTAATTTAACTGAGGTGACATTGAATAAATAGATTAGTTAGGTAAAATTGTCATTTTAAAAATTATATTGGCTTTACCTTCCCAAGAACAATAAATATTACTTTGGATATTTAGATATAATTTTATTTGTATAAAAAGTGCTTTATTTTTAGCTTCATATAGTTGCTGTCTCTGAGATCATTACTATCCCTGTATTTTTACATAATAAATTCTACTCATCCTTTATTTTATCTTTGTGAATATCTATTTTTATGTTTCCTGAAAACAACATATTATTGAATTCAAATTTTTAATCTCCTATCCATTCACATTCTAAGCTACAACTACTTGTTGTGTATCTTATTCTACTACCCATCTGAGTCCCTCCCTTATTCTCTCCCCTGCTCTACTCCTTGCCCTCTTATTTCTTTCTGAATTTAGAAGACTCCATATATATAGTTCCCCCTTTAATCAGAGTAAAATTCCAGCATTACTTGCCTTCCCCCCCTAATTTCCTTAATATCATTTTTTTTCTTTTATGCTTCATTTGTATGAAATAATTACTCCTTTTTATCTCTCCTTATATAGTTTTATTTGTTTTAGAATCACCCCATCATATTCAGCTCAGCCCTATTCTTTCTTTCAAACTACCCCAAAATAATGATAGTCAAGAGTACTGCTAATATTTTCACATAAAAATTTTGATTTTATCCAGTCCCTTATATTTAGTCTTAAATGTTTACTTTATATTTCTCCTAGATGTTATATATATCAAAATTTCCCTTAAGTTCTGGAGCTTTTGTCACAAAAGCTTGAAAATCTTTCATTTCATTAAATATCCTTTTTTTGATTGAGAATCATATTTAACTTTTCTGAGTAAGTTACTCTTGGTCATAACCCAGTTCTTTTGCTCTATGGAATTCTAAGACCTACAGTGCTACAATGTAGTAGATGTCTTATGTAATCGTTTTTGTAGATCCATGGTATTTAAATTGTTTTTTTCTTTTCATTTCTTCCACTATTTTGTCCTTAACCTGGGAGATTTAAAACTAGACTATGATATTCCTGTAAATTTTTCTCCTGGGATCTCTTTCAGGTGATTATGAATGAATTTTTTTCTATTTCTACTTTGTCTTCTTGTTCTAGAACTTCAGAGCAATTTTCTGTCATAATTTCTTGTAATATTGTATCAAGATTCTTTTTTTAATCATAATTTTCAGGTAGTCTGACTATTCTTAAATTGTTTCTCCTCAATGTATTCTCCAGATCATTTGTTTTTCTGATGAGATGTTTCACTTTCCTTTCTATTTTTCATTCTTTTGATTTTGTTTTATTATTACTTGGTGTCTTAAAATGTGGGTTTCCACTTGCCCACTTCTAGTTTTCAAGGAATTATTTTCTTCCTTAAGTTTTTGATTCTCTTTTAAATTGGTTGACTTTTTTTTCATACTTGTCTTGATTTTCTTGAATTTCTCTTATTTATTTTTTAAATCTTTCCTCAATATCTCTTCTTTGATTTTAAAGTCTTTTTAAAGTTCTTCCAAAAACTCTTTTTGTGCTTGGAACAACCTTCATTGAAAAAGGAGTGACTTTTTTAGTTCCATTATCTTCCTCTAAATATGAACCCAGACTTTCTTAATTCCAATACTAGCTATCTATTGTTGGGTTCTTTCTTCTTTGCTTACTTGTTTTTAAAAATTATTATTTAATATTGTTTTTAGCAATGTGATCAAGTTCTAGTCCAAAGGTATGGGGAATGATAACCTCAGGTCCTTCTTATTGTTATTTTCTGAGATCTTGGGCTCTACTCTCACTGTTAAGCCATGACTAGTGCCCCCAACAGCACTATCCTGAAAATGATCTTGTTCCCTGCAGAACCTCCAGTGGTTCTGCCATCTGATAACTCCATATAGCTGTCCTCTCTGTCCTGGAACTGAAAGCTGATTCTGCTCTCCTGCAAGTATCCATAGTCATCAGGACCCGACACTTCTGCTTCTGCTTCTGCATTCACCAGAATGTGTCTGATTCTCACAGCTGTACTTGACATCTCTCGACAATGGAAAGTCCTTCAGTCTTCTCCTACTCTGACATCAGACCCTAATACCATCATCGAAAGTGACCAGGGTGACGCAGTCTCCCAAACCAACTGCTTCTAGGCTTGTTTGTAAATTCTGCAGAGCCAGCCTGGAGGTGTTTGCATTTCACTCAGGCCCCCAGAGGTCTGGTCTTTCCTGGAGTATTCTTAAATTGTTTTAGGAGGACAATTGATTTTCCCGGACTTTTGTTTATTTCCACTGCTCTACATTCCCTCTGAGGCAGTGTTCTTTCTTTCTTCCTTTCTTTCTTTCTTTCTTTCTTTCTTTCTTTCTTTCTTTCTTTCTTTCTTTCTTTCTTTCTTTTTTTTGTGGAGGAAATTTGAGGAGCTAAAAGTTTTCTAATGAACTCTGCCATCTTCCCAGAATCCTCTGTCATTCATTTTTCAAAATCACAGGCAACTCTTCTAAGCCTAAAGCTCTAGAGGAAGGTTAAAGAGTTCTCAGTTTGCATTAAGGTAGAGAAAGTTTCTTCTTTAGAGGTTCCCTACATAAATAAAATCACTAAGACACACCCCTTCTTCAAATTTACATATCTATATATTTATAATAATACATGCACTACCTACCTCACAAGGATATCTTACCTTTTTTCCTATGTCCTCTCTTCTCTCCCTTTTTTTCTCCTTTCTAATTGTTTCCCCATTATTATTTAACCCTTATCTCCTTAAGAATACACAAACAGTTTAACAGAGTTTATAAGCCATAAAATAGTAAACTGTTGGTTTGTATATATTTAGTTTTCCATTCAAACATAAATAAATTTGCTTTTAGGGGAAAAAAAAGTGTATCTTGTTAATATGTATAACTTTCTAACTTAAATGCATTCTTTTACAAAAGTGTCATCCAAAATGTTTTGGAGAGGGGATTATCATGGGAAAATGTGGAAGCTATTTATTTATTTAGAATTTGAGTAAGCAATTTATATATTTCTGTCTTTTTATTTATATTTCGCTAAAGGATTCATGTATTTCAAATAAAATACTATAGTACTCTAAGATGACAAGTAGGATGATTTCAGAAAAACCTGGAAAGACTTGCATGAACTGATACAATGTGAAGCGAGCAGAATGAGAAGAACATTGTGCACAGTAATAACAATATTGCACAATAAAGAATTGTGAATTACTTCGCTATTCTCAGTAATACCATGATTTAAGATATTTCCAAAGGACTCATACTGAAAAAATGCTATATATCTCCAGAGAAGGAACTAATGTTGGCTGAATACAAAATGATGCATAGTATCTTTCACTTTCTCTTTTCTTCTTTCCTTTCTTCCTCCCTCCCTCCTTTTCTTACTTCCCTCCTTTCCTTTTTTCCTTCCGTCCCTTCCTCTCTCCCTTTCTTCTTTCCTTTCTCTCTTTTTTCCTTCCTCCCTCCCTATTCTTCCTTCCTCCCTCTTTCCCTATTCTCCTTTCCTTCCTTCATTTCTTTTCTTTTTTTCTTCTTTTCCTTCCTTCCTTGCTCTTTTTCTTTATTTTTTGTCCTTAAAGAAAATGACTAACATGGAAATGTTTTACATGATTATACACATATAATCTATATCAGATTGCTTACCATCTCAGAGAGGAGGTAGTGGAAGGAGAGAGGGGTAGAATTTGGAACTCAAAACCTAAAATATAATAATAATAATAAAATTGTTTTTACATGTAACTGAGGGAAAATAAAATATTCATTCAAAAAAAACAAAAGGAAATTCCTACTAATAGTCAAAAAATAAAAATAAAACAATTCTAAAACAATCAAAATGTCTTATTAGAACCACCCTGAGATGTAGAACTACAGGACAAAATACATATAGGAAGGCATGCATGCATGCACCAAGACAGGGCTTTAAAAGGGGAAAGTCCTTATTGAAGCAAAGCCTGCCAGTCATTTCTGCTCACTTCATTTTGCATCAGTTCATATGTCTTCCCAAATTTTTCTGAAACAATCCTGCTCATTGTTTCTTATAGTACAATAGTATTCCATTATAATCACATATTACAACTAGTTCAACCATTCCTCAATTGATAAGCTATTTGCCACCACAAAAAGAGCTGCTAAAAAATATTTGTGTACATAGACATCCTTTTCTTTTCTTTGATCTCTTTGGGATATAGACTTATAGATATGCACAGTTTTTTTATACCTTTAAGACATAGTTACAAATTGTTCTCTAGAAATGCTGAACCAGTTCACAGCTCTAGCAAGAGTGCATTAGTGTACCTATTTTTCTAAATCCCTTCCAGCATTTGTCATTTTCTTTTTTGTCATGTTAGGCAGTCTGAGAGGTGTGAGGGTAGAACCTCAGAGTTGTTTTGAATTTACATTTCTCTAATCAGTAGTAATTCAGAGCATTTTTTCATGTGATTATTGATAAATTTGACTGCTTTCTGAAATTTTGCTATTCATATCTTTTTACCATTTATCAATTGGAAAATGGCTCTTATTTTTCATAAATTTGGCTCAGTTTCCTATATGTTTAAAAAAATGAGGTTTTTTTTTATCAGAGAAACTTATTTTAAAATGGTTCCTAGTTTCTTGTTCTCTTTCTAATTCTAGATGCATTGGTTTGTGCAAAAACCTTAAAAATGTTCATATAATCAAAAGTATCCATTTTCTTTCCCATGATCCTTTCTATCTCATTTACTTACAAACTCTTCCCTTATCTAAAGATATGACAGGTAAATTTCTCTATGTTCCCTTAATTTTCTTATGATTTCACCGTTTATAACTAAATCTTATACTTCTATTAACCTTATTTTGGTATACAGTGTGAGATGTTAGTCTATAAATAATTTATACCAAATTGTTTTCCAGATTTTTCCAGCAATATCTTAAAATTGGGTAGTTCTTGCCCCCAAAGCTTGAATTTTTTAATTTATTACACACTAGATTGTAATGGTCATTTATTACTGTGTATTATGTACCTAAGGTATTTCATTGATCCACCATGTTATGTCTTTTCTAATACCAGATTATTTCGATGATTGACACTTTGTAATATAGTTTGAAATCTGGTACTGCTAGGCTGCCTTTCTTTAGATTTTTTTCTCATTGATTCCCCTAATAATCTTGAATTTTTATTCTCCTAGATAAATTTTGTTATTGTTTTTTCTAGTTCTATAAAAGAATTCTTTGGTGATTTCACTGATACAGAGCTGAATAAGTATATTAATTTAGGTAGAATTGCCATTTTATCACTTTGACTCAACTTACCCATGAGCAATTAATGTCTCTAGTTTTTTTAGAACTGCCTGTGTAAAATGTGTTTTGTAATTGTATTCATATCATTCCTGAGTTTGTCTTGATAGGTATTTTATATTGTCTAAGATTATTTTAAATGGAAATTCTCTTTCAGTCTTTTTCTGTTGGATTCTGTTGGCAATATATAGAAATGCTGATGACATATGTGGATTTATTTTATTTCCTGCAACTTTGCAAAAGTTGTTAATTATTTCAAATAGTTTTAAAATTGATTCTCTAGGATTATCTAAGTATACTATCATATCACCTGCTAAGAGTGAAAGTTTTGTTTCTTTGCTTCCTATTTTTATTCCTTGAATTTGCTTTGCTTCTCATTGCTATAGTTAGCATTTCTAATACAATATTAAATAATAATGGTGATAATAAAGATCCTTACTTCATCCCTGATCTTATTGGGAAGGTTTTGAGTTTGTCCCTATGATAGATAACATTTGCTCTTGATTAAATAGATACTTATAATTTTAAGAAAAGTTCCATTTATTTTTATGCTTTTTAGTGTTTTTAATAGGAATATTTGTTGTATTTTGTCAAAAGTTCTTTCTGCATCTCTTGATATAATCACAATTGTTGTTTTTGTTATTGATGTGGCCAATTATGCTTATAATTTTCTTAATATTAAACCAGTCTTGCATTCCTGGCATAAATCCCACCTTGTCACAGTGTATGATCTTTGTGATGTATTGTTGTAATCTCCTTGCTGATATTTTATTTAAAATCTTTGCATAAATATTCATTAGGGAAATTGGCTTATAGTTTTCTTCTTCTGTTTTTGTTCTCCCTGTTTCAGGTATCAAAACTATATTTGTGTCACAAAAAAAGTTCGACAGTATTCCTTTTTTACCTTTTTTTCCAAAATAGTTTTGAGGTTAATTATTCTTAAAATGTTTGGTAAAATTCACTTGTAGAATTAATATCTAATCCTAAGGATTTTTCCTTACAGGGTTCATTTGTGACTTGTCTAATTTATTTTTCTAGGGTAGTGTTAAATATTCTATTTCCTCTTCCACAGATTTGGAAAATTTATAATTTTGAAATTATACATTAATTTTCCTTAGATTTCCTGTTTTACTGGGAAATAATTGGGCAAAATATCTCCTAATAATTGCTTTAATTTCATCTTCATTGGTGGTGCATGCATCTTTTTTCATTTTTGATGTGGGTAATTTCTTTTTCTTCTTTTTCTTTTTTTAATCAAATTAACCAATAACTTATTTACTTTATTGGTTTTTTCTTTTTTTTTAATAAAACCAACTGCTTGCTTTATTTATTAGTTCAATGGTTTTCTTACTTTCAATTTTATTAGTTTCTCCTTTGATTTTCAGGATTTTCAATTTGGTGTTTAATTGGGGATTTTTAATTTGTTCATTTTCTAGTTTTTTTTTTTGTTTTTGTTTTTTTTTTGTTTTTTGTTTTTGCTTTTTGCTAAGGCAATTGGGGTTAAGTGACTTGCCCAGGGTCACACAGCTAGGAAGTATCCGAGATCATATTTGAACCCAGGTCCTCCTGACTTCAGGGCTGGTGCTCTATCCACTGCGCCACCTAGCTGCCCCTATTTTCTAGTTTTCTTTATTGCATGTCCAATTCATTGGTCTGCTCTTTCTCCTTTCTTTTGATGTTTGAATTTAGTGAAATTATCAGTTGTTTCTAAGATCTGTTTTTTGACCCACTCATTCTTTAGGATTAGATTATTTTATTTCCTATTCATTATTAACCTATGCTTCCATAGTTCTTTTAATGAATGTGATTTTTATTGCATTATGGTCCAAAAAGGGTGCATTTGATACTTTTCTGCAATTTTTGTCAGGTTTTGTTGTCCTAATATATGGTCAGTTTTGTGAAGGTGCTATAAATAAATGAGAAAAAGGTAAACTCCTTTCTATTCCTATTCTACAGAGGTCTATTATATCCAACTTCTCTAAAATTCCTTTCATATTTTTAACTTCTTTCTTATTTATTTTATATTTAGATTTATCCGTCTCTGAAAGGGAAAAAATTGAGGTTCCTCCACTAGTATAGTTTTATCATTTCTTTCTGATTCACTTAATTTTTTCTTTAAGCATTTACCACTCTGCCATTTGGTGATATAAGTTTAGTATTGATATTACTTCATTGTCTATGACACCTTTTAGCAAAATGTATATTCCTCAATTATGTCATGTACTTAGGTCTTTTTTGCTTTTGCTTTGTCTGAGATCATGATTGCTACCTGTGCTTTTCTTTACTTCAGCTGAAGTATAATAGATTCTGCTCCAGCAGCTTATTTTTAATTCTGTTTCTGTTTAATTTCTGTTTCAAGTATATTTCTTGTAAATATATATATATATATAGTTGTACCCTGGTTTCTAATATATTCTATTATCCACTTCCATTTTATGGTTATGTTCTTCTAATTCACATTCATATTTATAATTATTGTGTGTTTCCTTCTATCCTATTCTCTCTCTCTCTCTCTCTCTCTCTCTCTCTCTCTCTCTCTCTCACACACACACACACACACATACACACACACACACACACACACACACACACACACATTCTTATTTATTCTTTTGCTTCTGATCACTGCCTCCTTTAACTCACCTTCCCTCTTCTCACCCTCTCCGCAATTTCTCCTCTTCTAGTTACCTGCTGGGTAAAATACATTTCTATGCTCAGCTGAGTAAATATAAATGCAACCTAGAGCTGTTTATTTACTTTTGCTGCCAGACCTTAAAATGGAGACCACAATAAAAAGGTAATTTTATTAATTTTTTATTCTATACTTTATGAACAGGAATTTTTAAAAATACTCCAATTAACAAACAAAAATTTAAAAATCATCATACATGAAATTGTAAACTCCATTACTTTGTTTCAAATGTTTATATGAACTTTAACAAGATAATATTTCTGACTCCCTTATTGAATTCTTTTTATATGTATTTTTTCAGATTTTGTTGGTTATTATTAATATTTGTTAATGAGTACATTGCTATTTAAAGTCTGTTTTGATGTACTAAGTCTTCTCCTATGACATTTATTCTTTGCATTTCTCATTTCTTATGATATAATTATATACAAGTCACAAACTGTTCAACCATTTCTTCAATCATCAAACACAGGAATTGTTTTTCTTTTTAGCTTTTGTAACCCCTGTCCCATGTGCCATAGACATGAAACTTTCTCCTTATTGATGGAGATGAAGGCCCCACCCTGCGTGAGGGGCAGAGCAGAGTTGATAAGAGGTAAGAGCTTCAATTCTCAGCAGTCCCTCTTTACGGTCCCTTCAAGTGAGAGTCCCCCTTTGGGACTCTTCAAGCAAAAATCTTCAAATGCGAGTTGGCTTTCAACTTTGAGAAAAAAAAGTAGTAAACCCCATTTCAGATTGCTGAAGGAGACTATAAAAACATACGAGCTAGCAGTCTCCATCAAGTCTGCTCCCAACTTGATACACTAGAAATTTGGGGGATTTTCCCCCAAATGAGATCCAAGACTCTCTTTCTTGATTGAACTGAATTATCTCCCTCCCAATAGGAAAACTCCTTTACTTCATATTGTCTGATATATATATATACACACACACATACACACACTCTGATTTCTGTTTTGCTATTATTTGAATAAATGAGTTTCTTTGCTTTTTGCCATGTGTGTTCACTGTGGAACCAGTATTTGATGGGAAAGAAGTCAAGTCTTAGCTATAGAGCTTGGGGCTCTACTTCCCTTTGGAAATATGAAAGTAATCAAAAGTTAGCTGGAAGCTAGATGAACATCTTTAAGAGAATAGATAGATATATTTCTAGTTCCATACCCCTTCTTTCTGAAGAGGGCAAAGGAATGACCTAGAACCCAAACTTAATGCTTTCCCTCTTGGCAGGAATGAAAGTCTCCTTAAGACACAGGTCAGGGGAGAAGAGGGTGAAAAAAAAAAGAGGGGAGAGATGTCTGTTTTTCCTCCTTTCAAATCATATGAAAACTCCCTCACAATACAACTCTCTACATATATGGGGTCTACTCTCTATCTCTGTGAATCTATAATTCATCCATATACTACTATGACTAATGATGTTATAGCTATCTTTTTTTCTAGTAAATTTATTTATTTTAATACATATTACTTTATAAATCATATTGGAAGAGAAAAATCAAAGCAATAGGAAAATACCATGGGAGAGATTTTTTAAAAATAGGAAAAAGAAGTGAACATAACACATGTTAATTTACATTCAGTCTCTTTAGTTCTTTTTCTGGATGCAGATGGCATTTTCTGTGCAAAGTCTATTGGGATTGCTTTAGATCACTGAACCACTGAGGAGAACCAAGTCTTTCATAGTTGGTCATTGCACATTCTTGCTATTATCATGCACAATGCATTCATGATTCTACTTGTTTCACTCAGCATCAGTTCATGCAAATCTTTCCAGGCCTTTCTAAAATCAGCTTGTTCATCATTTTTTATAGAACAATAATATTCCATTATCTTTATATACCACAACTTGTTCAGCCATTCCCAATTGATGGTCATCTAATTTTCCAATTCTTTGCTACCACAAAAAGAGCTGCTACCAACATTTTTGCACACGTGGGTCCTTTCCCCTCCTTTAAGACAGATAGGTTGCACAGCGCATAGAGAAACCAACCTGGAATCAGAAGGACGGAATTCAAATCCAGCCTGACACTTTGACATTTACTAGTTGTGGGACCTTGGGCAAGTCACTTAACCCCAACTGCCCTGCCCCACCTCCTCCCGCAAAAGATTGTACCAAATCACAGACCTACTAGTAATGGGATTATATGCCTGATCCTCCACAGTCCTGACAATGGCCTAATTTCAAGGTAAATTTTAAAGGATTCATTTCATTTCAGTTCAATTAATTTCTATTCACTAATCATTTATTAAGCCCCTACTATATTCAAGGCACTTTAGAAAGAGATTATCACCAGCTAAAACAAAGTATTTATTATGCTCTTACTATGTCAATTATTTAAGTTGATGCTTATGTGTATTTTATACTATAATGTATCCAGAAGCCCTGGGATATCTCTAAAGGGAACTTGATAAGGTTCATATCACATCTTGTAATTTGAGATGATCAAAGAAAGGCTAAAGATTCAACAAATAGCTTTTGTCTTCAGATCTAATCATCCAGACTCTTTAATAAAGATATTTGAAATTTTTTGTTTCTTCATCATTTCCTTCCTCACCTTAATTTTTTTATTCATTCATAATAACTTCTTCTGACACCCCATTTTTGCCTTATTGAATTACAATCCATAGAGATTCATGGAATAAATCATTTGATTATTTTGATCCTCAGTTTAATTCTTGCTATTTAGCCACAAAATTCCCTACTTATAATCATTATGATTCTTAGAAATGTAAATATCTTTTTCCCCCAATTGATTTGATTATGATTTCAAAAATCTTCTGTTTAAATATAAATGTTTATCAAAAAATTCATAGCCTATCAAGGCATGTACATACTTTTAATCCTCATAGTTGCCTAGGAAAGTTGAAGCAATATAATACACCAAGTAGAGTGTCATCTGGGGTTAGGAAGACATGAATGCAAATCTGTGTTCAGCTACTTACTAGCTATACAATCATGAACAAGCCATTTAATCTTTCTGAGTCTCAATTTGGAAATCTGGGGCAGGGCCTCTTGAATTTTTTCCATTCATGGCTCCTTTTCATCCAAGAAATTTTTGTGGAATCCTGAGTATAAGTATATGAAATACAAATCAAACATTTACTGATAACAAATCATATTTTTGTGATGCCCACATTCAGAAACAAGACCCCATATGGGGTTACAAACCACAGTTTAAGAAGCTGGAATTCTAGAAGACAATAAATCCTTAGATCTTTAACTTCAGATTTCTATTATCTCTCTAGTTTTCTCTGATATCACTCTCTATCTCTGTACAGCAGTGGTGCCTAATTCAAATAGAAACTCTGTGGGCAACATATTGACTCAGAAACCCATAAATTAACATTATCTTGTTGTATTATATTTTTATTTATTTTGTTAAAAATTCCCCAGTTATATTTTAATCTGGTTTCAACATTGTAGATCACATATTTGACACCTCTGCTGTACAACACTGTTTCTAACTCCTACCCAACTCAGCTAAATATACCTTTGGTACAGCTTATATTGTCATCTTTCCTTTTTTATAATTTTATTCAGAGCTTCACAATACATACCTAGATGTAATAAAAACAAAACCTCTAAACTAAACTGTTCTAAGAAGTTCCCATTGAGTCATTTGAACATTTCAAATACATATAATCCCATATCTATGTTTAACAGAAATATCTGATAGTTTCTTCTGTCTGAATAACCCACACATTTAATTCACATGTGGAAAGGTTTCTCCTATCCTCTCTGGTTTATAACTGAATCCCTCTAAATGATTTCCCATCTGCACTGTATATATCTTGTTTATGTGTATGTGTGTATGTGTAAAATATATGTGCATAGATATGTATGTGTACATGTATATATATATGTGTGTGTGTGTGTGTGTGTGTGTGTGTGTGTGTGTATGGCCTCCTCCATTAAATATGAACTCCTTTAAAGCAGGGAAGTGGGTAAACCCCAGACTTGGTACAATGTCTCATATATAGTAAGGACTTAATTGATTGATTTTGAGAATACCACTGAAAATGTATTCCTTTGGGTTAAGGGATCATCTCATATTAAGATGCATATACTCTATGAGGGATAACACATAATAGAAATTATATTAGCTAATTATACCTCAGCATTACTTTATCATTTGATTCTTTCTAGCAATACTAACTTAAAGCATCTTTTGATGAGAGGAAATGAGAGGTAAAGGTACAGATGGGTTTGAGAATTTTGGAACTGGAAGGATCTAGATGATCTCTAGGATAAACCTCTTATCTTACAAATAAGAAAACTAAGGCCAAGAAAAATGAATTGAATTTCCCAAGACAATGTAGAGTTATGGTCAAAGCTGGAACTAAAAGTTGGGACTTTTCTGATCCAATGTTTTCCAGTAATGCTAGATCCCATAACAAGGGAGAAGGACCATTGAGGACAGTGAAAATGAACCTCATCTATATCAGAATTTTGCTCTCAGTCCTGAGTAGCAGCATCACGCCTGAATGAATTAACAAACTACCCACAACTGCTGTTGGTATGAAGAGGACCTTGTGAATAGAGATTGCTTTATTTGTATCCCCAGTCCCAGAACTATGCCTGACACAGAGCAGGAATTTAATATTTGCTGATTGATTTATTGTCACAACTGTATTCCCATACAGTTCCATTCCATAAGTGGAATGAAGCATGACAAAGAACAAAGAAGAAGAAAAAGAAAGAAGAAGGAAAAAGAAGAAAGAAGGAGGACGGGAGAAGATTATGACAATGATAAAGGGGGAAAGGCATCAAGAAGAAAACAGAATATTTGGGTAGCTTCATGTCTCTTTGTCCTTATATTGGGGGGGGGAGAGAAGGAGAGAGGAGGGAAGGATGAAATTGTTTTTACCAATTAACTACAACTGATTAAGTCATCTTTATGAAGAAAAAAAAGCAAACCACTCCAGTATCTTTGCCAAGGAAACTCCATATAGGGTCTCAACAATTCACACGTATGCACATATGTAGTTTTCAGGATTTTTCCCCTTAACATGATAAGATACACTTATATTATCCTGCCCATTTCTTAAAACACCCAATTCAAATTGAATAGAACCCACATTCATAGGAAGGGGAACAAAGGGCAGAAACTGGAAAACAAAAAGCAAAGTCTTGGATAACTGACCAGTTCTTTGCAGCAAAAAATGGGGAACCCAAGCTAATCAGGTAGCCTGCTGTTCACCAGCTAGCTCTGGGGAAACAATGACCTCTTCTGTTCTGTTTTATTTTGTTTTTTAGCAGAGTCTTGGAGTTGTCCCCAGCCACAAACAAGGGTCTGCTCTTCTCAAGGTGACAGCAGCCACCAACCAAGAAATAACCTTCTCACATAAACAGTATAAAAAGCTAGCCATGGATTAGTCTTGTCAGATGTGGTCACACAAAATCAGACACACACTTTTGCACACACACTGACCCAGAGTGGGGCAGCATATACAACCACCAGTCTCATCCTCCTGCCCACTCTGGGTTATCATTGAAGATGCATGCTATCTTGGGAAAGCTGCCACTAGAGAAACAAGACACAACTTTGTTTATCACTGAATGCAAAATGACAGCAGGATTTATTGGCTGGATTAATCAAGCCTCATCAAATGACAGTGACTCATCTTCATTTTAAGAGGTTTGAATGTGATAAGAAAAGTGCTCTTCACCGAAATGCTTCACATTGACCAAAAGAGAGGCTATGTGAAGCAGCAGCCTGCTGAGAACATGATGGAACAAATGCACTGGAATCAGAAATATAAAAGTACACAGCACCCAAGTAAAAGGTGTACAGGCTTGGAAATATAATCTCAATTCTTCTATTTTGTCAAAACGTGGAGATGAAATTTTAAAAAGGGACCAATCACTATTTATTATTTTAATAAGTTTTGTAAATGTGTAAACAACAAAAAAAGTAATTCTAAGAGACAGTTTTGTAAATTTCCAAGTGTTGGGGAAACCATTGTTCTAGGAGGCCGTTTTTCCAAATTTTGTTGAAAACATTAAATCAAAAAAAAAAAAAAAAAAAAAAAAAAAACAACATCTGCATTACTTGGTTCAGTGGGGAAAAGTGCTGGGCCTGGAGTTAGGAAAGCTCAAAATCCCCAGTTCAAATCTGGTCTTAGACATTTAGTAGCTGTGTGACCCTGGACAAGTCACTTACTCTGGTTTGCCTCAGTTTTTTCATCTGTAAAATGAACTGGAGAAGATAAAAAAGGCAAACCATTCCAGCATCTTTGCCAAAAAGTCTCGAATGGGGTCATGAAGAGCTAGACATGACTGAAGCACCACTACAGCACGGCTCTTCCTGACTCCACTCCCAAAGCTCTGTATCACCTAGACAACAGCCTTTTTGTTCAAACAAAAAGCTCCATCTCTTGACCCCAGGAATTTTCACTGGCTATCCTCCATTCCTGGACCACTCAACACCCCCATTTCCCCTCTTATTTCAAGTGTCAACTAAAATCCTACCTTCTACAGGAAGCCAGTCCTTCCTAATTCATCTTAATTCTAGGGGCTTCCCTTTATTATTTACTATTTATTTTCTCTATATCTTGTTCAGACATAGTTTTTTTCATTTTGCCTCTTCCATTAGACTGTGAACTCCTGAGGGGCAGAGATTGTCATTTGTTTCTCTTTGTAGATCAATATCTAGCATAGTACTTCGTACATACATATAGGGACATGATAAATGTTTATTAGCTGACTGACTGCTGATGTGAATTTTCAAATGTATTTTATAAAAAGAAGATCTGAGCAGATCTTCAAGCCAGTGTTGGCAGCCCTAAGAAAGTACTGATTTAGGATTAATCATACTGTCTATTTAATTTGGCAATCATTTATTAAGTACTTTGTGTGCTATGCTACAAATACAAAAATAAAACGAAACATTCCTTGCCTTCGAAAAGCTTGCATTCTACTACATGTACTGCAGATGAGGAAACTGAAGCTCCAAGAGAATCCGAATATTGCCCAAATTCCCACATATAGATGACTAGTGGCTGAGCCAGGACAAGAGGTGAGGTTTCCTGACTTCTCTTCTACTGTTCTCTTCCATATTCAACATCATTTCTTGCTCTTGGAGTCAGTAGAGCTGAAAAGAACCTCAATATACTACCAGTAGTCTCACCATTTAATAGCTTTCACTTGCTCTATGATTTAAATATATATATACATATATATATATATGTGTGTGTGTGTGTGTGTGTATTTATCAGCCAAAATGGACATAAAATTTGTGTATATGTGCAACAATTATAAATTGGTTGATTAATAAGTGGGTTATTAAATGTAGACAATATGGGAAAGGCTTGAGTGAGAAAAGCTTCTAGACTGTAACCCTCTATAATCATATATTTAGGCTATATTCAAACTGGGGTGTGCTCAAACTTTCTTAGGAGAGCCCATTGTTAATTTTCAGTGTGAATATTTATACCTTGGAAATCAGCAAATGCTACAAATCAGGACTTGATTTATTGTCTTATTGGTTGTCTAGACTTAAGAAAGGGATAAAGAACATGATATTAATGCAGATTTTACTTTGAAATGTGTCATGGGTGTATTTTTACCCACCCCACTCCCCATTCCCAGGAAAGCCACTTAAACATTTACCAGCATATCATTGCATACAAGTCAACTTTCCCTGGGAAATTTTTTGAATGTACTTGGTAAAAATTTCTGGTCATCCAAGGGGCAGTAGAGAGTTAGATGCATGATGAGTGTGAGCAGGCTACAAAAGATTGCCAATGGAAAAATTGAGCAAGAGAAGCAATATAATGTCGTGCTGTCAAAGTTTAACTGAAGAAAGGGGACTAGTTGTGCGACTATAACTAAGGGGTAGACAGTAGGATCACAGACTTAAGAGTTAAAGAGACCTCAGAGGAGATCTGATCCAATGCCTTTATTTTATAGAGAAAGAAAGTGAGTTCCTAGTGATTGATATCCACATGATGTTCAAGAGAACTAGAGGGTGGCTCCCCAGTACATTGGATAAACTCCCTTGGACAAAATTCATGAGAAGTTATGGACAAGAATCACACAGGATGAGATGAGTTACAAATGTGCCATCAGAGAAAATATACAAATCAATTAAATCACATATTCACCTAAATATTGAAGTACAGTTTAAAAACTGAGAGATGAAAGGGACCATAGTAGGGCAGGCAAGGGAACCTATCCACTGAAATCATTGGAAACTGAACTGCAATCATTTAAATAAATATCCACAACCATTAAAAGCTGGGTTTTATCCTTCAAAAACAAAGTCAGCTTCTTTGCTGCAAGCAAATCAGAATAGAATTGAGCCTTGAAACTACCTCCTAAAGTTGCAAAGAAAACACATTCATCTACAAATCGGAAACTGTGATTGGCCCCGATTTAGAGGCGACAGAGAGCCCAGGGAACTCAGAGCTTTTGAAAAAAGCCAGGTCCTCATTTCCCCAATTACAAGTTACATTAAAAAGGGGGATGCCTCCATTAGCCACCCCTGGCACATGCTGAGAATCAGAGACAAGCCTGGGAGGGGCTTTTGAAAGAAGAAAAACAAAAGGGGAACGTGTTCAGAATGGCAGAATTTCTATCGGGAAACCTATTACCATGACAACAGCAGAAATTCTGTCTGTATGTTAAATGTTAATCTCAAAAAAGGGAGCTACCTTTAAAGGAAAACAGAGTGTTTGCCTACTAACTATAGAAGAAGAACAGATTTTTCTGTAAGTAGTTGAGAGCACTACCATCTCAGACATAAAACCAGTTTTCAGCTTTGTGGACTGGGGTTAACGTCTCCCATTGAGCCTGTAGACTGAAAGTGACAGTAAACGGTTCTGAATTCTGATAATTTTATTCCCCAGGCTTTGTATAGCCCTGCTCAATGGGGCCAACCTAGATAATACTAAAATGGGAGATTCTCCATCTCTGACCTTCTTTAAGAAATAGAGATCCAGAAGAGAGTGAGGGGAGGGAGAAAACATCCATTACCAAAGACTTGAATATCCGGTACAGCCATGTTTGAGTTGTCAGTTTCATTAAAAAGAATCCTAAGAATAAGAGAGCAGAAACTACCACTGATAAAATGAACCACATTTCAGTCTTAGAACTCTCATAAGCTGCTAGCCTCATCTGGGATTTGTGTCAGCTTGCATCTCAATAGATGAGAGGAGTTTTCTCTAAATCATCCCTTTAAAAAGATGGGCAGTTAGCCCTTTTAAGTGACTATTGTGGCAGTGAGCTGTGTCCTCTGTAGTATTATCATAAAGACAAGACTTCTGAAGAACAGTCTTCGAAAGCAGCCAACAGGAAAGCTTCTGAGCAAGGCAAGGTTGCCAAATCAATGGCTTCCTCTGGAGCCAAACACACAACAAACAGCTCACTAATATTTTTGACTGGTGAAGCTTTGTTTTTCAAGAAAAATTCGTATTGTGGCTTTGTATCTCCCCTTCTTTTGTCACCTTCTTGCAAAGGTCATTAATTCGCCCTGTTGTATATTGATCCCCAATTATTCAAACATATTGAAGTTGAATTTCTGCAAGGGAGAATGAAAACATAAAATGGGGAAATCATTCCTCTACTTAACCCAGAATGGGAGAGAGGTATAGAAGCTAGGATGAGCTTTGAAATTTTTGCTTTTTCCCTTCTTCAGGAAGTCACTTAACCTATATTCTGCCTAGAGGATTATAAGCTCCACAAGGGAAGGGATAGCTTGGGTCTTTGTAACCCCAATATAAAGTTGTTTATACTTTAATCTACACTTATTATTTTATCTATGAATGGGGAACTCCCCCATGTGGAAATTCTCTTCAATGAAAATTGGCAACTGATCAACAAGTTATTATGTTAGAGTTGCCTATGGCTACCCAGCCAGTATATATAAAGTTTTCCTGACTCCTAGGGTAACCATCTGCCCCCTGCTAGACCACCTCTTATCATGCACATAGTGGATCTTTTTTTTTTTTTTTTTTTTGCTTTTTGCTGAGGCAATTGGGGTTAAGTGACTTGCCCAGGGTCACACAGCTAGGGAATGTTAAGTGTCTGAGACCAGATTTGAACTCAGGTCCTCCTGACTTCAGGGCTGGTGCTCTAACCACTGCGCCACCTAGCTGCCCCCACATAGTGGATCTTAAATAAATATCTGTTCAATTGCTTGGAATTGACCTCCTTGTTCCCCAGGGTGATAAGACCACTTGCCCACTATTGATAACAAGAAAGTGAATATGCCATTTTCCTAATTTTTGAGGACACAGATTTTTCTAGGAAATGTGAATCTCATGATGATGTTGATTGGAACAAATTAAAGGAAGACAAACAGGAATGAATGTCTTAGTTCTGTCCAGAAACATAATGATCAAACCAAAGGCTCACACAACATCCAGGAAAGGGAGTCCCACATATTTGTGGGATACATGGCAGAAACTCCAAATATCCAAGTACCATGCAGTACAAAGTACTATTCAGATTTCACAAAACATGCTAATGAATCAATATTCTGGATTTAACTGCTAATTTCCTCTTAGGCTCATGATATGTCTACATACTAAGTGATCACTGTAACATACTTTGGAGTAGCTAATACTAGGTTGCTTGAAACAAAAAGGAAGAGAGTCTGTACTTAAAAAGAGTTAAGAGCTTCAAAGTTGGTTCCTCCCAGAATGAAACTGTTGGATTACCTAATGTTTTAGAGAAAGAGTACTATAGAATTAGCATATCTCTAAAACAATTGATGGGTGAAAATAATTCAATCAAGCATCTATCTGGCCAATTTGTTGGGAAAAAAATCAACTAAATAATATGTGTAAGATGCTTCACAAATTTTAAAGCATTATATAAATGCTATTTATCATTATCATCATCAATAATAATATATAATTGTTATTATTAATTCCATAAAAATTGCTTTAAAACTCTAAAAAAATTTGTATTTTACATATCCACAGAGCTTATGCATAGTTGTGTGAAGAACTCTGTCTTGATATTAATATTGCCTTACCTTTTTCCTCTTGAATGTTTGAACTTTAGACTGTACTTTTAGGAGGATCAGAAACAAATTGAATCCCACTTCCCCACCTCCCATCCCCCACACTAATAGAAGTTTAATCTGTTTTTCCATCCAAGGTGAACATTAACTGGCTAGCTTCCCACTTGAGCATAGACCTAAGCTAAGTGTGAAATAATGAAAAGTTGTACAGAGTTCAGACAAAGGGATCCTGGGGACCTGAAAAGACATGGTTACCTCGGTGACTATTGAGGCCGTAGATACTATACATGTTGCTCATTTGGGTGCAAGTCATTGAAGACTCCCTCCAAGGCTAATGACTGGAAATTTTGATTCATTAAGTCACCAGCTTCACAGAAATTAAGCAGGCTATTATTCCAAAGGGCAGATTACTTATAGAAAATGAACTCTAGATCTAAATATGCTTTTAATGTTCTTTTCCTATTCCATTGAAATCATTATGGAACATTTCTCTTGTGGTCATGAAAATAGCCTCGGGAAAAAGTTTCTCCAAATTGTGAACTGAGGCATAAAAGCAACAGCTACAGCCTGAGTAGATAGTTACTTCATATAATACTTGTCACAGAGATGTGCAATAACAGGTTGTATTTACGAAGAGGTAACAAAACAGGTCAGACAACTCATTGGACTGATGACCCCTAAATTGCTTAGCTATTCAACTGAAGTGACAGAATCAGCTCTAACAACAACCACCATCAATACCTATTCACATAGTGGAAGTTTTTTTTTTTTAATAAATAATTGTTGATTGACTAAACAACCAACATTTATATAAGGCTTTAAAATCTGCAAAGAGCTTTATCTTACTCAATCCTGACAAAAACCCATAAAATGTAGGACAACAGATATTGTTATTCCCATTTTACAGTTGAAGAAACTAAAATTCCAAGAGATTAAAGGACAAGGCCATGGTCACATGCCTCACATATGTATGTGTGAGAGGTGATATATCTGAACCCAAATCTTTCTGATTCTTAAGTCTGGTTTTCTGATGCTCAAGTCCAGCATTCTCTCTACTAAGCTAGGCTGTATACTCACTCTTAAAGCTTTTGTTAGACCTACCCAGCTCTTTGCTGCAACATTTTGGAATATTGAAATTATATAATTCTAGTATATATCAGCTTTTAGCTCTACTGTCCTCATAACCATTATTTAAAATGTAGTCATTGTAAGGCAATTAAATCATATACAAAGGATTTACAAAATGGAAAATCTTTAGGAAAAAATAATCTCACAGACTAACAACTGAAATCAATAGGCTCCTATACACAAGGAACTGGATGTCAGCCTCACAGAAATGTCCCTATTCATGTCTATAAAAGGGTTGACCATGCTTTTCTTACCACCCAATGCCCTCTTAGTCACAGAGGTGTTACACACCCCATCACTTGACTCCTTCCTTTAACTGATGAATATAGAATTCTTTGGGGGCAAAATAAGTGAGAAACATGAAAGAAAATGATAGAAAGGGAAAGAAAGAAATAAAAATATCTTTAATATTGAATAGCTAGTTAGTCATTCAGTAAAGTTTCCTTATTTATAACAAAGAGGACATGATATACAAATCCATTGAAGTGAATGAAGAAGTGGATCATAAACTCTTCTCAGTTGAAAATGTATTTCCCCTGGGGTTTAAATGATGTACTTTTGCCTTTATAACTCTGTGATCTGGTCCCTCCAACCCTGGAATGTGCCATAATTCCCCAGTGTTCTCTCTCCCTCTCAACTTCCAGTTCTCTGTACAAGTAGACAGCTCTATCTTTTCTGTGGATTCATGCAAAGGAGAATATGACTTGTATGGGGGGGAAATGAGATGGAAAGAAAGATTCTTTGTCTTTTGGTTAGGATTGAAATTATATTCTCTGCACTCATTTGAGAGAGTGAATTATATTTTTAGGCTCTAAAATCTAGCAGCCAGTATTGAGACAAATGCAACCTTCCCCCTTCCAGAACCAAAAACAATTGTCAGAATCTTTCAAAGAGAGAACCAATTAGCTTTTCTTTGTCAATTTATGCATGGCTAAGTAAATGAGCATATGAATAGGGGCTGGGATGTGTGTGTGTGTGTGTGTGTGTGTGTGTGTGTGTGTGTACTTGTGCATCTATAAGCAGGGGGAAGATATTTTGCTTCTGTGTGTGGTTATGGATACAGAATACTTAAGGCTGTGACTTTGAGTAACAGGGTCACTCATATAGAGAGCAGAAGGAAATTAAATATTAAAACATTACTTCAAAATAACATTAAGGATATGCCTGCTGGAAAGCAAAAATGTCAGGGGTCTGACTCTAAGAAGCCAAGGAAATGATTTCTTCCTTATCCTCAAATAAGGTTAGCAGGTTTTTTAAAAAGAAGCAATTTGCTTTGAGCTTCTGACACAGATTTGCCTTTCCTCTATCTTGGTGTATTTTGCATCAGGTCCTTAATATTATCAAAAGTGATATCATATATTTAACTTTCCTTCTTGTTCCATTTAGAAAGCAGAAAAATAAAATAAAATAAAAGTTTGCAAGTAGCAGTTAATCATATATGAAAGCACTCAGGTAAACCTGTGGTTATCAGAAGTGTTTACATCATTTAAATATTTATAGCTTCATTTAACTCTAATACTGATGCACTGAAACATTTCCCTATAGACACTCTGGTCTATTGATTAAATAAGGGTAATCTGTTTCAAAATGCATATTATTTAATCATTAGACCTTAATGGCATCATAGGAGCTGTTTCAATCTATCATCCAAATTTATAAGTAGGCATAGGATAAATCCTTATGAAATAAATTTCCTCTTTGAAAAATTAGACAATACACATTTATAGGGAAGCCACTTTCAAAAAAAAAAATCTTGGCATAAAAATATTCATTATACACAAACTTGACAATTTCATATTTTGAATCACCTGGATCAGTCATTAAAACTAAAAAACAAGCCAAATGTCATAAACAACCAAATATATCTTTTTTCCTTTCATTGTTTTCTTTAGATGCTCCCCATCTTCATCTCCTCAGACTGAGAATTGACTTTGGAGCCAAAGATATTTCAAGCCAAATTAACAAACCCCTGAAAACTGAGGTTTTGTGAAAGAATTCTGACAGACTGTTACTACAGGCAAAGCCAATCCAACCTCCCACCAACAGCCACAGATTAAAGAAAAATAATTCACTTAAACAAACAAATTTGCTCGAGTTCACAGCCTTACATCAAGGATAGCATTGGGTTTAAGACAATTATCGTGCCTAATTATAAAAACTGATGCTTCAATTTTGGGTTTTACTGACAGGTTTTATAAAATGTCAAACTGCAAAATAAGCATTTATCTACACATGAAGAGTGTTGTACTTTATAAATGCAAAAAGTACTGTCTTTTGGCATTTAGTGAAATAGTTCCCTGATCCTGGTTTCTACAATGGATGAGTACTGAAGCAAACGTCTGCACCATTGAGCTAGATGTGTCTGTTATTTCTCATTACAACTGATCTAAACCAACAAATACATATATATATGTACCTATGTGTATATATATATACATATATACACAACCACATATATACATACATATATATATGCAGACACACATATATACTGCTGTTAGTAGAAAGTCAATTTTTTTTTCATAGCTAGCAACCAAAAAACAAGTTACATCTGTGGCCAATCACTGGTTCATTCTGTTCATTGGGTAAATACCTGGCTCATTCGACTTTGTGATTTTCCCCCATACAGTAGTAACAGCAGAGAATAATTTCTCCTACCCATGGGGAAAAAGAGAAAAAAGCATACTGGAGAGAGGCCCTCTTTTTCACTTTGAGCTGTACCCTGGGCATTCTGGACAACTCTTGGCACAACTTAGCATCATGTCTAGATGCTTGCTTAAAGTTTGCTAAGGTCCTGTTCTGCAAAAGCAAGAAAACATCATCTCCATCCAAGTGTTTAGTGCTTCCGAAAACATGATAGAAAGTTAAAAAAAGAAAGAAAAAAGTGCTTGAAATGAATCTTCAGTGATGTCTTGAGAAGGGAACCTGATGGGTAGCACCCCCCTCTCACATAGGCTGTATCCCTTTTTCCAAAAAAAAACATAAATAATTCCAGCCCAGGCTATGTAGAAGAGGCTGTCCTAGAAGACTTTCCTTAAATGAAGCAAAACTTTCCTTAGTGGTTTCCAGTGAAATTGCCATTCTTATGATGTGGTCTCTCTTGACCTTCAAGGCCTTACAACTTTTTGGCACCTTCATGGCAGGCTGCGGCTCTGATTGTGGTCCCAGCTAAACCCCTGTTGCTGACCCTCCGGACCAGCACTTTGGAAACTGGGATTTTTGTTCTGGGGATCTCACTCCTGGTAGGGTGATGGTGCACCACAGGATGGCTGGCAGGAAGGGATGCTAGGTGTTTGATGCTGATGGGAATCTTGGAGTCCTTGATCAAACTGCTGGGTGTTTTCAGGGGGCAGGTTATGGTTACTGGAGACACTGGCTTGGAGCGAGACAAGGAGGTCACTTCTTCATCAGAGGGTAGACCAACTGGATTTTCCTCGGGATCTGTGTAGAGATCATACAGAGCATCCCCACTGTAGCTATCCCTAGGGATCCCTTCCTTCTGGATACTGCTGGTGCTGTCTTCTTCTGGGCCAGGAGTGGTAGAATCCCAGTAACCCTCATCACTGTTGGGGATACCTTCCTGCTGCTCTTTTTCCCGGTGCTTTGGATCCTCCTTCTGATGAAGCTCAATGGGAATTCTTCGAATCCTACTCCTTTTAATCAAGGAGCCATCCCTAGCTCCTTCCTTAACCCTGCCATCTTTGGAGGATTCAGGGGCTACCTTGGTTTCCTTGGCTGCTGCTCCTGCTGCTGCCTTGGCTGTGATACCTTGGGGCTCTTGTGCTTCTTGATCCTCTGTCTGGGACAACATATCCCAAAATTCTTGGAGGTAGGTGTCGTCCACTTCATCTGGGCTCGCCATCTCCTCCCCTCCTCCTTGGTAAGCCACCATGTTGGGGTTCTTTTTGGAGGGAGCTGGCTTGCCTGTTCCAGAGGCATTCTTGTCGCAGCTGGCACCTGCCTCATCCTCCTGGTCCGCAATAATATCTCCACAGCCTGTAAGAGAGTCAAAGCTTTTCAGTGAAGTGACGTCAGCAAACATCAAACAAATACGATCAATCGATGGCTCTGAGGGTGGATCAATAGAGGAAGAAGGGTCAGGGGCAGCAGTGTCAGGGCCACTGTTACACCCAGGTTCAACAAGGGGGATAGTCTTTATTGGAACGTCACCTGTTCTAGCTGCATCCTGGGCTGCCTGGCTCTCCCCAGTCCCGGGCTCCCGCGATTCTCGGGGTCTCTCCTCATGCCGGTACCCAGTGGCATCCTCTCCCCGTGTGTTTTTGTTGTTATGTAACACCGGGCTGAGTGACTCCCCAGAATTCCTCACTTCAGGCTTGTCCACTGAAGCGTTCGCCTCTTCTCCCCCGCGGAACTCGCAGGATGGCTCTTTTCTAATTTCCTTGGTGAGGTTTTCTGGTTCACACAAAGGTTTGGGAATTTCCTCCTTGATACATTCCAAGCTGGCTGTTAGCGAGCCAGGTAGAATGAGGCTGGACTGGATTTCAGAGGGTTCCTCCTTTTCCTCTTCCTTCCCATGTTTATCTTTCTTATGCCAGCGCATACTGCTAAAGATGCCTTTCAGCCCTTTCTTTTGTTTGCTGCCAGCCTTGTTTTGATCTGCATGTTCTCCTTTGCCATTTTCAGATCTCCCGTTCTTTCTTAACAGCGAGAAAAAACTGTGTGACTTGGCCACGGAGCTGTTGGCTAGAGAACTCACAGCGGTCACTGCAGCTCTGGGGTGGGTATCCGCGTTCAGCTGGTCCCCACTACCACCACCGGCACTGCCCCCGCCGTTGCTCGCTTCCTCCTTCTTGCTGCTTTCCAGCATCAACACCTCGGCTAATCCATCATGAGTCTTGCTTCTCACCATCCCCGTTTTACTCGAGCTTTTCCCATCCCCTTTGTTTTTTACCCCAAATATACTGGGCATAGTGCCACCCGATTTCCTCTTCTTAAATAATTTGAAAGCAGTTTTATTAATCTTCCCAGAGGGCTGCTCTGCTGCAGGAGTTTCGGCGGCAGAGTCACAATGCAAGTCCATGTCTGCTGTGTGTGTCCCCGATTCTGCCTCCTTCCTCCTGCAGACCCCCACAGATGCCTGATTGCTGATTCTCTCCCTGACAGCCTCTATGCTCCTGCTGCTGCTGCTGCTGCTACTGCTCATCTCCATGGTAACCAAGAGGGATAAGCAGCTTTCGTCAGTCATGGGCTGGAGCCAGGCCACTGTCATCCATATTCTAAATCAACCTGAGCCACTGTTGCTGCTGCTGCAAAATCCACAAAAATAAAAGACCTCCTTCCCTCCCCAGAAGGGCTTATATAATAACCTAACCCACTTTAGTCTTGGCTTAGGGGTTTGTAGTGCCGATTCTTCCTCTTATCTCATGCAGACGACTAAGACTTAAGCTGATTATAGGAATGGACAACAACTGAATTCCTTCAACTCTTTCCATAAAATCCCAGTCTCCTTATACATCCCTCCTCTAGACTTGGTACTTCCCTGAACCCAGTGTGAGACCACCAAGCAAACCACCCCCCAAAAAAAGGACAGAAAAGTTCAGCTCATTATAAAACCCACAACTGTGTTATCATCTGGCCTCCACTTCATATGGACTCATTCCTTTCCCAAAGTCATTCACATCTATCTATATCCCTGAGAAAGTAAGCTCAAAGGGCATGGACTATGCCTAAGTCTGCATTGTGTTCAATAATGGGTATTTCCAAGGCAGTGCATTATATGCTTATTATGTTTAGAACTATTCCTGTCCAAGCACTAGCAATCCACCAAATGCAAATTATAGACATTGCTGCAATAAAATTAGGGTTATTGTATAGGGTGGAGGCTGCCTGGTCAATTGTGATTTGAAGTTCCTATCCCAATTCTCAATAAGTGAATGGTGAACTTACAAATCTACCACCTGACTTCTTTCAGTTGACCTCTTTTGTGGTGGATAAAATAGAAAGGCTAAGAATTAAATTGAAGGGCACACAAGCATGTGAATTGCAGTGTCTCCTCTACAGGTGGTCCTTTTAATTCACTGACCTTGACTCTCCCCTTTGCAACCTTCAGGATATTGGCAACCTTCCCATTCCTATTATCACCACTCCAACCAGCATAGTTGCCATAATTCTGGTTGTTATTGTTGCTGCTCCTATCCTTATCCCTGCCCATGCTCGAAGGATGAAGAGTAGCTTCTCAAGTGAGGAGAGAAAAGAGAACCCTGTCTAAGAGAGCATTTTATTCAGTGTTTCAAGGTGTTACCACATTCAGAAAGGCAGAGCAATAGCTCTATGTAGCATGAAGGCAGCTACTATCGTATCCCAAGCTAGTGAGTGGCAGAGACAATAATCAAATGCAGATTTACTCATCCTAAATATAGCATTTCTTCCCCTAAACAACTTTGTGTAAGAAGGGAAAATAAAGAGGGCCAGGTGAGAACTCTATGTAGCAAACCTCTGTAGCTCTGAGGATTCTAATTATCTGGGTGGCTTTCCCTGTGAGTTCAGATCTATTCTTGTGCTCCACTGTGTTGTATGTACCACTAGGGGAAAATCACATATAGTGACTTTTCTGGGGTTGGCTGTCTTCAAGTACAACATACACTAAAGATGTTGTATAAGTATGATGATCTGCAACAAGGTCAGCAATGGCTCTATCTTTGAGAGCATCTTCTGAGCCCTTCCCTAACACGAAGGGACTCGTATATTGAGGCTAAAAGAACCTCCTAACTCTCAGGTGAGACAGTTATTCCTCCATTCCTCAGAGCTTCCATGGGGAGTGAGATATTAGTTCTGACATACTGAGCCCGGTTGAGGTTCCTAAGGGGCAACCTGGCTAGTAATCTATTGGGTTTTGTATCCATGTACTCCACTGACATCCAATTTACAACCACAGATATCTGATTTAATTGTAAGCAATCATAAGGATAATGATAAGTATGATTACAAATAATTACAAAAATTTTTGGGGGGGGACAAAGGTTTTGAGAATTTTGTCTCTCATATGCTCCCCACCTTTCACCGGGCATATTATATTCCACCTTTTTTTTATTATTATTAGCTCCTAGAAGGGATCATCTTCTTAAAAGTATAGTTTCATTGATCTTAATAAGTACTAATCACTGCCATTTCTATTTTAATGAATTATGGTTATTTTGTATCTGTGCCCTGAGGTAATGGTTGTACTTGTTTTTAATGATGAATATTAAGAAAACTAAGAAATCAGAAAACATAGGATTGAGAAAGGAATTGTCTCAGAATTCTTATTCCAGTTCCTCAAGCTACTTCAGTACATGAGGTTTAAAACAGACTGTGTCTATCTTCCCAGAAGTAAGATTTCATTAATGTAACTCTCAATGTGGAAACTCCCTCCCCTGACACACATCAACCACTCATTTGTAAAGTTACCAAGGGCCATTGGGTGATTAAATCCCACACAATAAATGTCAAAGGCAAAACCTGAACCCAAATTTTCTTGATTCAAAGAAGGCCTTCTAATGCAATGTCTTAAGACAAAAGTTGAAATAGGAGGAGTTTTTTAATAGTTTGATTCACTCAATTAAAATAAAGAACTAATTACATAGGAATTCAATTTAGTGAAGTTACCTTAGTCTCTGTCTCTACTATGGTATGTACTTGTCATGTAAACACACCAATACAAGGCAAACATGTCAGCCAGGGTATTGAGTACTTGGGCCCAGAGTAGCCAATACTGGGTTTTTTCTTTTAATGATACTTCCCATCAATCCCTACAAACCTCCCCTTCTCCCATATACACATACTTAGGATGATGGTTCATGCTGGCAACTTTCTTTGGGGGTGTCCTGAGTGAATGAATAAGTCAAAAGCAATTGTGCAGGTTGAAAGCTGCCCTAGTTTCTGTCTCACACTCCATATGTTGCAAGAGTTTTCTGCAGCCCTGAATTTTTGTTGAGGTTTTTTTTTTTTTAACACACTTAAGGATTTCCCTGTCTCATTTCTGTTAATTATAATTTCCTAACTCTCAACTAATAGACTCCTATTCAGGAAATTCATTAAGGGTCAACTGTTAGAAATCTAAACATATGCATTTTCTATATGATTATTAATAACCACCATTCTGATGAATAATTTAGGTTTGCAAAGTACTGCTCTAGATGGAACAATAGCTACAATACATGTTTTGGGAATCAGGAGTACCTGAGTTCAAATCCAGCCTAAGACACTCCCTGTGCTGGGCAACTCATTTAAAATGTCTGATCTTTACAAGCTTAAAGAAGATGTGACTTATTGATAGTCACATAACTAGTATTGTGTTGAAACATACTTCTTTTTTTTTTTACTTTTTCTTGTTTGTGTGTTGCAACATGGCTAATATGGAAATATATTTTGCATGACTTCATATTTATAACATAGATCACATTGCTTGCCTTCTCAAGAAGTAGAATAAATGTGGAAGGGAAAGAGAATTATGGAACTCAAAATTTTTTTTAAAAAAAGGATGTTAAAAATGTTTAATGTAATTGGGAAATATTTAACAAAGCAAATAAAATCTTTTTAAAAAAATAAATACTTGTTGACTTTACTTGACTTTCTCCATTAGGTTACCATTAAGATTTACAGTGAAGCACCAAGGAAAAGATATTGCAAGCAGCTAGAAAGAAACAGTTCAAATACCGAGGAACTGTCATTAGAATTAAACAGGATCTGTCAGCTTCCACTTTAAAGGATCGAAGGGCCTGGAACCAGATATTCCGAAAGGCAAAAGAACTTGGATTACAGCCAAGAATAAGTTATCCAGCTAGAATGAGCATCATCTTCCAGGGAAGAAGATGGTCATTCAATGATGCAGGAGAATTTCACCTATTTCTAATGAAAAGACCTGGTCTGAACAAAAAATTTGACCTCCAAGTAGAGAACTCAAGAGAAGCATAAAAAGGTAAAAAGGAAGACTCTTGAGAACTATATTTCTACTATAGGTATCCTTTAAAGAATGGCAGTATAATTTGATTTTTCTTTGATAATAATGGAAAAGAAATTAGAGGTGGAAGGGATACCATACTGAAAAAGAAAAAGGGGGGAGGGGGGAAAAGGAGGCAAAATAAAGTAAAAATAAAGGAGGTAAAATAAGGCAAAATCTCATGAAGAGACATAGAAGATCTAATATATTTGAGGGAAAGAAGGGAGGGCGATGAGTATTGTGTAAACCTTACTCTCATTAGATTGGACTCTAAGAGAGTATATCAGACACATTTGGCTTCAAAGAAAGGCCTGACCCTCCTTGTGGGATGGTAGGAGGGAGGGGAGAAAAGGAAAGGGATAAACTAATAGAAGGATTACGGGAAAGGTATAAAGGGGAGGGAGGGACTCTAAAGGGAGGAGGATTATTGGTGGGAGGTGGTCATCAAGAGCAAAGTACTGGGGAGGGGGGAAGGGAGAGAGGGGAAAGGGAAGAGAAAATCATAACTCTGGGTAAATAAGATGGCAGGGAATACAGATATAGTTATTTTAACTGTGAATGTGAATGGGATGAACTCTCCCATAAAACAGAAGCGGGTAGCACACTGGATTAAAAGCCAGAATCCTACAATATGTTGTTTACAAGAAACACATCTAAAACATAGAGATACATACAGAGTGAAGGTAAAGGGCTGGAGCAGAATCTTCTATGCTTCAGGTGAACAAAGAAAGGCAGGGGTAGCAATCCTTATCTCGGGTCAAGTAAAAACAAAAATAGATCTAATTAAAAGAGATAAGGAAGGAAACTACATTTTACTAAAGGGTTCCATAGACAATGAAGCAGTATCAATACTTAACATATATGCACCAAGTGGTATAGCATCCAAATTCCTAGAGGAGAAGTTAAGAGAGATGCAAGGAGAAATAGACAGTAATACTATACTAGTGGGAGATCTCAACCTTGCTCTCTCAGAATTAGATAAATCAAATTCCAAAATAAATAAGAAAGAAGTTAGGGAGGTTAACAAAAGGCTAGAAAAGTTAGGTATGATAGATCTCTGGAGGAAATTGAATGGTGATAGAAGGGAGTATACTTTTTTCTCAGGGGTTCATGGAACTTATACAAAAATTGATCATGTGTTAGGGCATAAAAACCTCAAAATCAAATGCAGAAAAGCAGAAATAGTAAATGCATCCTTCTCAGATCATGATGCAATAAAACTCACATGTAATATAAGGCCAGGAGAAAATAGACCACAAGTTATTTGGAAATTAAATAATCTAATCCTGAAGAACGAATGGGTGAAAGAGCAAATTATAGACACAATCGAAAATTTCATCCAGGAGAATGACAACAATGAGACAACATACCAAAATTTCTGGGACACGGCTAAAGCAGTTATAAGGGGTAATTTTATATCTCTAGATGCTTACTTGCGTAAAACAGAGAAAGAGAAGATTAATGAACTGGGCTTACAATTAAAAAAGCTAGAAAAAGACCAAATCAAAAACCCTCAATTAAATACCAAATTGGAAATTCTGAAAATTAAAGGGGAGATCAATAAAATTGAAAATAAGAAAACTATTGAATTAATAAATAAAAGTAAGAGTTGGTTTTATGAAAAAACCAACAAAATAGATAAGCCTTTAGTTAATTTGATTAGAAAAAGGAAAGAGGAAAATCAAATTATTAGTCTCAAAAATGATAAGGGAGAACTTTCCTCCAATGAAGAGGAAATTAGAGTAATAATTAGGAGTTTCTTTGCCTAACTTTATGCCAATAAATTTGATAATGTAAATGAAATGGAGGAATATCTACAAAAATATAGATTACCCAGATTAACAGAAGAGGAAATAAATTATTTAAATAGCCCTATTTCGGAAAAAGAAATAGAGCAAGCTATTAATCAACTCCCTAAGAAAAAATCTTCCGGGCCAGATGGATTTACATGTGAATTTTACCAAACATTCAAAGAACAATTAATCCCAATACTATATAAACTATTTGAAAAAATAGGGAAAGAAGGTGTACTACCAAATTCCTTCTATGACACAGATATGGTGCTGATAGCTAAACCAGGTAGGGAGAAAACTGAGAAAGAAAACTATGGACCCATTTCCCTAATGAATATTGATGCAAAAATTTTAAATAAGATTTTAGCAACAAGATTACAGAAAGTCATCCCCAGAATAATACATCATGACCAAGTAGGATTTATACCAGGAATGCAGGGCTGGTTCAATATCAGGAAAACTATTAGCATAATCAATTATATCAATAACCAAATTAATAAAAAACATATGATTATCTCCATAGATGCAGAAAAAGCCTTTGATAAAATCCAACACCCATTCCTATTAAAAACACTGGAGAGTATAGGAATAAATGGGCTTTTCCTTAAAATGATTACTAGTATCTACTTAAAACCTTCAGCAAGTATCATATGTAATGGAGTCAAACTAGAACCATTCCCAATAAGATCAGGAGTGAAACAAGGCTGCCCACTGTCACCATTATTATTTAATATTGTCTTATAAATGTTAGCTTTGGCAGTAAGAGAAGAAAAAGAGATTAAAGGAATTAGAGTAGGTAATGAGGAAACCAAATTATCACTCTTTAAAGATCATATGATGATATACTTAGAGAATCCTAGAGACTCAACTAAAAAACTACTAGAAACTATTCTCAACATTAAGCAAAGTTGCAGGATACAAAATAAATCCACATAAATCATCAGCATTTTTATATATTACCAATAAAGTTCAGCAGCAAGAGATACAAAAAGAAATTCCATTCAAAATAACTGTTGATAGTATAAAATATTTGGGAATTTATCTGCCAAGAGATAGTCAGGAACTATATGAACTAAACTACAAAACACTTTCCACACAAATAAAATCAGACCTAGTCAATTGGAAAAACTTAAAATGCTCATGGGTAGGACGAGCGAATATAATAAAAATGACAATACTACCCAAACTAATTTACTTATTTAGTGCCATACCAATCAAACTCCCAAGAAATCATCTTACAGATCTAGAAAAAATAGTAGCAAAGTTCATTTGGAAAAACAAAAGGTCAAGAATTTCAAGGGGATTAATGAAAAAAAAGGCTGACGATGGTGGACTTGCTGTACCAGATCTAAAACTATATTATAAAGCAGCGGTCATCAAAACCATTTGGTACTGGCTAAGAAATACAGTAGTCAATCAGTGGAATAGGATAGAATCACAAGACAAACTAGGCAATAACTATAGCAATTTGGTTTTTGATAAACCCAAAGACCCCAGCTTTTGGGATAAGTATTCACTATTTGACAAAAACTGCTGGGAAAACTGGAAACTAGTGCGGAAGAAATTAGGGCTTGACCCACATCTAACACCACATACCAAGATAAAATCTAAATGGGTTCATGATCTGGATAGAAAGAGTGATACTATAAGTAAATTAGAGGAATGTAATATAGTTTACCTCTCAGACCTATGGAGATGGAATAAATTTATGTCCAAAGAAGAACTGGAACTCTTAATTGAAAACCAGATAGATAACTTTGACTATATTAAGCTAAAAAGTTTTTGTACAAACAAAATCAATGCAGACAAGATTAGGAGGGAAGTAATAAATTGGGAAATCATCTTTACATTCAAGGGTTTGGATAAAGGTCTCATCTCTAAAATATATAGAGAATTGTCTCATATTTATAAAAATTCAAGCCATTCTCCAATCAATAAATGGTCAAAGGATATGAACAGACAATTTTCAGAGGATGAAATTAAAACTATTTATAGTCATATGAAAAGGTGCTCCAAATCACTGTTGATCAGAGAAATGCAAATCAAGACAACCCTGAGGTACCACTTCACACCTGTCAGATTGGCTAAAATGACAGGAAAAGTAAATGATGAATGTTGGAGGGGTTGTGGGAGGGCTGGGACACTGATGCATTGTTGGTGGAGCTGTGAACGGATACAGCCATTCTGGAGAACAATTTGGAGCTATGCTCAAAAAGTTATCAAGCTGTGCATACCCTTTGACCCAGCAGCATTTCTATTGGGCTTATATCCCAAAGAAATCATAAAGGAAGGAAAAGGCCCCACATGTGCAAGAATGTTTGTGGCAGCCCTTTTTGTAGTGGCTAGAAACTGGAAATTGAATAGATGCCCTTCAATTGGAGAATGGCTGAATAAATTATGGTATATGAATATTATGGAATATTATTGTTCTGTAAGAAATGACCAGCAAGAGGATTTCAGAGAGGCCTGGAGAGACTTACATGAACTGATGCTGAGTGAAATGAGCAGAACCAGGAGATCATTATACACGGCAACAACAGTACTATATGACGATTAATTCTGATGGACATGGCTCTCTTCAACAATGAAATGTTTCAAACCACCTCCAATTGTTCACTGAAGAAAGCCATATACACCCAGAGAGAGGGATGCGAGATGTGGACCACAACATAACATTCTCATACTCCTTGATTGATGTTTGCTTGCATTGTGTTTCCTTTATCTGATATATCGTTTGTGTAGATAAGATTTTTCTTGCACAACAGTGATAAGTTTGGAAATATGTATACATATATTCGATTTGCCAATATTTTAACATAATTAACATGTAGTGAATATCCTGCCATCTAGGGGAGGGGTGGGGAGTTGGGGGGAAAAATTTGTAACGGAAAGCTATGTAAGGGTTATTGTTGAAGAATTACCCACACATATGTTATGCAAATAAAATAAAATTAAAAAAAAAAAGATTTACAGTGAAGAAAGGGCTTTATAAGGGTGTGCTAGGATACAGACAGACTCTGTTACTCAGAAGCAGCTTCCCTGTGGTGGGTCAAAGTCAGCTTCACTTACAGCTAAACTTTTGGAAGGTAGAGATAGAATTAATACTTTTTAGAAGCGAGGATATTTGTTGGAACAAATGTCTGAGCACTCCAGGAAATGGTGGACATTATAACCTACCAGTATCTATACCTGCATGAGTCACTGACTTTTCGGGGAACAAAACAGTTATCTTTAATCACTGAAGGCTTAGCTCACAGGATACCTTGTAAATTGAGCACAGAACCAGGAGTCACACACTGTGAATCCAGGCCTTCTTTAACCTTCTGCCTAAGGCTATATTTATATGAACCCAATCCAGTTGACTGAAAGGGGGAAAAAAATCAGCCAATCCACCAGAATGTTTTTATATACTGGAAATCAACATTTACTGTGATGAAAGAACCCCAGATTTAGAGTCAGAATTCTGGGACTCAGTGTCCTTATCAATAGGATGAAAAAGCTAGACCAGATCATCCCTAAGGTCCCTATCAGCTCTAGCTCCTATGAACTTCAAGTAAAACGGCTTCTTGTTTTCGTTGTTGAGTTATGTCTCACTTTTCATGAACTTATTTGGGGTTTTCTTGGTAGAGATACTGGAATAACTGACCATTTCTTTCTCCAGATCATTTTATAGATGAGGAAACTGAGACAAACAGAGGTTTGACTAGGGTCAGGAGAAGTGCTCAATGACTTCTAAAGATGTCCAGCCTCATCTCTGTGATTGTATAATAATGCTACTGCTTTGAAGGAACTTAGCTTTTGAAAGGCAGGGTCACACAACTGTTAGTAAAACTAAATTTGATTTCAAGTCTTTCTACCTTTAGGTCAAGCACTCTATCCACTTCACCATCTGAGCTCCCTACTAAATCAGTGGTATAAAATTCAAATAGAAAGGGGGTCTCTAAAAAGCAGATAAGGATATCTGTGGACAGCATATTCATTTAAAAGACCACAAATTGAGATTAGCTGTATTTCATCCCATTTTATTTATTTTGCGAAATAACTCCCAATTGTATTTTAATTAGGTTCAGGATATTGAAGGTCTATGTTTGATACCTCTACTCTAAATAAAATATCACCACCTGGGTTGGCAGAAAGTCAATTAGCATTAACCTACTGTTCATTTGGCATTATGCTGAGTGCTAGGGATACAAAGAAAGGTAACATTCAGTCCCTGTTCTCAAATATCCTTCAAGCAAGTGAATCTTGTTCAACCCAGAAGTCAAAGGCATAGATAGTGAGGAATATCCATGACCAAAAGACCTCAGGATCTTCATTAAGCACCTGACTTTTATTCCAGTTAGAGCAGGTGGCCCCAACCAACAGATGGGAATCTACCAGTAGGTCTTAAAGGCTCCCAAGTGCCTTTCCAATCTCACTGTCAAGCCCAGGTTTTTCACCCTTATCTCCATGGTTTGTCAGGCCCTTTGATTCATCTAGAACACCCTTTGCTTGGCTATAAAACGGAAATTGTTCTAAATTAATGATGTCAAAATTAAATAGAATGGGGCTAAAAGAATATTAATCACAATGGCCACTAAACTACATATAAGAATCCCCGCATATTCATTTAGAAAATCACATGTATAAATTTCTTTTTTATTAGTCCATCAGCACATTAAAATCAGATAAGCTCTCAATCTGGTATGGGTCTCACTCAGGATTGTGGGCCACATGCATTTCACAGGTTTCATGTTTGACATCTCTGTTCTAGATGTCTAGGCCTTTTCTAGATTAAAATCCTAAGCAACCTTTCGGAATACAACCCTGCCCATAAGTTGGGGGAAGCCTACAATGATGATGAGTCAGTCCATTGCTACCAGCAAAGAACATGGAATCTACAAAGAAACTCACTTTGTATCTCCCCATCAAATGGGGAGAAAGGATTGCGTACATTTTTACTATTGCTCTGGTCCAAGGCTGCTCTGTAAGGGTCCTGCCCCTGAGCACAATTTCAACTGTGCAGCTCTGAAAGGAGGTTTGGCTAAGGTCAGGAGAAGTGCTCAATGACTTCTAAAGATGTCCAGCCTCATCTCTGTGATTGTATAATAATGCTACTGCTTTGAAGGAACTTAGCTTTTGAAAGGCAGACTAATGGAGGGAAAGGTATGGTCCCAAGGCCTTGTTCACTCCCCATCCCCCTCCCACCTTTTATTTTCTTTTTTCTTTATCATTTCACTTGGAAGGAGGGTGGAAAAAATGAGTGAGAAGGGAGAAAGAAGAGGAAAAAACCTTCAAAAAAAGTGCTGTTCGGTAATGATAAAAAGTTTTAGAAAAGTAAACATCAAGAGGGTTTTTGCCAGAAAAACATGCTGAGTTGTCTTTTCTGGCATAAGGAATCTGTTGTCATTCAGAGACTCCTCTCTCTATGCAGCCAGCTTCCTGAAAGGGAGACTGACTGAAAAGAGAAAAGAAATGAATGTAGGAGAGACAAAGGGACAAATGTGAAAACCTTAACCATTAACATAATTATTAACTAGACCGTTTTGCCAGAGAATCTTCTAAATGTCACTCTGATCTATGTCTTTGTCTATAACCTCCAAGTTTGTTAAGTGGACTCATGGCTGGTATTAACTATGAGGGGCAAAACATAAAGCAGACACAAAAATCCCTGATCAGAAAGAACAATTTTATTTCATCCGATGCTGCACCAGTGATGCTGAAAATCCCACCCAACCTCGATATTTTCACATTAAGGAACTTACTCCAGTTTACCTCAATTCCACTGGAGTGTGATGTCCTGTAACTGTGTGTCATTAAGACAGAAGAAGAATTAAGAAACAGAAGGAACTTTGACACAAATGATTCATCCACCAGCCTAAGCTACCAGGATTTAGTATTTTCTTCTTCATAATTGTTTTTTAGATAATTGAACGATTGGAATTGATTTCTCCTCTTTATGCCCAAAAGGAGAACCTCGCAGTACAGAAAGCAGACCTGCCCTCCACTTCTATTCCTTATTGTCATTTTCTTTGGTTCACTTGTGCGATATCTGGTAGAAATACCTTGGCCATACCTAGAACCTTTTTATCATCCTGTGTTCTGACTCCTGGTGCATTTGTTTTATGTGAAGAGATGGGGGAAGGAAGGAATCAATTAAGAGAGTTCCCTATTCCACCTAGAAGTTTGCTTGAGATATCATTAATTTACAAGACTATTCATGTTGAGTCATATCCAACTCTCCATGAACCCATTTAGGATTTTCTTGACAGATACCAGAATTGTGGTTTGCCATTTCTTTCTCTAGCTCATTTTACAGATGAGGAAACTGAGGCACACAGTTAAATGACTTCCTTAGGGTCTAAGCTGCTAAAAATCTAAGGCCAGATTTAAACTCAGATTTTCCTGACCTTGGGCTCAGTGCTTTATCCACTATGTCCTCCGGCTGTTTTTTTATAGGACTAAAGTCTTTTTTTTATTAATTCTCCTTATGGAGATTGGATCAACCCACCAGCAACATATTGAGAATCAATCAACAATTATTTATTAAGTGCCTGTTACATGCTAGGCACTCAAAAGACAATCCAAAATGGATCACTTCTTCCTTTCAAGGTTCTTACATTCTACCATTTTAAAAGATAAAAGACAACTTAATAGATCTCAATGACTGGGATTGTTCCCAAGATGAATTGATAGGTTTGTAACATGGAACCAATTGGAGCATAAACCTCACGGATGGAGACTGTTTCCAACACAAACTGATTGGCTCAGACTCTTGGAAAAAATGGTTTTTTGTTTGGGGAAGCCACCCCTTTTTGGTGGCCTGTGAAAAGAGCTTTTGTGGAAGACTCAGCACTGTTTTTCTGCCTATTTCTTTCCATTAGGACAGGGCACCATCTTCCCCTCGAAGTTACTAATATCTACCTTTTGGCAAAGTGTGTGAGATAATTTATGTGTTTACCCAGATCCTAGAAGAGTGTTTTTGGGTAGCCTTCGGCATCACCTTAAGAGAAAACTCAAGGTCAATAATCCTGAAAGCTAACCTTGAAGCTAGGAAGAGAGATGTCTTGCTTCTAACATCAGCAATTGCTTAAACTTACATCTTCTAGAAGTTGCAATATGATTTAAATTCAAGACATGCTAACTGTGTGATTCTGGGCAAGTCACTTAGCCTTTGTTTTTCTTAATCCCCTGGAGAAAGAAATGTCAGACCATTCTAGTATCTTTGCCAAGAAAATCCTATGGATGATGTGGTTCATGGACTCTAAAGAGTTGGCCATGACTGAACAAGAACACTACCATTACCACAATATTCCCTGCTATTTTCAAGCCAGCATTGAAGATTTGGTGAACTTTCTCCCAGTCATGAGTGACTGAGGAGTTAGTGCTGTGTATTAATGAGAAGTTTTCTCACTGGCCTTAGAGCTGGAAGCACTGAGTGAGTCAGAAATAAGTTTGTTTACAAACCAATCAATGCTCCCTCTTCCCTTTTGTAATCTTCTAGTGGAGAACTCTGAGTCTAGGGGGAAGGAGGTAAAGAAGCTGGGTCAATGTCCTCAGCAGCCTTATCGCTCTGCCCAAGCACCATGTATTCATAATTAAATGGCAGTTCTGTTTCTTTTGTCTCATGTTTATTCTTTCCTAATTATAGGTGAATGGGTAGCTTGAGACAGAGAGAACCAGAGTATGACCTGTGAGCTTTGAAATGTCAGAAGAACCATTAAAAGCCCAGAAACTAGAAATACTAATTGAATTTGCCCATAGAGTCTCCTGGAAAACCATACCTAAGAAGCAACTGCCTGACCTAGCCCAGCTCTAGTGAATTAACATACTAGCCAAAGAGATTCAATCATAGAGGCAAGGTAGGCATTTGTCCTCCTGACTTTGCCACACTTTAAAGTCAATAAATCAAGTGAGGACTCCAAGAAGCCAGAAAAAGGACTCTTGGGGCCCAAAGATATTCCTTTGGTTCCATGTGTTTCTTAGTACCTTGGGCTTCACATTTGAGCCAGCTCTCCCCAGAAACCAAATAGGTACATAGAGGAGGGTAGACATTGATTTGGGGTCTTGTTTTTGTAATTTTCATACTTTACCATCTCAGTAAAAATCATGTGACTTGATGATCCAGAAACTCTGAATTGCTAACAACTGATTAATTGATATGGAGAGATATCAACTGGTTAATCAATATTAGAGAGGAACATACTAGATGGGAAAAAATAAGCAATAGTATTAAAAGCCTCAACTCCTAACAGTTACCCCCAAGGAGATAATTTGTCAGCTCCCCTCTGTGGAACCAGTCTGCCAGGTAACTTGGCAAAGAGGCTCTACAAAAGAACAAATAAATTCCAAGAATGCCAGTACAACAAGGAAGGAGTTGCCTTCCTAGAAACCCCAAAGTGTGCTTCTCTTCTGAGGGAATTCAAGCCCTCAGAGGGACTTGGTAGGTTAAAATGGGGGAATAATTAGAATGTTGCTTGTCTCACAGTGTCAAATTTTCAGGAGGGAGTATAAATCATAGGGTGGTGCTATCAGTCTGAAATAAGGGCAAAGACCCTATAGAAATGAGTAGCCCACCAGGGAGGAAGGAAAAGTATATTGATTGCTTTGGTGCTATTGTAAGTCCCTTTTTTTGGTGCTTTATGCATTTTTTTAATCTGATCCTTTAAGTTTTAGGCAGTTTTCCTGTAGAGTAAAATAAAATCTGTCCTCTACTTCAGAACTGCATATAATATGAGTTTTTATGCAGAAACACCTATAACAAGCTACATTCTCAGATTTCTTAGAATAAACTCTGTAGGGTAACCCTAAGATTAGATCTCAACCATATGGATCCAGACCATGGTCTGGAAACACCGGTTATATCTTAAATGACCGAATCTTAAACGCTGAAAAGAAATTTATGCCAAGAAGTTATAGCCCAGTCCCTACCACAAATTGGTTACAATTTGCCTGGATAGACAAGACAGTCATATAAAGTTAGAGTTTTAAGTGCCAGTTCAAAACTAAACTAGAAGAGATGTCATAAAGCAGCAGATTATTTCTCACCAAATAAATTATATAGACAATAAGTGTAGCAGGAATTTCAAGGAGAGTTTGAACACTTGAAACTGGATTATTGGAGAAGATTAGACAGAAGAATGGCTAAAGAAACAGCATGAACAAAGTGCCTAGACAAGAAAACACAAGGCTATCAGTGCAGACAGGAGCTTCAGCATTTAGACCAAGGGCAACAAAGTCAGGAAGAGGGAGTAGGTACAGCTTATAAACCCCACTTGGGGTACATGATGCTCTGCCTAGGATAAGCTGGTTACTTGAAATTTCCTCAATATGATGTTTAATTCAGCTTTGGATTCTCAATACTTCCCCAACTCCCCCTCTGATGCGAGGGCTGGAGGGTGAACCACTAAACTCCTCCCAAAGTTTTCCTTTTTAGGGGGCAGGATTTGGACTTTTCACTTCATCCTCCACCTTCCTTCTGCAGCATTGCTTGGTTTGAACTCCAAGGTACATGATTCTCCCTCACTTGGTACCATCCTATGCCCCCCCCTTTCCAGCTTTATTTTATCTGTTTCCATTCAATTGTAAACTCCTTGAGGGCAGGGGCTATCTTTTTCTTATTTATACCTCTAGTATTTGTCACAATTCCTGGCACATAGTAGGCATTTAATAAATGTTTATTGAATTGATTCCAAGGAAGGCACTTATGGCTTCCTTTCTTTCAGAGTTGATAATAAACCATGAATTACTTAAAATCTGACTTCAGCAGTGCAGAACTGTTGGTAACAAAGGTTGGCCAATGTCATTCTATAGCAATAAGTATAAGGATGAGTAAAAAAAAAAACTTGGAAAGAATCCCTAATTAAGTGGTGATGATGGGGAAGGGGATGAGAAGAAGGTTCTTTCCTTACACATAAATTTTCTATGACTCTAATCTGCATCCTTTATTTCAGAGGGGATAGTGTATGCTCCACCTTTCTGTCTATGTTTCCAAGGGAATAGACACAGAAGTATCATTTATCCTATCTGGCTGAGAAGTTGGAAGCACGAAGCATGGAGATCAGAGCCAAGAAGAAACCGGGGAAATCCTCAAGTGATGAAATGAATCTTCTCAGCCTCGATGGCCGTCTACATGTCTGCAGTTTCTAACAGATGCCTTCCTCTCCTCACTGAGAGTATGCTTCCTCCAAAGGCAGTTTCACTACTACAAGCATAGTCAAAGAATAGCAAAGACACCAGTTTGATTAGAGTGAAGAGCTCGTGTTGAAAATAGTAGGAAAGGTAAGGTAGGGACAGATTGTCCAGAGAATCATTATTTTCCCAGTCACCAAGAGATCAGAACTACCTTTGACTCTTCTTTCTAATTGGATCTCTGTCATCCAATTCATCACACTCCAAATAGATAATCCTCCCTTTACATAGATTATCCTTTATTTGTAATGTCATTTATGTTCATCTGAAATGTCATTTTCATTTATTTTTTCCTTTGGCATTTCTACTGCCACCATGTTGAGCCAGGTAGTTATTATTTCATGTATAGACTATTTCCACAGCATTTTCATTGGCTTCTCTAGGTCCAGTCTATCCCTCCTCCCATCCATACTATGCATCAAAGGCAGATTGGTTTTTAAAATAAATAAACTTTGGTTATATTGTTCTACTGTTCAAATACCTTTTGTGATTTCCTGTTGAGCAGCCTAGGTACCATCCTTGATTTCTCACTTACAGTAAGAGGCAGATAGATAGATGGTAGTACAACAGACAGCAGTGGGCCTAAAGTCTGGAAGACCAAGTTTATATCTGACTTTATACACTTATTAGTTGTCTAACTCTGGATATGTCACTTATGTTCTGTTCTTATATAACATGACAAATATGGAAATATGGTTGTGGTTTTTTTTTTTGAAGAATCCTTTCCTAGATTTCCTTAATGTTGATGCTTTTCCTCTGAGATAACCTCCAATTTATCCTTTATATCTTGTTTGTAGATAGTTTATTAAATGTCTCCTCTATTAGATTGTGAGCATCCTGAGGGCAAGAACTGGGATTTTGTTTTTTGTTTATGTCTTTCTTTGTATCCCCAGTGCTAAACACAGTGCTTAACAGATAGATGTTTAATAAATTTTTGTTGACTTAATGTAATTGAATTTGTTGATAAATTAGCTTGTTAATAATTTTTTTCATAAGTACTTGTTGAGTTATACAGGACCAAAGGTGCATCATAAAGTAGTCCCTAGCTTTCCAATTTAAATTTATCATTCTAACAAACTAATTACCACCACTTCATGAAAATGCCTTACATAGTCTGACTACAGCCCTCTCTTAAAATACCCTCTTCAAATTTCTCTACTAGTCTAAATCTGACCTATCTTTCAACATCCCAGCTATAGTCTTCAATTCTTCTTACAAAGCCCGTTTTGTCTACAATGATGATTTTCTCCTCTGAATTCCTATAGCACTGATAAGATAATATACTATTCATTTTTTCTTTCCTTCTATCCCTAGTGTTTACTTAGCACACTATCTGGCACATAGTAAGTGTTTAATAAATGCTGATTTGTTGTTGCTTGACTCACTTGAAACAGCATCCAGTACTATTGCTTCTCCACTTCATGCACTCTGCCCAGAAGCCAGGTGATCCCCCACACATTTATTTTTACCTGCTGGGCCCAGATTAGCCATATTAAAATTGACTCCAGTGGACCCAAAGACAGAGGAGCCATTTCTTTTAAAAGGTCCTCCTTGGCACTGAAACCTACATCTATTTGTTGTCATACTCTTATTCCCTTTAGCTCTGGCAGCTTCTCTGATTCCTTCCTGTTGCCTTGAGCTTTCATCCCCCTTCATGGTTTTGCCCTCCAATTTGTTCTCTGACCTGATTTTGTTTCAGAGGCTGTGTGGGGCTAATCAATGGCTCAGACTAGTTTATCCTATCAGGCCAAAGGGTAAAGCTTTGCAGGTATGGTAGATCTTATTTGCAAATGGAGTACCATCTAACCCTACTGGAAAACCAGCCAGCTTTTATGGCTTGTAAATCCAGTGCCGCTTTCACATTGACAAAGACAAATGGAATTTAAGCAAATTCAGAATTTTATAGAGTAGCCATAGAAAGGGAAAAAGATGGCTCTTGGTGTTCTAAAATTTTCCTCCAGAGTTCTAACATTTCCCCCCCAAAGAATATTTAGAGGGAAATTCAGGATTTGGGTGAAAGGTTTTTGGAATTCTTGGGGTTAATTTAACAGATGTTCTGGGCATGTGGCTACTGAAAAGAGAGATTAATTTCTAATTAGCAGCATGCAAGAGTATGAGCCCAATGTAGCTTCCAACGTTTCCAATTAACCCTAATGTATAATTACTTATGTTGTGAAGTCTCCTAATAGCTCAATCCCAGCTTTAGTCCCATAATTGTTGCTAGATATGTATATTTTTAGTTATTTGTACAACCTTGACCCAATCAACTTTCTTGACTTACTATATATTTATACTATTCTACTTCACTTACTCCATGGTCCAAATAAACAACATTTAATCTCCCATATTTTCTGCAGGCTTTACCCCATTACCTGGAATGCACTCCCTCTTCACCTCTGTCTCTAAGAATTCCTAACCTCCTGGAACTCAGTTCAAACACTACTTTCTCTAGAAAACTTATCCTGGAGTTTCACCTTGGTCTAATCAGACAACATTTAATCTCTCATATTTTTGGCAGGCTTTACCCCATTGATTGGAATGCACTCCCTTTTCACCTCTTCCTCTGAGAATTCCTAGCTTCCTGAAACGCAGTTTCAAACAGCACCTCCTCTAGAAACTCATCCTAGAGTTTCACCTCAAATTGCTGCAATTATCCAAATTTGAATTTACTTTATAGTTTGTCAGAACCAGAAACACCTGGGTTCAAATCTACCTCTAATATAGATAGATTGGTTTTATGACCCTGAGCAAGTTACAGAAATTCTCAGTGCTCCTCTAGGGATTATGCAACTTTTTGTGCCATGGACCTCTTTGGCAGGTGGAACCTATGGACTTCTTTTCAAAATTATGTTTCTAAATGAATAAAATATATAGGATTACAAAAGAAACCAATCATATGGAAGTGCAATTATCCAAAAAAAATCTTAATTTAATCATATAGAAATTAAAACCCTGCTCTAAGGTTACAAATTGCAGAGAAGGTGTCAGTCTGCATCATTATAGGGAATCTCCTTATCTCTGAGTTTCCTATAAAATGAAGTTTTATGCCTTGACCTTCTCCCTATACTTTATATTTGTGTGCATAACATGTATTTTGTGATAGAATGTTAGCTCCTTGAGGGTGGAATGCCTTTTTTTTATTTGTCTTTGTATCCCCAGTTATTAGCACAGTGCCTAATATATAACTATTGCTTAATAAATACTGTAGAGGAGTCCAGGTAGTGGGGATTGCATCAGGCAAAGCTAACTGCAGGTACTCACAAAGAGCAGGATCTCATTGGCCAGTCTCCATTACACCTGATTGATGGATTCTTCCCTAAATTGGTTCTGAGAGGCAACCAAAGAACTGATAATTGTTCCTCCTACTCTCCCATATTTCCCCTCTTGCTGGGAGAAAGAAGCACCTTCTCCTGTTCATTTGCTTAATATTTGGCTATTGCTGTTTTTAGAAAACCTCTTCTAAAATGAAATAAAGCATATCACCGGTCTGATGATGTATAAATTCTGCACTTTGCATGTGGGAGAGTTCAAGCAATTTAAATTCAACCCTGCTCTCCCCCTCCACCCCCAACCTCCAAAACAGAGGAGTTCCCCTCTGTTCCCTGCATAACCCTGCCTGGATTCTCTGAGATGGCTGGATGCCAGCCATGTGTCTCAGACAATTCCCCAGGTGCTGCATCAGTTCCTAGACGTGCAGAAGCCAGGGAAAGCCCACAGCAACAAAACTGTATAGTGAGTAAGGGCTCCAGAGATGGCAGAGAGAAGAAATTAGTGAGCAAGGGCTAGAGAAAATCACTCAAATGCAGGATGCAGATTGAGATGTAGATATTTTCAGACATAGTCAATTTGAGAATCTGGCTTGATAATACATATTGATCAGATTTGTATTTTTCTTTTTTCCCCAAAAATAGGAAATGTGGGGAAGGTGGGTGGTAGATAAAAATAGATTTTTGTTCACTGAAAAAATATAGAATTTTATTTAAGAAAAAAAGAAAATCACCCAAACAACAAATCCTTCTAGTTCCACCCTTCTTGTTTCTTCCTATCTCTTTCAGTTCTAATTCTTCCATATCCCCTACTGGATCCATATACTATAATAACAGCTAAGATAGCTGTAAGATTTGTCAAGCACTTCACATTTCTTCCCTCACTTCTCACAATAGTCCTGTGAGGCAGGTGCCATTATTCTTATTTTACAGATGAACAAACTGAAGCAAAGTGGCAATTTGCCCAAGGTCAACTGGCATAGGGAATGATCTCCTGATTTCCCCTGGTCCTCTACCCATTCTACCACTTAATTTCCCCACCAGTATAGCTTGCCCCCATGTATAGTAAATAAAAATAGGTGCAAGATTTAAAACATATTCTTGGGTACACACACACACACACACACACACACACACACACACACTTTTCTATTCTCCATCCTGCCTGTTAGGCATTTCAAACTCCAAATGTCCAAAAAAATCCATTATCTTTCTCTCAAACCCATTCCATTCTCCAAACTTCCTATTATTCTATGTCCTACCTCTCCTGCCTTTGAATTGACTCTTGTCCCTCTTGTTCTTCTTCACCCCAGCCTCTAATAGACAAGGAAGGAAGGAAGGAAGGAAGGAAGGAAGGAAGGAAGGAAGGAAG
>JAJPUD010000023.1:1167738-1184664 GCA_023553655.1 Myrmecobius fasciatus
AAAAGAAAAGGGATAAAGTGGCTAAAGGAATAAAGAGGGAGGAAAAGGGTGCTATGGAATAAGGTGGAATACAAAATGGTATTTAGATTAATGGGAGTGGTATAAAATGTGTACATTAATGGTAATGGGATAAAGAGAGGGAGGTAAAAGGTAGAGGGAGAAGATAAGGATCCATAAGTGTAGGAAATTAAGTAATAGCAAAGCAAGTTAAGGAGCAGAATTAAAGTAGAAAAGTTAGATAAGATAGAAAATAAGAGATATACACAAACACTATAACAAGATTCAGGAGCAGAATTTGTTTAAAAAAAAAGTAGGGCTAGTAATCATTGATCTCAGACAAAGTCAAAGATTCAATTAAAAGAGAAATATACATTCCTATGTCATCCATGTTAACATTGTTTTAAATGCTTGTCTACATATGTGTAAAGGCATGTATGTGCACATATCCGTGTAGGTATATGTATGTGGGTTTGAATATATATAGGTGTGGATGTGTGTGACTATATCTGTGCTGACTATACCCCACCTGAGGAGGGGATGATGAAAGGAGGAATAAAGAATAAAGTAAAAAGTATACAGCAGAAAACAAAAGAATAACTTACAAGGAAGCAAAGAAAAGATGGGCAGTCATGAAATATAATAATTTCTATTATTATATATATGTTTTCTTGAAATGGAAATTTATTGTTACATATTTTGAAACCTCCCTGATGTTCCACTAGGCATATGACAGTATTTTGTTTTGTTTTTATTTTCCTTTTCTTTCTCTTTTTCTATTTAGTTTTTTCTTACTTTGTATTTCTTTTTAAATAAATAAAAAGAAAAAAGAAAATTGCCTTCATCAACACAGAGTCATTGGTTTGCAGAGGAAGGCAACCCAAGCTGATGCCAGTGTCTGCACATTATTTTAATTGCAATGGAAACGAAACCCATGAGACTCAAAACCATAAGTGCTCTATATTAAACACCTTGTACAGGTGTGTGTCAATACAGATGTATGGTGAATTTAACTGAAGCCTGAAGCATTTAGAGAGTAAGTGATTTATTCGGTATCACACAATAAAAATATCAAGGGGAACTTGAGCTAAGTTTTTCCTGACTTTTGTGGGCCACATGGGAAATTTTTTCTTGACTTCCAAGGGGCACCCCATACCAAAGGGTCATTTTAGAGAGTTAAGGAATTTGGTCATTATCACACAACTAAATATTAGAATCAAGATTGGAATTTAGGCCTGATCACTCCAAGTCCAGTGCTCTTTCACCCACTGCCTTTTACTTCTGAACTTTGATTGTTATGGGCTCTTTCTCCATTCAAGCAGATTGTGACCCCTTCATATCTTAGCAAAGATGTCAGATGGACCCATCTCCAGAAGGGCAGAGGCCCTTCTTTTATTTAGCAATCCTTTGCAGTATAGGAGCTGCTTGGTTCGGACTCCTGCCTATGACTAATAGTATTCTTTGACTCTAAAGAAAGGCAGATGGAAATGTCTGGACACTTTTTTTAACCAAATTTTCCCCAGGCAGTAGGGTCACCTCTGGTCCCATTTCCTTTAGTAGTGAAGGGCAACAGGTTTGGCTGCTCTATTCTTTCAGCAAAAGACCTTGGGCAAACCTTGAGCACACAGGAAGAATGGTACCATAAATAATGCAATCAATAATAAATAAGCTTTTTAGCTTTTCTGTGCTTTAAATTCCTCTCTCACGGATCTCACATGGATGTTTTTAGGAACCATTTGATTCCAGACTGGAAAGCATTTTGCAAAACACAAAATGTTATAGAAACCATCAATATACAAACAAATTCCAGTTGTCTAGCCCTCTCATCTAATGGTAAAACTGGTCCTTTTCCCATGGACATATACATTGTTTTCTTCCTACCTCTTCTGCTCTCTGGGAGCTAACAGCATGAGGGATCAAAACTTAACAACTGAAAAAAAAATGTAGTCATTTACTTTCTCTGCAGACAGTTGCCTGATTATTCCAAATGATGTGCCAACAGCATTGCTGAGAGAAAGCTAAAGCAGAACCCTGCCAATAGAGATCAATGAAGACCCTTGGCACACAGACTACACTGCAGAGAATGCCTCCCTCCCTGCAGCTCCTGGATCATCACCAGTTTCCTTCCACAGATACTTAGGAGAAGGCTCTTTAAAACATGAATGGGTTTACTTCCCTCCCCCCTACAACACAGAAAGACAAAGAGAATTAACCCTCGAAGGCCTTCATTTGATTATCCCTGTTACCATATCTTAGCTTCTGACTGATTCTAAATGATTCACCCTTGCTGTAAACAATGTCTCTTTGTGGAGCTGACATGCCTGTTCCCTGGAGATATGTAAGCCATCAGGGTTGAAAGGGGCTTGGGCATCTGAGTCTGAAGCAATTTCCCTGAATTTTAAAAGAAATTCATTTGAGTCATGAGATTCTTGCTCTGTCTCCCCCTGGAAAGTAACATTGCTGGCTGGTGTGATGGAGGGGGAGTCATTGATTTACTCAGTGCATTAGGTAAATAATTGTTGTATGTAAGTGGTACCTTATGCAAACTGATCTGATATCAAGAGCATGGATTCCAAAAGGGTAGGGAAAGAAGACTTTTTTAATGATTAATAATTTAGAGTAAGCATTTCATGTGAGTGCTTCAAATCAGCAATATCATCTTTAATTTCTATAAATCATAGTCAAAAAGTTGGGTTTCTGTATAATCAGAGACTTTCCATTTTTATGTGAAGTCTTATGTGTTCCCCACATAGGGATTGTTCTTCCTCCCAACTTCTGACTCTTAAAATTCCTGGCTTCCTTTAAGACAGATCAAGAGCCATCTCCTCCAGATGCCAGAGCCTTCCTTTCTTAGATTACCTTCCATCTATTCTGTATTTATCCTGTATGGTCTCTGTCTTACATATACTGTCTCCACTATTAGAAGATCCTTGATGAAAAAAGAAATATTTTTGCTTTTTTCTATGTACCCCCAGGACCTGGTACACAGTAAGTGCTCAATAAGTGTTTCTTGATTGACTCAGAAGCAATGTCTCTAAACCATAATGTATGAAACATTTTATAAATGTAGCATGTGTGCTCTGACCTTTTTTCTCAGAAATAGGCGGTGTATCTTTGTCTCTTAGATTTCCAAGGAATAACCCTGAAGAGAAGGCTGTCTTCTCTATATGATAGGACTGAGTCCCACTGGCTGTGTTCCCTCCATTGTTAGGAGCTAGTGACTAGATTTGGAAAGAAGACTTTTGGCAAATCTGGACAGCACACTAAAAAGCAGAGACATCACCTTGCTAACATCAAAGCTATGATTTTTCCAGTAGCAATATATGGCTGTGGGAGTTGGACTATAAGGAAAGCTGAACACCACAGAATTGATATTTTTGAATGGTGGTACTAAAGAAAACTTTTTTAAAACTTTATTTTGAATTTTATTTATTTATTTTATTAAAGCCTTTTATTTTCAAAACATATGCACGGATAATTTTTCAAAATTGACCCTTGCAGAGCCTTGTGTTCCAAATTTTCCCCTCCTTTCTCCCACCCCCCTACCCTAGATGGCAAGCCATCCAATATATGTTATACATGTTAAAATAGATGTTGAATCCAGTATGTGTAAACTTATTTATACAATTACCTTGCTGCACAAGAAAAATCAGATCAAAGAGGAAAGAAAATGGATAAGAAAATAAAATGTAAGCAAACAACAAAAAGTGCAAATGCTATGTTGTGATCCACACTCATTTCCCATAGTCCTCTCTCTGGGTGTAAATGGCTCTCTTCATCACAAGACCATTGAAACTGGCCTCAGTCATCTCATTGTTGAAAAGAGTCACATCCATCAGAATTGATCACAGTATAATATTGATGTTTCCATGTACAAAGATCTGGTTCTGCTCATTTCACTTAGCATCAGTTCATGTAAGTTAGAGAAAACTTTTGAGAGTCCCTTGGACAGCAAGAGATTATATCAGTCGATTCTTAAAGAAATTGATTCAGACTATTTATTAGAAAATCAAATATCTATTTTGTAAGGTTTTCTGATTTCCAAGGTTGCACAATGCTCACACTAAAAATTTAACAACCTACTTTTCTTGATTCCTGCACATCATTGGCTTGGAAGACAAATAATTTGCCTTTCTTCCACCTACTCCCCCCCCCCACTCCCTGCTGCTCACTGATAAATATTGTCTATGACTTTACAGAGGTTGTTGGTAAGCTTGGGAAAGCAAAAGTAATGTGTAAATCAAACTTGGCAATGAAGAAGGGGGAGAGGGAGTTGCAGTAGGGCTAGGTTAGGGAAAGGGAAAGAGCCCAAAGTGAAAGAGAGCAATAAAAGAAGGGGGGGTAGGGAATTAAAGAAGAGGATGAAATTAAGGAAGTGAAAAGAAAAAAAAGGAAGGGAAATTGTATTGACCACATAGGGAACCTATTGGACCCAGATGTCTTGGGGATCCCACTACTTCTAACATCGTATCCCTGCCCTGTTACCAAAGAGGTGCCAGATCTCTGGTAATAATAAGTATTTAAAAAGTCTTTTAATACCTGTTTTATACCTCTTATCCTGCCCCACCTCCAGCTGCTTCCTACCCCCTAGTTCCTGCCCATGGCTACTACTTAAAGAGAGGAATGAAGAGTCATGGGTAGACTTGAGATGTGGAGAGACACCAATTAGTGAAATAAATGTTAGTACTAAAAGGAAGTATCAGGAATTAAAAAGTGTAAAAAAATTTTTTTTAAATTCTTTTTTCCTTTGTTCTCTCTACACATCTAAGCACAGTAAGATTAAGCCAGCTTCTCTCAGACAGACAACTCTTCTCGAAAAGAACAAAGCTAAACCAAGTTGATAGATTTTGAATGTTATATGGCCTATCACTTCCTAACAGGGTGTAAACTGAAAGCATTTAAAGGTTCTAAAATAAATTCCTATAAACACCAATTTGGTATTTTAGATAATCAGCACAAAACCTTCAGCACCCTGGAGAATAAACCTTTCTTTTAAAACTAAACTTTGAAGTTGTTTACTGATAAAAGAACTATCCGGGAGGCAGTACTGAAATAAAATAGAACTGCAGTTATTTGGAGTATATCTGAAGAGCTCATCAAAATTTAAGAGTACAGTGTTAACAGATTTTCACCACTCAGGTCCACTGAAGTATATGACAGGACAAAAACCACTTAACTGAGACTAAGACAGATTCACATCACAGTCTTGGTAGGATTGTTGAAATTTTTTTTATCTTTATAGAAAATTAAATTTTTTTTTCATGTATCACCTGAGCACCTAAGAACATCCCCCATGCTATTATTCTAATCTTAGCTCTGAAAATAACAATAGAAATCCAATGCAAGAGCTCTTGTTCTACCCATGCCTTGAATTTAACGAATTCATGTTAATTAGTGGATATGATCATCATTTTCTGATAGTGCACTGTTAAGGGTTTGTGAAAAGGGGGATGATAAGTATTTTATTTTTTGTTTCCATCAATAGATAAATATTCTCAACTCACCATAGGGGCAAATGAAGCAATCATCCCATGATGTCCTTGGTCCTTTTCTAAAATAAAGGATGAACAACATCAACAATAAACATTGCCAGAACCAGTCTGAGATTAGGGATGAGTAGAAAAGATCATGGTGGGCATCCCACACTAACCCAGAAGTAGCTGTTATTCAATCAAGACAGAGCAGCAATTAGAAATAGAATAGGGAAGGTATAACTGGGATATGTCAATTAAATTGCCACAATTAATTTTTTTAAACTTAAAAGATCCACATTTTTGTGTCTCAGCCTATGATTTCATCAGTATGAGGAACTCTCATTATGGAAATTCCCTCCTCTGGAACTATACCTTATAATCTAAAAGATATGTTGGAGGCACTGAGAAGACAAATGGTCACCAGAGGCAGGACTTGAATCAATTTAGCCAGTAGCCACTTCTAGATGCCAATAGCATCCATTATGCTGCATTTTGTATTCTGGAAAATAGTGACCATTTAATTAGGTAACTAGGTGGTAGTGCAGGCAGATCCCTATATTTAAGGATCAAATGAAAGACACATTAAAAGTATTTTGTGAACCTTAGAGCAGTATATAAATGCTAGTTATTGTTATTGTTACTGTTATTCAGCTGTTTTCAATTATATTTGACATTCTGGATTTTCCTGGCAAAGATACTGGAGTGTTTTACCATTTCCTTCTCTACCTTATTTTACAGATCGGGACACTGAGACAAACAGGGTAAAGTGATTTGCCATAGTCACACAGCTAAGTGTCTGAGTTCAGATTTGAATTCAGGAAGATGAGTCTTCAATTCTGGACCAGCATTCCTTCCCCCTAGCTGCCCCGCCTACCTGAATATCACAGACTCTTTGCAATCTTAGATTCCTCCTACCAATCCAGATTCAGTAACCTTTCTTCAATGTATATATAGCCTGGACTAGAGCACCAAGAGGTTAAATAACAACAACAATAATAATAAATAGCAAAAATAGTAGCTAGCATGTATATAGCACTTTAAGGATTCCTCTTTTAAATAGTATCTCATTTTATTTTCACAACAACCCTGGGAGGGAGATATTATTATCCTTACTTTATGATGAAGAAACTGATAAGTGACTCTTCCTCCTTCACCTGGCTGGCTCTTGAGCAAAAGTCTAGAGGAATAGATTAGGAAAAAAATTTCTCAGTGAATATCGAATTTATTCTTTGCTACTGGACTTAGATTTAAGTCTTATTTTGGATTTACCTGTTTCATATGAAATATATTTATCATGTGCTTGGTTAGTAGATGGTGAGTTGACTGGAATACCTTAGAAATAAGCAAAATTCAGAGGTTCCCAAAGATACAAGGAGATATTCTTTGGGCAAGCAAAATATGACCAATATAAGTGTGCATATTATTGAAAAACATCTAAGACTGAAACTAATCTATATATGACCTCAGTTGATACACAGGCTGTATTAGGGATGGGAAAAGATAGGGAGTATTCAGACCTGTGACTTCCTCATTGTAGATAATTCCTAATAAATTCCTAATAAAACTTCTTCACAGACTGGAAACTCATGCATAACTTCCATAGTTCATCAGTCTTATATTTAGAAATAGAAGGGACCTCATCTGGGGCCATCTGGGGTCTTGAGAGGTTAAGCAGCCTACTCATGACTGAACAAATAGTACTCATTAGAGAGGAGATTTGAACCTCAGGTCTTTATTCACCTCTCTGCATCACTAGCTAGTACAAATAAAAGATATACCTGAATAACTCACATTATTCAAATTCCCACTAGATATTTCCAGTGGTCTAGAACCAATGACCATATTTTACATCATTCTAACTTCAAATAGTGCAAATTCAAATATATGCGACCACTTCAGAGAATTCATTATTGACACTAAAGGGAACCTAGCTATAATTCTTGTCTATATATGGGCTATTGGAGCTGATTCCAGCATAATCCTTGCTCTAAGACCAATACAAACATTTTCTATCCCTCTGCCCCTCTTCTCTTCTGATACAGAACTTATAGGTCTTTACCCTTTCCTTCTTTCCTTTTAAAGCCAGGGATGGACTAAAGCTAGTTCTTAGGGGTTTCTAAGTAAATGGAACCTTACTCTATCCTAGGAATATTTCTCTCTTTGGAAGTGTTTTATTCCCAAAAAGCTTCACCTTCTATTTGTCTGGTTCCCTCCCCAACTTTCAATTAAATTAGGAGGGAGGTCTGGGTCAAAGATATATATCTTCATCCCTTTCCAGGCTGCACTGGACTTTGTCTATCACGTTATAGAAACCTCTTTATATCCTAGAAGCTCACATTGCCCAGGACTTCTTCTCATATTGGAATTGTTCTCTACTCCTAAGCCTCACCTTCTGATTGTCTGGTTCCTCCCAGAACCTCAAACCCATTCCCCACTCCATTCCCCTTTTCAGTTCTTTTTTATATGTTATCTTTTCTCATCAGAAAAATAGCTGGAGAGACTTACTATCTTTCTGTTTATATTTGTATTTAGAATATTTAGCACAGTACTTGGTACATGCTTAATAAATGCTTGAATTGGCTCCAGTTCAGATTGCATAGGGGTTTTAATATTATTAATGTAAGCTCCTAGTTGATAGAAATGAGGAGGGGTTTTCTTTTTTCTCTGTGTCTTTTCCAGTGTCTAACACAGTCTCTACACAGTAGGTACATAAAATATCTATTTACTGAATAGACAAATCTCTGATTTCTAAAATCTCACGTTCACATTAGTTAATCATTTATCCAGTAGATCCCAGCTCTTGGTTATCAAAGTAAAACTTCTAATAGGTTTATACCTATGCTCTTAAACTATTCTTGGCACTAATGATCTCAAAAAATAATTAAACAGATTTGATAAGTTATTCTGTCACTTATTCTTGGAAAGAATGAAAATGTCAATTCAAAGAATGAGAATGGGAGGAGGAAGAGATGTCAGTTAAGAATACCATGAAAGGCCTTGTAAGTAAGGTTGGATGATGAATCTTTAACCTGATTAGAAAGGTTAATGTCACACTGATGCTACTTTGCTTGCAAGAAATTTATATTTCTTCATTCACCTGTCTGTTTCTATTTCCATTTCAGCCTGTATGTCGCTAGACAATGAGCTCTTTCTGAGATAACATAATTTATGTGGTTGATCATAATCTTTGATTGTTATGGATTATCTTTAAATTTTTTTAATCATGGAATATAATCTTATCTAAAAGTTTCTCAGCCATCTAGATATTTACTCACATTCTTTTATGAGTGTACATCTCATACACACTAACATTTCAGTTCTCCCAGGTACATGCCTTCAGAATATGGAGTCAGAGGATTTAGAATCAAATTCTAGCTCTACTATATACTTACTACTTATTTATCCATTAGCACTTAACCTTTCTGGAACTCATTTTGCTCATCTGTAAAAGAAAGGATTGGACTAGATAACTTCTAAGAAAGAACCCTTCCAGCTCTTAACCTATGATTTTATGAGCTATGAAATTAAGTGATGGTTCAATCCACTTAAGCTAAAAGACATCCTAGAATTTCTTAGATAATGGGAATAGAAAGAATAGAAGGTATTTTTAGGAACTGTAGAATAGCTCCTATTAGATCTGTTGTTATCCAGTCATTTCAGCTATTTCCAACTCTTCATGACCCCATTTGAGGTTCTCTTGGCAAAGATGCCAGAGCAGTTAGCCATTTCCTTCTCTAGCTCATTTTACAGATGAGGAAACTGAGGCTAATAGATTAAGTGACTTGCCCAGGGTCATACAGTTGGTAAGTATTGAGGCCAGATTTAAACTCCAGTCTTTCTGACTCTAGTTCCATAGCCCAATCACTGAGGCTACTAGCTGCCCTTTTAATATATAAGACAAGATAATTCAGTTTAACAAAAATGTTTTAAGAACTTATAATATTCAATATACTAGGCCATGCACTAGGGATACAAAAATAATAAATAATATAATCTCTGTAATACACTTTCTATATTATCAAACAACACTTCATTTTCATGTTAAGCCATCTATAACTGGCTTTTTCAGTTTTCTGCTCTGGGGAATTTATTATGGTCCATAAGGAAAAGGAAAGTTTAGAAAAAACATGAATGACACAGCAATCATAAAGTGACCATCTGCTAATATCAGGCAGATAAAACTATGAGTCTGAACTCCTACTACCATGTATAGTTACTGAAGGGTTATTCTTCAAATTCAAAGTTTCCTGCACTAAAGAAAGCCATGTGGAGTGCAGGCTCAGAACTTAGAGTTAAAGCCATCTATATATGCACATTAAGAGCAAGGCAGAGGAAGACAATAATATTACTCTCTGGGGTTAGTTTTATTCCAGTGCTTCTTCTCATTCCTATTTATAAGCATTGGAAATCCAAAGAGCAGGCCCAGCAAGAGCATCATGCTGGGGAATCCTTATTTTTGTATCCCCAGCTCTTAGCACAGTGCCCAGCACATAGTAGGTGCTAAATAAATGTTTGTTGCTTAAGTAATTCAGTAACAATGCTTGAAGATATTAGTAATCCTATTGGTTTGTAGGTATGAGTTATTCTTCACACATATGTTCTGGTTACATATGTTCCCTATATATGTGATTTCTACTCCATGTGTGTTTCTTAGGGGTAACTAATCTTCCCATTGATGGCATTTATTTTGGGGTATGTCTCAGGGTTATAAAAGGAAAATGTCTTATTACTACTTTTCTCATTATGCTATTTAATGACTGTGCTTTGAACCATGTTCTCTAGCTGCCTAGCAAAAATCAACACATTGTGATGTAAAGTGCCATTCACCTCCAGAGAGAGAACTATGAAGACTGAATGTGAATCAGAGCATAATATTTTCACCTTTTTGTTGTTTGTTTGCTTGGGTTTTTTTTTTCTTTCTTGTGTTTTTTTTTCTTTTGATCTGATTTTTCTTCCACAGCATGACAAATATGGAAATGTTTAGAAGAATTGCACATGTTTAACCTAGATTGGATTGCTTGAAAAAGAGGGGGAGAGGGAAAGAGGAAGAAAAATTTGGAACACAAGGTTTTGCAAAGGTGAATGTTGAAAACTATCTTCATATATTTGGAAAAATAAAATACTTTTTAAAAATTTCAAGAAAAATAAACACATTTGTGGGGGCCTCGTGAGCTATGATTTTAAAGGGATATGGACCTACATAGTACTTTGAATCTGGGGTAGGTCCAATGAGCATTTGAGGTAGGAGGTGGAATCCCCCAGCTATTATAACCATATCCAGTTTACCTTTTCAGTAAGGAAACTTTCTTTCCCTTGATCTCACTCTCTAATCCCTGATAAAGAAATTTCTTAAGACAATAAAACACCTTATCTTAAGAAGGTATGAGAACTTGGCTCTACCTAGATAGAAAGAATAAATACCAATCTTCCAGAGCAGAGTTGTCAAACATAGGAGCTTGTGGCTGGTAACAATCCTTAGTGTGGGAACCAGATTAAAATGTAATTGAAAAATAGTTTTTAAATAAATAAAAATAGGACAAAATGTAGATAATATTACTTTTTTTAAACTAAGTCAATATATGGTCTAGCAGAGATCCTTTTGTATAGATGCTAGCTCCTATTTCTATTTGAGTTAACACTTATTTGTCTGGGTGGTGAGATCAGGGTAACAGTTCCTAGTATGAAATAAACATGTAACAAATTCGCAATGGCCATTCACTTTGCCAAAAGATAGATTTATTTAGGAGAAGAGGCAAAATAGGCACTAGGAGTGGCAAATATGGGAGAGCAATAGGGTTACCAAAGAAAAGAGTTTGAAAGAATCCATTAAGAATCCATAATATGCCTGAGTATGCCATTGACTCTCAGGTTAAATCTATAGAAGAATTTAGCAGACTAACCAAAGTTAGCTATTGAGTAAGGAGAAACCTGACATTAAAGGGAAGGTACTATGAGGAAGAGAGATAAAGTAACCTCATAGTGAGTTCAGTCCTGGAGAGGACTTAGCTAAGATCTTCATCAAGAGCAGATCTTTTATAGGAGAAATATAACCTTGAGAGTTTCTCAGAGGAGATGGAGAAGTTCTAAGGAAGTCAGAGGGAGGAGCCAAATGGAATACCTGGCAGATTAGGTCCCAGACCTGTCTAAAAGATATTATAATCAATATCTCAAAGGTTGTTTAAAGATGCTCAAAGATTAGGGAATAGACAATGGAGGAGTTCTATCCTCACAATCAGTTTATACAAACAGAATAGTCTGGGAATTGATTGTGCCTGATAATTGCCAAATGGACTTCTTCCTGACAGGAAGAGAATAAGTCCACATCATAGGGAGTGAACAATCACAGAGCAAAAGCTGAGAACGATGACTTAAAATTTTAAGATAAAAAAAATTGAATTTAGCTCTACCTTAAGAGAAAATATACATGAATGTTACAGGCTTACTCAGCTCCCAAACATTCCTCAAACCATGAGTTTCAAGGCACCATACAAACCTCATATCAGCAATAGAATAAGGATATAAGTTAATAATTAAAAGCATCAAATCAAAAGCTAAATCTTACAATATCCTTATTTCCTCCTTGGAAGAATGATTTTGCAGGAAATGAGGGAAAGTCATGTTTCTTTGACATAGCTTGTGTGAGTAAGTGAATCAGTTTGTTTTTGAAACATGTGCTAGAAAAATAATAGAAAAGAGCTATGAACATGTTTAACATTTATTGGATTACTTGCTATCTAGGGGAGGGGGAAGTGTGAAGGCAGGGAGAAAAAATTTGGAACACAAAGGTTTGCCACGGTGAATGTTGAAAACCATCTGCATATATTTTGAGAATAAAAATCTATTATTTAAAAAAAAATAAAAAGAGCTATGATATCTGTCTGTTCCAGAAAAAATACTGAAAGCAGTTCTATGAGGTCAGAATAGGCAAGGTCTCTAACATGTAATCCTATTAGTTTCTCTGTAATCATTTGCATAACAAGATCGATGTCTGAAAAGGGCAGAGACAGCCTATATGGTGAAGAAGCTTTGACTCAGTGTTTGGAATCAGCAACAACAGATGTTCTCTCTGCTCATTTGAAGTATTTAGCTTCAAAAATTCAATTTGGAGCCTCCTAAACAGGCTAATGCAGTCAGACCAGTTTAATCTGTTATTGGTCTATCCCTTCTCTGAGTCCCAGGGCAATTTGATAAATGGGTCTCATGAGGTAGTGTGGTGTTTACTGATTGGTGAGCAAAGAAGTGTCTTTATCTGAATCTTTACAGAATCTGAAAATGGGCCTACTTTCCCAGAAAACAACCAAAATTCTTAATTTGAGGGGAGAAATGCCACTTTATTGATAGCCACAGAAAAAGAGAAGCATATTCTGGCAAAAAGTCATTTTAATCTAGTTTCTTCCAATATTTTTTATGTGGAGAGACCCCTTTGGCAGTCAATGAAACCTATGGACTCTTCAGAATCATGGTTTTAAAAATAGCATTACAAAGGAAACTATTTATTAGAAATATCTATCTGTGTATGTATTTAAAAAACAAAATAAGTTCATTGACATTCCTAGGTCTATAGATAACTTATAAAGCTGATAATGACTCTTATTTATATAATAATATCTTGTATTTATATGGCCCTTCAAAACTGGCACAAATACTTTCTTCATAAAATAGGACACTCAAGGATGAATATCCTCATTATATAGATAAGAAAACTGAGGTACAGACACATGAAGTGGCCTATCACACAGCTAAGAAGTAAAGTTGTAGAACTAGATCTAAAAGATACCCCAGAGGCCAAGAAGTACAACTCCTCTCCCCACTTTACAAATGAGGAAACTGAAATTCAGAGAATGTAAATGATTTGCCTAAGGTCAGACAATAAGATAATAAACATCTAAGGTAGAATTTGACTCTGGAACCAGTGTTCTTTCCAATATGACTTAGGAGGGAGGGAGAGGATAGAAAGACACAGAGACAGACAGAGAGACAGAGAAAGACAAAGACAGAGACAGAGAGAGAAGGAGTTCCAAATTGCTTTCCAGAATGATTGGATCAGTTCATAGTTCCACCAACAATGAACTAAATCCAAAGGGCTATTAAACTGTGCATACCCTTTGATGCAGCAGTGTCTCTACCGGGCCTCTATCCTGCAAAGATCTTAAAGGAGGGAAAAAGACCCACATGTGCAAATATGTTTGTGGCAGCCCTTTTTGTATTGTCAAGAAACTGGAAAGTGAAAGGATGCCAATCAGCTGGTCATCTCTGGTACAGCTAGGCCATCTTCATTTTGCATTTTTTTCATTAATTCCACTGAAATTCTTGACCTTTTGTTCTTCCAGACGAACTTTGTTATTATTTTTTTCTAGCTCTGTAAAGTAGTTTCTTGGCAATTTGATTAGTATGGCACTGAATAAGTAGATTAATTTAGGCAGAATTGTCATTTTTATCATATTAGCTCAGCTTACCCATGAGCACTTGATAGTCTTCCAATTGTTTAGATCTGATTTTATTTGTGTGCAAAGTATTTTGTAATTGTGTTTATATAGTTCCTAGCTTTGTCTTGTAACACTTCCAAATATTTTATATTATCTACAGTTATTTTAAGTGGAATTCCTCTATATCTCTTACTGCTGGACTGTGTGGGTAACATATAGAAATGCTGCTGATTTATATGGATTTATTTCATATCCTACAACTTTGTTAAAGTTGTTAATAGTTTCTAATAGTTTTTCAGTTGATTCTCTAAGCACACTATCATTATCTATAAAGAGTGATGATTTTGTTTCCTCATTACGTACTCTAATTTCTTTCATTTTTTTTGGAAGGAAGAAAATCTAACCAAAACATTCATCAACCAAGTCTGACGTGATATGCATTCCACATCCACAATTCACCACTTATACAAAATAGGTAAGAAAGCACACTCATGTCTCTTCTGGGTCAAGTTAGGACCATTATAATTTTGAAGCACTCGGTTTCAGATTTTTTTTGTTTTTCCTTCCATTTACATTATTGTAATCATTGTATATACACAAACATTGAATAGCTATGTTATCCTGGACAAGTAATTTAATTTCTATTGGCCTCAGTTACTTTATCTATAAAACAGGGATATTAGTAGCATTTATTTCCCAGGGTGGTGAGGATTAAATGATATAATATTTGTAATATGTTTTACAAACCTTAAAGACTACATAAATACATCCTATTTAACAATAGCCAGCTTTTAAAAAATAACAATATGTTATTATTATTTTTATATTGTTTTCCTAGTTCTCCTAAACTTAACTTTGCACCAGTTTATATACTGTATGTCTTTTTGAAAATACTTTCTATTATTTAAATAGAAGAAAGTATAGTGAAAGGATGTAGGGGTGTTTGCCACTACTCTGTGAAAGAGCCTTGAAATATAATAGAAAATAGCTAGCACTTATACATAATGAAGCACATTTAATTTTTTATTTTGATACTCTGAAGTCTAAGATCCAGTCTACATGATAATGCTCACATCCAATCCAAGATGGGGAGTTGGGTTTCTTTGTGAGCTGCAGATGTGCTGGAGCCTGGGGTGAGGGCTGGGGCAAAGAGGAGATCGATGGTATCAGCCAAACAGAACAATGGTACCCAGTGTCTGATGTTTACAGGGATCATCACAATGGTTCGTATGGTTGAATGCAGCTTTTCAATCAAGTTTGAAAACCCTCAACTGAGGAAATTCTGCTGAGGAGAAACAGTTGAGTTTGCAGGGAATGAACTAGGTCTGATCTCAGAAAGGGACATAGTACTTCACTTTGTCATAATTATTCACTGAACAAAGTCCACTTGCCATCCCATAGTTAACTCTTAGAGGATCTTCTGTGTGAACCAGATGCTTGGACCAGACTGGTACTTATGTGATGCAGCGAAAAGTGTCAGTTATAGCATCATTTCTCTTTCCAATGTTTGTCTGGATGGGATGGGGGTAAAGAATCTACATACTAATTTTATAAAGCAGATATTGGGGAAAGGGACATAAAGTTAAATTCTTCCATAATCTAAAAGTTTAATACTCATGCTGAAAGGTACAGTGCAAAATTACAGACAGAGTAGCCAAGATATAGAACAGGGAAAGAAAAGCCAGAAACAGAGTATCATCACTCAGGAAAAGTAACAAGAAGGAATAAGGTAGGGCTTTCAATATTCTCCTTTCTCCCCCTGCCCCCATACTCTCCACTCTCCCTTCTATCCAACTTGCTTCTTCCCAGGATCTTAGCCCTGACCCTGACCCTACTCAGACTTCCCCTGCCTCTGGCTCATTTCTCATTGACCCTTTCCTCAGATCTTTCTACAGGGGTATCCCACAGCTTTCTTCCATGTACCAATAGCATAATAGATCCACTTCAGGGACAGTGGATGGATATAGAGAAATAGGAGAAGAGAAAAGCCAAGCAATGACATCTGAAGGGGAACAATAATAAGATTTCTGCTTGAAACTGCCAGAGAACTTAGAGCACAACCTCTGTACGGATGGGCATACCATATGCTCATTCCTACAAACATGGAAATGACTGCCCTCCTGGCACTCCGGACTATTTCATACACCTGGAGGCAAGCCTAAGTGAGTCGACAACTTTGACTTTTGAGCTTGTTATCAAGGTCCCACATTCCCATGATGTGGTCTTAGATCTTTCTGCCATGTCATTTTTATCAGAGCAATAGAAGCTGGGAATAAAATAGTTAAACCCTTTCATGAAGCGGGAGCCAGTGTTCTTTCTTAACTGCCTAATACAACCAGCTTTGCATTATTCCCAAACCCTGGCATCCAGCCTGCTGAGCTAGGGAACAACAGCCGTTCCTATACAAGGAGAGGACATAATCATTGTAGTGATTACTATTCAAGATACTCTGCATAGCAAAAGCACATAGATATTCCTCTTTCTAACCTCTTTGTTTTTGTACAGATTTAACTTATAGATGTGTGTATATACATATATGTATATAACACATACCCACATGTAATATATATGTAATATATATATATGTACATAATGTGTGTGTGTGTGTGTGTGTGTGTGTACCCTCATGCATTCCTGTGTATTAGACCAGTCTTGGACAAAATTGTGTAGTAGATTATATAACTCTGGTACCTTCTCATTCCACCTTCCTGGCATTTCTATCCAAGGATCTCTATGGGTATCCAGGCTATGTGCCATGCCCTTGCTCTCAACTAGCAATAGAGGTTATAGAAATGACCTGAAAATAAACTGTTAGCAGACAAAAGGCAATTATTAAGCCTCATAATCTGATTAGAGTTAGTGAGATTTCAGTCTGGTGACAAACAAGTCAACAAGACAGTTTAGGTCGGGGAATTCCCCAGTTCAGTCCTTATGTAAGGATGAAGGAAAAATTGCCTGTGAAGAATGATTTGCAGGATGCCGAGAAGTACATCCTACCCCCCACTGCTTAACATGTTGCCTGACATTTA
>JAJPUD010000023.1:1185064-1214310 GCA_023553655.1 Myrmecobius fasciatus
CCATAATTTATTCAGCCATTCTCCAATTGATGGGCATCTTTTCAATTTCCAGTTTCTTGCCACTACAAAAAGGGCTGCCACAAACATTTTTGCACATGTGGGTCCCTTTCCCTCCTTTAAAATCTCTTTGGGATATAGGCCCAGTAGAAACACTGCTGGGTCAAAGGGTATGCACAGTTTGGTAACTTTTTGAGCATAGCTCCAAATTGCTCTCCAGAATGGTTGGATCCGTTCACAGTTCCACCAACAATGTATCAGTGTCCCAGTTTTCCCACATCCCCTCCAACAGTTATCATTATCATTTCCTGTCATTTTAGCCAATCTGACAGGTGTGTAGTGGTATCTCAGAGTTGCCTTAATTTGCATTTCTCTGATCAATAGTGATTTGGAGCACCTTTTCATGTGACCGGAAATAGTTTCAATTTCTTCGTCTGAAAATTGTCTGTTCATATCTTTTGACCATTTATCCATTGGAGAATCTGCCAAACCCTTCATAAGGATTAGATGACAACTAGCCCTGAGCAAGACCCCAAGGAACAAGACACAGAATATAGGTCTGAGAAGAAAGGAGAGGAAGAGTTAGAATTAGGGTTGGCAAGAGTTTGGGCCAAAGGCACTGGGAAAAGAAACATGAGGGATCCAAAGAGAAATCATGCAGACTTCACAAGGTTTGTAATCAGACCAGTATTTCAGCAACAACATGGCAAATCTTTGACTAGGAAAGGTCAGCAGTGTACTTGAAGTTAAATGGACAGTAGGAAGAGGCTCTGACAGGACTCAGCCAAGTATACCAATGCTTACACTCAAAGAAGTCAGTTAAATAGGAAGGAGCAAATGATTACCCCAGATCCAGACAGACAAGGCACAGAATCAAGCAGATTGGGAACCCAGCTTGAATATGGGAGAAAAAGGGGGAGGGACCAGAGACCAGTAACTAAGCAACAGTCAGGAACAAGAATGGGGCATAATATTGAGCCTATCCAGGAAAGGGACTCATGAACATAAAAGTACCCCAGCCAGATTGCCTCAGGAGTATTTCTTTATTGTTGCCTGCCACTGGGGAGTTAATCTTCTCCCAAGAGGGAAAGGCAGATACTTTCCCCTGTTGGAGACCCTGTTACAATTGGAGTCACCCCCACTGGACATTAATAGTGTTGTGCCTGTCTCAGTTTCCCTCAGTTGCTGTCTCAGTTTCCCTCACTCTCAATCTCCCTCAGTTACTGTCTCAGTTTCCCTCAGTTGCAGTATCAGTTTCCCTCAGTTGCTGTTTCAGTCTCCCTTAGTTGCTCTGTCCCAGAATAGCAATCCCCACTTCCTGACCTTCAGAAATAATTGGACTCACATTCCAAAGGAATCATAAAACCTCCAGGTGGCCAGCCTCGACATCCCCCTTATCTGTAGTCTTCTTTGCCAAGACTTCTCATTCCCTACCTGTCAGAACTGAATTTATGGTTTCCTTGGACACCAGATGTGCTCAGCTGTTCCCATGAGTTCTTTGTTTCCCCTGGGCCATGGAGATTATAAAACTTGTGTTCCCCACCAATAAGGTGCTGAATACTTTGTATTCAGTCGGCTGACATTGTTGTCTTGTCAGTCTCTGGCCTGGACTGCATGCTTTGAGACATGAGTCCCACCAGTCCTGATCCATAGCTATGGATTCTGAACTCTCAATTAAGATCAATAAAGCATTATCTAAATTCCACTGTGTGATACTGCCTCAATTTCTCACTGAGCATTACAATAGTAAAGTATATACTTTTGGATTTAGCATTAAAGAGATTTTAATTCAGATCCTACCTCAATAATTTATTAGATTAATGACACTGGTGAAAACATTTTAAAAAAACGGTGCCTCAGTTTCCCCATTTGTAAAGAACATTATTCTCAATCTCAAGTAATCATTATTTCTCATAATCATTATTCTCAATCTCAAATAAGAGAGAAAATGTGTAAAGTGCTTTGAAAATCTTAAAAAACTATTGAAATAGCAGGAACAAGACATTTACTAGCTGTGTTATCTGGGCAAGGAACTAAACTTCTCAGGCCTCAGTTTCCTCACCTCTAAAATGAGACTCATTTTAGAGCTCAATGGCTCGTAAAATCCCTTACAATTCTAAATCTATAATCCTATGGTCTTCTGTCTCCTAACACCTCTTGGTTCTACCTTTTTAATGTTTTAGCCCAATGCCCTGTGGTGGCAAGAGGCAAAGTCTTTGGTACAAATGGGATGGATGGTGGTGGAATGAATAGACAGGAGGGCAGAAAGAAAAAGAAAACAGGGGAGAAGAGGAGAGAAAACTTATTTTGCTGCTGTCCTGTGGTGAAATACTTCCCAGTACCTTCCTGGTAAAGCCTGATCTCCAGCAAATTGAGTTCATTTTCTTTAATAGTGAAGCTATGAGAAAAAGCCTTTCCAGACCTCACCTGGAAGAATAATAGAAAATACAAAAAAAAAAAAAGAGTAAGTCAACAGAGGATTGTCAAATTCAACTTGATACCTAAGAATGTTTTAAGCATCTAAGGAGTTCAACATGTTAGGAGTCCACACAGACTAAAAATTCTTAACTTGGGGTTCAAGGACCCTCATGAGTCTGTGGATTGATTTCAAGGAGTCATTGAGTCTGAGTGGAAAAATAAATTATATCTTTATTTCAAGATGATTAGTTTCCTTTATATTCCTAAATATTCTAACTTATATATTTAAAAATATTATTCTGAGAAGGTATCGAATACACTTCACCAGATTGCCAAAGAGATACATAATACAAAAAGGCTAAGAACCCATGAAGCTAGAAAGAAGGAAATCTAGACAATTAACGGATTGTACAGAAGACAAAAGTTAGAAGCATACATCCCGAGCATAGCAGCATTTATATTCTAACAATTATATAATTATGATTTTTATGATTTCTAATTTGAGACTTCTCCAAAGGTAGATTTTCTGTGATGCAAGGGTTAATTCAGAGGCTTTGCTGCCCATTTATTTGAAAGGCCAATAATGTGTCTAAAAAGTAGAGACATCAGGGGAGAATGGAAGAGATTGGGAATTGTAACACTCAGAAAGCCTGATTCCCAGAATTGTTTGATAGTTTGTGGGCAATAGTTCTCATGGCTAAAGACCCGAGCTTTCAAAATTCAGTTTTGCCTTCAAAGATTAAAATTAGGAGGCATAGGAAAGGCTCACCCTAATGTAAGGTGAGGTCACTAAACCACTGGACCAGGAAGTGAAGTACAAAAAAAAAAAAAAAAAAAAGCCAAGTCTGCAAGCTAATCTAGCTGCAATTACAATAGTTTTCCTCAAAATCATTCTTATCTAAAAGTGTCTCTGATTTTGCTTTCATAGAGTCTGGCCCCCTAACATTGAGACTATCTTTCAGAAGCTGAAAGGCCTCAAAGCTGGTGGGTGCTAAAAACCAGCTTTTATTCAAAAGCCCATTGTTCAACTTTCAGTGTGAACATTTACACCTCAGAAGTTGGTAATCTCTACAAATCAGGACTTGATTTATTGTTTGTTGATTATTGAGACTTTAGAAAGTGACAGAAGAAATAATAAAGCTGCTTAAATTTTAAAGTGCACCAAATACAATTTATTTTCAGAGACCCAGCATACCTCTGTCTCAAAACTATTTACTTCTCTGTAAAGAACATGAGAAGTCATTCCTTTAGGATGAAGATGAAAAGACTGGGAGAGTTATTTTGGGCTGCTTTTGTTTTGTTTTTAACTCAGTGAATTGTTGCTGATCCTATGGCTAAGGACAGCTACTTTTAAAAGAGTTACAAAAGTAAACAGATGTCCAGGCTTTTGAATTAAAAGAACATTGCAGTCTGCTCTTTTCATGAGGAGGAAATAGCCAAGGATTTAAAGCTGTACTGCCACATGAGCAATAAGACTGTCTGACAGCATCCAGCAAAGGTGAGTCCAGCAGAGCTATATCCAGTAAAGTTTATGTGTCCAATAAAACAACATCCTAACAAAGGGCAGACCAAGGGGAAGCAACACAGGGACTCTGACGTGGATAATGTAAAGACCAGATGATAGTAGGCAGCAAAAGTTGGGGTTTGGCCATGTAAAGAATTCACAACGGCCATTCTCTTTGACAAAAAGTAGATTTATTTAGGGAAATAGGCAAAGACAAAATACAATAGACACCAGGAATGGTAATATGAAATAGAGTGGAAGGGCATATGAAAAACAAGTTCCTTAGTGGAACTCACAATTATCTAATAGAATTATCACAAATATCCAGGAGAAAGGGAGCACCCCATGAAGTTGGGGCATGTCCTTAGCTGGCAGGCTCACCTGAAAGGGACTTAGCACCTTAAAAGAGTTAGTTAGGAGGAGAAGAGCGATTGAGAAGAAGAGTGGGGTTAGGGGAGATACCATCTGGTATGGGGAAGGGTAAGGAGTCCCAAAGGACGACAGCAGCAAAGACAGATCTTGTAGGGAAAATTTAACTTCAGGGACATGACTTGGATTTCTGACTGCATAGAAAGGTGAGACTGCTCAGGATCCCTACAGAGAGTGGATCTCAAAGGTTTGACATAATTTAGATTTCTGACTGGATAACCTCCCCAGAAGGTAGCTCAACTGATCTCTATCAGTGCTTTCTCCCTGCCTGCATCAGAGATCAATTCTTTAGTTTCTTTCTGTCCAACACATCATTCAGGACCTCATCAATACCACTAGGCAATATTGACACTGTAATTTAGGATGATGCATAAATTGTCCCCTCTCCCTTTATATTCTGGCCATATTTGTTGCCTAAATATATGCTTCTCCACACATGTTCATCCATGTGTCCTCTTTTCTCAGGGAGATTTATGAGAGAAATGTTGTATTGCAATGTCTCATCCTAGGCTATTTCATTAAATGCCTTTGTTTTAAATAAATTGTGTTTAGTAAAGGTAAACACATCACTGAGATCCCTGGAGCTATGATTTTGTCATTTCCACCAATAAAATCATACATTTCTGATATGTTTAACCATTTAACAATACCAAGGAATTTAGTAGCTAGAAGTTTTATCTCTGTGTCTTCAATAGATGTGGCTATACTACCTACAGGAGTGGTTGCCAGGCTGCACATCTACAAAAATTGTTTCATAAATGACTGCAGACAATGGGCTGAAAGCATTGTCCTTGGCTTTAGGGTCCTGGGCTTTAAAGATAGTGGTCCTACACACCTGTCAGATTGGCTAAAATGACAGGAAAAGATAACGACGAATGTTGGAGGGGATGTGGGAAAACTGGGACACTAATACATTGTTGGTGGAACTGTGAACGGATCCAACCATTCTGGAGAGCAACTTGGAACTATGCCCAAAAAGTTGTCAAACTGTGCATACCCTTTGACCCAGCAGTGTTTCTACTGGGCCTATATCCCAAAGAGATCTTAGAGGAGGGAAAGGGCCCCACATGTGCAAGAATGTTTGTGGCAGCCCTTTTTGTGGTGTCTAGAAACTGGAAACTGAAGGGATGCCCATCAATTGGAGAGTGGCTGAATAAATTATGGTATATGAATGTTATGGAATATTATTGCTCTGTAAGAAACGACCAGCAGGACGATTTCAGAGAGGCCTGGAGAGACTTGCATGAACTGATGCTGAGTGAAACGAGCAGAACCAGGAGATCATCATACACAGCAACAACAGTATTACATGATGATCAATTCTGATGGACATGGCTCTCTGCAACAAAGAATTGTCTCAAACCAGTTCCAATTGTTCACTGAAGAAAACCATATACACCCAGAGAGAGGGAAATGAAATATGGACCACAACGTAACATTTTCACGATCTCTACTGACATTTGTTTGCATTGTGTTGCCTTTCTCTGATTCTTTTTTTTCTTGTAGATAGGATTTTTCTTGCATAACTTCTCAAGCATTTCAACATTATTAGCATGTAGTGGACTTCCTGCCATATTAGGGGAGGGGAGGGGACTGGGTGTAAAATTTGTAATGGAAAGCTTTGTAAAGATCAACGTTGGGGAACTACCCATACATATGTTATACAAATAAAAAGCTTCAATAAAAAAAAAAAAGATAGTGGTCAAGGAGGTGGTGTTGGTGTTGGGGAAATGTGACTTTCTGGCACATGCTGCCACCTGACTCTCTCTCAGGGTGCCCTGTTATTTCAGCCAGTCTGATTTGCTGCTTCATGAGTGGCAATTGTTAAAGCTAACTGAGCTCTTCTCCACAGGTACCCCTTCCCTAGATCAGGGCTTCTTAAATTTTTTTTCCACTTACAACCCCTTTTTACCCAAGAAATTTTTACACATCCTCAGATATTTGGGTACATCAAATAGTATGCAAATCAAACATTTACTGACAATAAATCATAATTTCGTGGCCCCTACATTTAGTTATGTGGCCCCCTTTAAGAAGTTTAAGAAGCTTTGCCTTATGTGATGGCTATAAAATAAATATTATCCCCATTTTATGTATAATGAAATGGGACCTGTGGGGGATCAGGAAGGCTGAATGACTTACTAAATTCGTATAACTAATAAACATCAGACCTGGGATTCTAAGCCTGGTCTTCTAAATCTAGCTTAATTTAAACACAATTAATTCCCAAAGGAAAATCCAATCTGAATTCCAAATAACACTTACAAATAGTTTCTCTGACTCATTTCTCAGGGGTTATCACTTCCTTGATTCTGAAGCATGATACCAGGAATGAAGGGGTTAAGACATAGTCCCTGTGCTCAAATCTACTAAACCCACATCTGGAATATTCTAATTTGGCTACCACATTTTAAGAAAGGCATTGACAAACTGAATTACAAAGAGAGATGGGTCACTGGGGTGGTGAGGGATGTGAGAAACATGCTATCATGAGGATTTACTAAAGAAGCTGCTTTTTCCACTGTAACTGGCCACTGCTTCCAGCCAGTATTTCTTTTTCCTGAGACTCATTGCAGAATAGAATAGATTTTTTTTTTGTTGCTCTTAGCTCCTCCCTTACTTTCCTGTTCTGGAAACAGGCATATCATCTTTTTCAGTGGGAGCTGTTCAAGATAGAAGAAATCATAAAAGGGGCAAGGTCACTGATTTTCTATAACCCTGTTTTCTTCTCTATAAAATAAAAGGGTTTGAATGGATCAAGGATTCTTTACCTGGGGTCAATGGATTCTTAAGGAGTCCAATAGATTTCAGGGAGTCCATGAACTTGAATAGGGGGAAAAAAACTAAAATTTTATTTTCACAAATCTGTAACTAAAATTTAGCATTTCATTCTATTATTTAAAAATATTCTAAGAAGGGATTCATGGCGTCCCCTGACTGCCAAGGAGGTCCATGACACAATAAATAATTAAAAACCTCTGGACCAGATGGGCTTATAGATCCCTGCCAGCTCTGATAGTCTGTGATTCTTGAGTCCCTCTAAGAGTTTTTAATGCCAACTGACATGAGGCCAAACAGATACTACATAAACCAAATGAAAAGGAAGCGGAAGGCCAAGAGGTGCACTCACAGGCAGGTAAATGTGTCAAACATTGGCTGGTCAAGATCAGTCTTCTACAGTTTCTCCCATGTTTCATAGGCCTACAGAAGTCTTCACCTTTCAGGGCCAGCTGCTGGTCTGGTGTTTACTTGAAGTCCTAATTTCTATTAGCTGAGCCCACATGACTGCTTTGATATTCCACAAAGCAACTTGAAACAATATCTTATAAATGAGGAAATATGTGTAGAAGAATTGCACATGTTTAACCTATATTGAAATACTTGCTGTTGAGGGAAGAGAGATGGGGAAGGGAAGCAGAAAAATTCAGAACACAAGGTTTTGCAAGGGTGAATGTTGAAAACTATCTTTGCATGTATTTTGAAAATAAAAAGCTATTATTTTAAAAAAAACCCAATATCTCAGACATCATATTCAGGCCTATCCAACCCTGGGGGAGTGAGGAGTATAGTATGTGTGCTGGGGGAGGGAACACACAAAGGAAAAAATCGAGCAAGAGCTGAATGCATGGCATCCTTGTGTTCATGCATCACCTGATGGCTACTGCTGGGAGAATTTGTAAAGATCCATCCAAGCGTTTTTATTGGAGGGACAAAGGAAAGAATTGGGAAGCAGTATTCTCTCCCTCTCATTCCCTCCCAACCTCCAACAACTCCTACCCCTGCTGAGATTGTAAACTGACTTTCAGAGTATCTGATTTGAAAATAGCAAGATTATTTCTTCATCTGAATTAAAAACTGAAACAGATTACATGCTGACTTGTTTTAATGTGTTTGTTTTCTCACTCTTCAGGATTTGGGGTTTATTTAATTTCCTTTGCTAAATTCTTAATGTGCCTTCCATTTCATTTAGCTATTTTCTAAATTTGGGTCTCCTAAAGACAAGGCTACCCTTGGTTTTTTTTTTCTAATAGCTAAAGACGTTCTAGTTTTTGCCCTGGATGAAACAATTCTCAGCATTGTTTTGGTGCGCAGTGAAGTGTGTGGTGGAAAAACTCCAGAAGGGCATTGCAGTTCCAAAAAGGCTGGGCTACATGCTGGGGCTGAAAACAAACAATGAGAGGTAGGAGGTCCAAGAACAATAAGAATGGGTTAAAGGATGGAGGCCTGGAAGAGAGTGGGGGAAGGAAGAGAGAACATCTAAAAGAAATAGGGGAGGAGAGAAGAGAAAAGGGAGAAAGAAAGGGAGAAAAAGATTTGTTTTAATGGAAAGGCTCTGGACTTAGAATCACATCACAAGACTAAGTTCAAGTCTAGGTATTGGCCTTCAACAAGTCTTTAAACATCCCAAAATCTCAGTTTTCTCATCTATATAATGCTACAGGACAGTTGTGAGGAAACAAAAATTTGTAGGATTGAGTGCCATTATAATTACAGTGTCATGGCAGAGAATGCCATTTTAATGCCAGTCATCCCCCAGATCTGTGATCATTTTTTCCTTTTTTGCTTTCGTAAAAGAAGAGGATAGAAAGGAACAAGCATTTAAGTTCCTACTCTGTGCCAAGCACTCTATAAATATTATCTCATTTGGAAGGTTAGGTATTATTATTATTATTATGCTATTTTACAGTTATGGAAACTGAGGCAAAGATTAAATGACTTGCTAGTGCATGTCTGAGACTAAAACATCAGAAATTTGAGCTCAAGTCAGGAAGACTTCAGACCCAGCATTCTATCAATTATGCTACCTAGCTGTCTGGGCTGAAGCTTTATCTTGTAAAATCAAAAATTGTGAATCAATCAATAAAAATCTTTGCATTCACAAGAATCGAAACAAGAATTGTATCTATTTGTTCACTGTCTTGGGGAAGGAGGAGGTAAGGTTTTAAGGGAGAAAAAAATCTGGAAATCAAAATCTTACAAAAATGAAGGTTGGAAGCTATTTTTACATGTAATTAAAAAAATAAAATACTATTGAATTAAAAAAAACTAAGCAATAGCAACAACAACAACAAAAACATCGATATCTCATTAAATTGTTTGGCCTGTGCTTGAAGGACCAAGATAGATTAGAGAACATGCAGAAGTCAATCAAGATAGTGAAGGAACTCGTATTCATGCTTTAGCATCATTTGAAGGAATTAACTGGCAAGCCGGGAGAAGAAAAAGCTTGGTAGGGAGAGGAATAGCTAGTAGACATCAGCACTGTCTTCAAGTACTTGAGAGTTGTCAAGTAGAAGAGGACTGTTCTGCTTGACCCTAAGAGAAACTGAAACAATGCAAAGGTAAATTCAGACTTGAGGTGAGGAAAACATCATCATAATTAAAACCATTATAACTAAATTGATTTACTTATTCAGTGCTATACTAATCAAGTCACCAAAGAATTATTTTATAGAGCTAGAAAAATAATAATAAATTTCATTTGGACAAACAAAAGATCAAGAATACCAAGGAAACAATGAAAAAAAATATAAAAGAAAGAAGTTATATGTACCAGATCTCAAATGATACTATAAAACAGTAATCATCAAAATAATTTGGTATTAGATAAGAAATAGAGTGGTTGATCAGTAGAATATATTAGATGCCCATAAATAGAAGCAAAGGACCACAGTAGCTTAATGTTTGATAAACCTAAAGATTCTGGATATTAGGACAAGAACTCAATATTTGATAAAAAGTGTTGGGAAAACTGAAAATTGGCAGAAATTAGGCATAGACCAACATCTCACACATACATCAAGATGATTTCAAAATAGGTACATGATTCAGACAGAAAGGTGATATCATAAACTATTTTAGAAAGCATGAAAGAAATTACCTATCAGAAATATGGATGAGGAAGAGAGTATAATCAGAGTTAGAGAGGTTCACAGGAAGTAACATGATATTGATCGCTTAAAATTGAAAAGTTTTTATATAAATAAAACCGATGTAGCTAAAACTAAAAGAAAATAGAGAGTAGATTTTACAGCATATTTTCTCTGATAAAGATCTTATTTCTCAAATATATATAGAATTGAACCAAATTTATGAGAATAAAAACCATTATCCAGCAGGTAAATGATCAGGGGATATTAGCAGTCAGTTTTTAGAGAAATAAATCAAAGCTATAAATATTCAGATAAAATGCTTTAAATAACTATTAAAAAATTCAAATCAAAACAAATTTAAGGTACCACTTCACATCTATCAGATTAACTAAGAGGATAGACAAGGAAAATGACAAATGATAGGAAGAGATGTGGGGAAAACAGGTTCATTAATGCTCTGAACTAGTCTAACAATCTTGGATAATGATTTGGAACTTTGCCCAAAGGGCTATAAAGCTGTGTATACTCTTTGCTTCAGCAGTACTACTACTGGGTCTATATGCCAAGAAGATCAAAGAAAAAGAAGAATCTGTAAGTACAAAAATAGTTATAGCAGCTCTTTTTTGTGGTGACAAATAATTGGAAACTGAGATGTCCATCAATTGAGGAATGACTGAATAAATTGTGACATATGATGGAAATGGAATACTGTTGTGTTGTGAGAAATGATTAAGTGGATAGTCCTGGAAGACTTACATGAATTGATGCACAATGAATGAACAGAACTAGAAGAACATTGTAACAACAGTATTGTAAAGATATTCACCTATGAAAGACGTAATAACTCTGATTAGTAAAGTGAGTCACAACTCCAAAGTACTCATGATATAAAATGCTATCCACCTCCAGAAACAAAATTTGATGAACTCAAAGTGCAAAACCATTTTCTCTTTATTTTTCTTGCTTTTCCACAAAACATGACAAATGTGAAAATATAGTTTGCAATACTGTATATCTTTAAAGATTATCTTTTTTTGTCTTTTCAATGGACAAGGGAGGAGTAGAACAAAGAAAAGAATGTGAAAATAAAAATAAATTTAATTTTTTTAATTATTAAAATCCTTGCACAACACGACAAATGTGGAAATATAAATAAAAGGTTCACACATATTTGCTCTATAGCAAATTGCTTGATATCTTTGGGAGAAGAGAGATAAGGGAGGAATGGGGAAAAATTTGGAACATGAAATCTTACAAAAATGAATGTTAAAATGGCCTACATGTGCAAAAAATATTCATAGCAACTCTCTTCTCAGGGCAAAAATATTGGAAATTGAAGGGATGCTCATAAATTGGGGAATGGCTCAATAAACTATGTGGTAGTGATGGAATGTTATTGTTTTATGTGAAATGATGAGCAGGATGCTCTCAGAAAAAACAACAACCTGGAAAGTCCTCCACAAACTCAAGCAAATTGAAATGTACTATATACAAAGTAATGGCAATGTTCTGGGATGACCGGCTATAAAGGACTTTGCTGTTCTCAGTAGTACAATCATCTTCACCTACTCTTAAGGACTTATGATGAAAAATCCTATCCATACCTAGAGAAGGAACTGATTATGTGTGAATACAAATTGAAGCATTCTCTTTCTCTCTCTATCTCCCTTTTTCTTTATAACTTACTTTTTCTTGTGGTTTTTATTTTCATTAGGATAGGAAATCTGTGTTTTCTTTCACAACTTGACTTTTACAAAAATGTTTTGCAAAACTTCACATGTGGTTTCTTAATTGTAGATGGGGATAAGGGAGAAAACCTAGAACTTGAAGATTTTTTAAAAACAAAATGTAAAGAAAGTTTTTGTTTTGAATGTAACTGGAGAAAAATATTAAATAAAAATGAATTCAATGGGAAAATGAATATTAGAAACTATCTTTACATGTATTTGGAAAAATAAAATACTATCAAAAATAAAATATAAAATAAATTTTTAAGATTATTAAAACTATTGTGAAATGAAATGAGTTGTGTCAGTAGGTGGTAACTTTCCCTTTACTGGAGGTCTTCAAGCAATAGCTCAGTTACCATTTATCAGATATAGTATAGATTAGTTTCTCATTCAAGTATAAGCTGTATTAGGTGACCTTTGAGATCTTTCCATTCTCTAAGATTCTTTAAAGTTCTCCAGTTTTGAGCTCCCTATCTCTTGAAGCAACACATTACACTTTGGGATAGCTTTAATACCAGAGCTCTAATTGCAACTAGTTATCATAATTGAGATAGCACTAGTACAGTAAAAAGAATGTTGAATTTTAAGTTATGTTATACTTACATATAACCCTGGGTATGCTAAGTGAAATGATGGATAGAGTGCTCTGCAAACTTTAAAGCCCCACCTAAATGACAATTATTATTATTAAGTTACTTTACCTCTCTATATTCACAAGATTGTCATAAAAATGAAATAATATATAGTTTTGCAAACCATATAGAGATATAAAGGTTGCCTAAAGCCTTTTAGGTTTAATAACTTAAAATTAAACTGATGTCCTATATAGATTTTTGTGTATGAGAGAGAGGACAGGGAAAGAGAGAGAGAGAGAAACAGAGAAAGAGAGACAGAGAGAGAGAGAGAGACAGAGAGACAGAGAGAGAGAGAGAGACAGACAGAGACAGAGAGACACAGAGAGAGACAGAGACAGAGATAGAGACAGAGACAGAGACAGAGACAAAGACAAAGAGAGACAGAAGCAGATTTTTTTTTAATTTTTAAAAATTTTTTTATTTTATTAATACTTTTTATTTACAAAACACATGTATGGGTAATTCCTAAATATTAACCCTTACAAAGCTTTCTGTTACAAATTTTTCCCCCCTACTCCCCACCCCTCCCCTAAATGGCAGGATATTCACTACATGATAATTATGTTAGAATACTTAAGAAATCGAATATATGTATAGTTATTGCCACATAACATTTTTTGTGCAGGAGAAATCGTATCTACAAGAAAGAATAATCCGATAAAGGAAATACAATGCAAGCAAACATCAATAGAGAACATGAAAATGTTATGTTGTGGTCCACATTTCACATCCCTCTCTCTGGGTGTATATGGCCTTCTTCACTGAACAATTGGAATTGGTTTGAAGCATTTCATTGTTGAAGAGAGTCATGTCCCTTAGAACTGATCCTCATATAGTATTGTTGTTGACGTGTATAATGATCTCCTGGTTCTGCTCATTTCACTCAGCATCAGTTCATGCAAGTCTCTCCAATCCTCTCTGAAATCGTCCTGCTGGTCGTTTCTTACAGAGCAATAATATTCCATCACATTCATATACCATAATTTATTCAGCCACTCTCCAATTGATGGGCATCCACTCAGTTTCCAGTTTCTAGCCACTACAAAAAGGGCTGCCACAAACATTTTTGCACATGTGGGGCCCTTTCCTTCTTTTATGATTTCTTTGGGATATAAGCCCAATAGAAACACTGCTGGGTCAAAGGGTATGCACAGTTTGATATCTTTTTGAGCATAGTTCCAAATTGCTCTCCAGAATGGTTGGATCCGTTCACAGTTCCACCAACAATGCATCAGTGTCCCAGTCTTCCCACATCCCCTCCAACATTCATCTTTATCTTTTCCTGTCATTTTAGCCAATCTGACAGGTGTGTAGTGGTACCTCAGAGTTGTCTTAATTTGCATTTCTCTGATCAATAGTGATTTGGAGCATCTTTTCATATGATTATAAATAGTTTTAATTTCATCATCTGAAAATTGTCCATATCCTTTGACCATTTATCAATTGGAGAATGGCTTGAATTGACAATTCTCTATATATCTTAGCGATGAGACCTTTATCAGAACCCTTAAATGTAAAGATGATTTCCCAATTTGATGCTTCCCTCCTAGTCTTGTCTGTATTATTTTTGTTTGTACAGAAACTTTTTAACTTAATATAATCAAAATTATCGATCTGGTGTTCAATGAAGCGTTCCAGATCTTCTTTGGACATAAATTTATTCCATCTCCACAGGGCAGACAGAGATATTATGATCTTCCTATGTTCTGAGGATTTCAACCAAAAGATCAGCAGTCCCTGCAAAGCAACAACCTTTCAAAAAAATCAGTTATATTGTAAACATTGCCCAATAAGCTGGCATTATAGGAAGTGTCTGATGATGTTACTAAACTATCACAAACTTAAACCATCCCCAAACTATTACAAAGGCTGGTTTGTGGCTTTCACAACCGGTGCATGATACCCTAAATATTCCTTCATTGCCTTTGAAGTTTCTAGAGGGCAAGAATTCCAGGATCAGGGTTTCTAGGCCCCCTAATCCCTTTTATCAATTGGAGCATGGAAGGGCCACTAAACAAGCAGTGCTATTGCTATTACTTTTACTGAGTTAGAACCAAATAAAAATATTCATATGAAAGCAATAAGATATGCATTGCCTTTAAGCCACTCTAATTGCATTTTTATAGTAGGGTTTTTTTTTTATCTAAAATGAATTTAGCCTTTGAGACTTTCTAATAGAAACAGTTCCTGGAATGGAATTTGTCAAATTTAGAGCCTCTAAAAAATAATATATTTTTACTGAAAAGCCTCCATGGCCTCTGTAGAGTAATGGGACAGATTTTCAGAGATGAATGCATTTGTCAAACATGCCTGAGTCTGCCAAGGGTTGACCTTCATGGACTCATTGGGGGAGAGTGTTCCCTATGCCCAGGGGGATTATAGAGACTCTGTTAGAGCTCTCATTCTTTTTAAAATTCCTGTTAATGTGTTGTTCTTTGGGAATTGCTCCTGTTGTGTATTGTCATGATTTTAAGGTAGGGATTGTCAAGAATAGTTTTTGTAGGTAGAAACACTATGATAGGGAAGGTATGCCTTCTTTTTCTTCCTTATTTGTGCAGTATACGATTTTTTCTTATAAGTCAAATGGCTGTCCATTAAAGCTGGGCCTTCAGCAGCATAACTCACAGGTCAAGGATGAGAAGCAGAAGAGCGTGGGATTTAAGTTTCATTAGTGATTGCCTTGTCCAACTGTCATTTTACACAGGAAAGTAACTTGTCCAAAGTCACACAAGATAGACAGTATAATCAAAGTCACACAGGGAGCAGCATTGGGCTTCAGTCCCAGGTATTCAGATTCCAAATCTGGTGTCCCTTCAGCACCACTCAAGTGCTTTTTAAAAAACCTACACTCTTAATTATAGTACACACTATAGTCTTAGCCATAATCTTTATTCTGGCATTCAATTTAGCCATATTTATCCCACCATGTGTATGTCTCAAGTCCCACCCTCAATCCTACTTGAATTTATGATTGATCCTCCAGTATTCCTCTGGCTTCTCCCTCTCCTCCACCATCTCAAGCTGTCAACAGGACAGGGAGAAGTCAATGTATCTTGGAGGGATATCTGTCTGACTTAGCTACCAATGCCCAGGTCAGTTCTACTCAAGTAAGGAAATCCCCGTGGACCAGAAGGTCTGCCACAATGAGCTCTAGGAACTCTAAGCACCTACTATCTGTCAGGCACTTGAAATGCAAAATCAAAACCAAATAATCCTTCTCCTCAAGAAGTGGACATTGTACTAAAACACCCTTTCTAAGATTACCAATTTAGAGCTAGAAGGGCTAAAAGTTGTAGAATATAAACCCTTTGTGTTATAGGACCAGAAAAATTAAGTGGCTACATAGATAGTAAGTAAGAGAGTAAAGATTTGAATGCTGAACTTCTAACTCCACTCCTCTACTCTTTCCACTACACAATCCTGCCCTCATTCCCAGGTGAACATTCTGCATATCCTGCCCCTCAACCCTCCTATTCCTGATCTCAAAATTAAATCGCCAGGCTTCATATTTGACATTCCTTGCTATGTGGACACAGAGCCCTCTGTAAACATTAACAGATTCACTTGTGGCTTAGGCAGAGCAAGTAAATACTATGCTAGTGGCAGTCCAAATGATTCGGGGACATCTATTTCAGTCTAAACCAACGATCTAGGAGACCAACCCCCTGCAGGTCTATATAGGGTAACATTCCTAGGAATACAAGGACTCCATGTCTATCTATCCATGACACTTGTGAAAAGTCATATTCTACTCATGACACTCTACCTATCACTCAGAATAGATGTTGCAGGCAGCATCTCGTGACAGCCCCTGGTCAGATTACGCTCCTCCCCCCAGGACTACCAGGATGTTTATAGCATAGAGTAGGCAGAAGAGCTGTCCACACATAAGTGATACAATTGTGGAATCCTTATTTTGGGACCCCCAATTCCAACCATTTTGAGTTACATTAATTAATCACAGAGGCCCTGCAGGAGTTTTTAGAAAAGAACCAAAAGAAAGAGTTCAGCTGGAGCAGTTGAATTTTGCCAGAGACCTAGTGTTATTTATTTTGCTTTATTTTTGTCTTTTGTCATTTATTAAGAATGATTAATTTAGACTGCCACAACCACAGAGTCCTGAACATATCAACATCTAGGATTAATGAGTCAGTTGGCAATAGGGGCAATATTCACCAAATTAGACCAGAGCAAAGTGGAGAGACAGATATAATCTGGCACAGTTCTAGAAGTACAATGAATAGATGTTAGCCTCTCTGACCTGGTATGACACATATGATGCCCTGCAGTTTGTACAACACTCTGTTTGAGAATTGACATTTCAAATTTTCTGGCAATAGGAGTAGTTTTCTATTTCATTGTTGACTACAATGTCAACCAACTCCTTGAACACTGGGCAGAATGTCAAATTGGTCCAAATCATCCCTCAGCTCCTATGTCAGAATAAATTAAAGAAACATCCAGTTGAGAAAAAGGAAATGGAATTCTTGGGGCACTTTAATAGGTCACCAGGGAGACTGGCTGGATACATAGAAAGTAGAGTTCATCCTGCAATGAGGGAGGTCTGACTCAGCAAACAACTAAGACTCCTCACCAACATGAGATACTAACCATGTATTGATTTTTAGTCTATTAAGAGGTATTTAATTAATACCTACTACATGCCCACCACCATGCTAAGTGCAAGGGATACAAAGAAATGCAAAAAACAAGCAACTTATAGTCTTATTAAGGGATGACAAGATGTAAACAATTAACCACGTATAGTCTAGAGCAAATGCAACAAGGTGGTGCAATAAATACAGTGCTAGATTTACAATCAAGAGGACTTAAGTTCAAACCCAGCCTCAGAAACTTACTAGTTATCTTATTCTAAGTAAGTCCCTTAACCTCTGTCTTCCTCAGTTTCCCTAAAAACATCTCCCTTCTAGAGTTATTGTGAGGATCAAATGAGTATCATGTGTGAGGAGTGTAGCTAGATCATAGAGTAATTGGAAGAAAATAAAATGTAAGAAGATTGGAAAGTAAAAAGAGGTCAGGTACTTCCCATCTTTCAGCCCTGATGTGACCTCTCACAGACCTAGTGAACACTAGAGGGAGAAAATATATGTGGTTCAGTGGTGGAAGCAATGTAGTCAGAGGATATGGCTTTGGATATTGTCTCTGACCCTTATTACCTTAGGATCTCAGTTTCCTGAACCATATAAGGGATGAGACTAGGTGACCTTCTATTTCTATATTCCCTGCAATGATTTTATCCTGGTCCTCAGTTTGTCTCCTAATGTGCCCAAATCCTCAGAAACATTTCATCATGGAGGAAAAGAATGACCATGGAGACTGACCTCTAGTGGGCCATGTTTTCCTTCTCTATCTCCTGTCCTATATATATTTTTCCCACAAGTTAACTTGTTGGGGTTGAGAAAAATGATTATTAATAACCAATGATTGGGAGAGATCCCAGAGTTCTCCCCCTTTTTCTAAAGTCCTCATTTCAAAGCTCAGTCTTTGAAGGACATTGCTGATAAAATTGAATTAATCTTCTCTTCAATCTTGGACCCCACCCACTGGAGAAGCCCAATGTGCTCTACACAGGTTTGGATATATGTAAATTCTTTGATTAGATCGCCCAAGGTTGGGTTATTTAGAAGCAAATGGCATAAAGTTATATCTTCCAGCCCTTCATTAGAATAGGTCCACCTCTTATTGTAATATTCACTCTCTCTCAATAATCATTTACCAATCAGAGTTGATTGTCACCCTTAGGAACATCCACTCTTCCAAACCCACTGCCATGATTGGTCTTTGGCATTTGAGAGTATCCCTGACCCATCTATTATTAAAATACTAGCATTATTAATAAAAGTGATTAATCACATCTCTCAAACATTTTAAATCTCACAAAGTTAGAAGGTGATATATTTGAACTTAGGTATAAGCATCAGAAAATAATATCATTTGAAAGGCATCCCGGGATATCAGACAACCTAATAGTTCCTATCAACCTTGAATACATTAACTAGTGTCTTTTACTTGCACTAACAAGTTCAGCAGTCTGCTTCTTAAGCTGCACTTAGGCAGTCAATCAATCAACCAACAAGTATTTTTCAATTGATTATTATGGATCCGACACTCTGCGAAGTACTGGAGATAAAAGAAAAGCAAAATCAACTACTATCCCTCAAGGATCTGTGATGGATAAGTAATTAGACCCCTATTTTATCTAATCAGTATTATTCAGTTTAATGTGATTCCATAGGGATAGTGAATATTAGTGTTATCTATTAATACACATTTAATCAGTATAATCAACTAGTATTCATTCATATTTTATATATCTTATATTTAGGGATAATTAGATAAAATTAGACTCCAAAACTTCGACTACAATTTATCAAAGTGACTTTCCTAAACCATGGAATTCTTACTAGAAAAATGGAGATTCCTTTGGCCTGGTAAGTGCATGATTAAGGCCAACATGGGTGAGAGGATCTCCAAACCTCTGCCCTAATTATTGTGACTATGTCCAGTGTGAATGAGATGTCCTAATGACTTACAACATCCCCTGATTTATTTTTGTACTTCCAGACTACCCTTTCTTGTCTAATATGAGGAGGTACCTATCCTATGACTACTTACAAAGCAAGATGACCCCTACCATGCCCATCCTGTGATCACTTGTGCTGAGACTTCATTTTTGGCCCTCCTGGAGCATCAAAATCAAAGTCTATCAAGCAGTAAAACTCTGTATCTTACTTTGCCTCTTCTGCATCAGCTGGCTATGAAGAACTATAAAATTAAGGCCTATCTTTAAATTTTATAGAAGAATTGAAGTCCCATTCAGCAAAGTGAGCCATGTACTTTTAATAAAGTGCTATTGACTCAGAGCTCTGTCTCAGTTTCTTTTATTGTAAAATGGATGTTTTGGCTGCCCAAAAAGTTTACATTTTAATGGAAGGGACAATACATACATACATACATTAGTGTGGATATGTCTATATAGATACATACATACATATTATCTACACATATATAGTGTATATAATGTATATATGTATATATACATCATATGTATATATTATATATAATAAAATATAGTGTATATTTAACATATACAGAGTAGATATGTGTGAATGTGTGTGTGTATACATACAGAGAGTAGATAGAATGGAACTTTAGAGTGAAAAACAATAATAACTGTGAAGGAGAAGGGAGTAGAACTAGAAATGGAAGCAAGTGGGGTGCTTGAGCTGTCTCCTGAAGGAAGCAAGGGATTCTAAAAAGAAGAGGTGATGAAGATCATATACAAAGGCAAGGAGTAGGGAAATGTACCAGCTTGTATAAGGAACAAATAGGTCATCACAGCTAAACCATAAGAGCATGCAGAGGACAATAAGAAGACTGATCTAAGCTAAGAGAGAATCAGTCCCAGATGGTCTCCTGCTTGTACATCCCTTGTGGCAATTGGCCATGCTCCCATCTCTGCCACAGAAACCCAGAAATAGGCCACATGGATCTGCCAAGACCCAAAACATAGTAATCTAGGACTTTGGAGACCTCAACGAGGACACAGTGTCTACTGGTATCGCCAGTTTTATGAAGTGTGTGAATGGAGCCAAGAGCCCATGTGATGGCCAGCAATATTTTTTTGGTAACCCTAAATTTTATCATAGATTTATATCTATTTCAGGAAGTTGATGATATTTTGATGGCAGGAACTCTGACCAAGATAGCTTACTTTCTCCTCTCTGCTGAGTTCTACTTTTAGGGAAGAAATTTTTCTGACTCCATAGTCTTCCTTTTTACATCATTCCCATTCCTCCAATCAACTTCACATTTCTGAACAGCACTCTTCATAGCACTTCAGGTTAAGATTTACTTTTCTGATGACCCATTATCTAATGGGAAGAGTGATCAACTTGGATCCAAGAACAATATCCCTCTCCCTATACCTCCAACTTGATATAACAGAGTAACTGTTTGGCCTTTTTTCATGAACTATATAGCTTTCACTGTCCATTTTTTCCCCAGGATTCAGCCTTCTACCATAGTTCCCATTCCAGTTAATGACATCTGGAGGCTACCTTGGATGATGTGAACAAAACCCTACAAGCAGTCCACCATCATGCCCCTGAGGAGTATCCAAGCATAGGAAAACAAGTCTGGCTACATGTCCATAATATCCATTTCAAGAAACTTTCCTAGAAACTAACAGATAGAACAATGGGGCTCCTTCCCCAGGTAGTGACCTTTATGGCCAACTGGGCTAGGATAAGTCACTCTGAATCTACCCTATATTCCATCTGTGTTACTATAGCAGACTCTCTTCAACATCAGACCACATCCCATCTCTTACCCTTCCTTCACCAGGCTTTGCCAAATTGCTGCTGGTATAAGATTGGAGAAGGAAATGGCAAACCACTCCAGTACCTTTGCCAAGAAAACCTCAAATGGGGTCACAAAGAGTCAGACATGACTGAAAAATGACTGAACAACGGAATTGTAAGAAAAAAACTTATAAGACATCTTCCACAGTTCCCAGGGTACTAGTAGGGACATGGACCAGAGAAACAGACATGGAAGTCAGTACATGATATGAATCTCCTCAAGTTGAAAGCAGCTTTCCATTAATGCTTTCTCACTAAACCATGGTCTCAAGGTTCAGGATGGCATTCTAAGGTAGGTTCTAATGATGTCCATTCTCAGAATTTCACTGACTATAAATCAAGAAAGGAAAGGTCCTGATATAACCAGTTTGTTCATGGGTCTAAATGTTCAAGCAAGGTAGATGAGAGAAGGGAATTCAGGGGAAAGGGATGCTTACCACCGTGATCAAAGGTAAAATCTTTTATAAGGCAGATCATTAGGCAGCTTTTTCACCAATGTCTCAGGCACCATGCTTCCCAATTTCCATAAAAATCTCCATAGCTTGAAACTTTTACTTTAGCTCCCCTTGGATCTGGCTTCCAGGAAACTGACTCCTGACATATCTCCACCTTTGATTTACATTCCCACTTTAGACCCATTCTTTTCCCCTGGAAGAACTATGGTTCTCTACAGTAGGATCTTTTGTATTTATATCCCTAGCGCTTAGCATAGTGCTTGGAAATTTTTGTTGTTGATCAGTCATATCTGATTCTTCATAACCTCATATGGAGTCTTCTTGGTAAAAATACTGTAGTGGTTTGTTTTTTCCTTCTCCAGCTCCTTTTACGGATAAGGAAAATTGATGCAAACAGGGTTTCATAACTTACCCACAGTCAAATAGTGTCTTAAGCTAAGATTTGAACTCAGGTCTTCCTGACTCCAGACATGTCACTATCATGCACCATCTAGTTATATAGTAAGTACTTGTTAAAATGTTGGCTTTTTAATTCTTTCATTTCATAGGATTTAAAGCTGAAAAGAACTTTAAAGATCATCTGCAGGGATTGTTAAGACTTCAAGAGAGTTTGTAGATAGATTTCAGAAAGCCTATGAACTTGAATAAGAAAAAAAATTTAATTTTAATTTGACTAATCCTATGTGCATTTAAAACATTATTCGGAAAAGAGTTTCATAGACTTCACCAGATTATCCAAGAATCCATTCATGATGCAAAAAAAAAAAAAAAAAAAAGTTAAGAACTCCTACTCCTGACTTAATCCAACTCCCTCATTTTACAGAGACGAATTTGGGATTAGAGTCATTTGGGTGACACGGCCAACGTCACACAAGCCGTGAATAACAGAGCTAGGACTTGAATTAAAGTCATTTATTCAATGAACCAATCAATAAGACACTTCACTCGCAACCCCAAAAGTGGAATGGCCAAGTATTCATTCTTTGGCCCAGGGGTGTGCTGGTAAATATTTAACAACCAGGCTCATTATAGGCACTTAATAAATGCTTATTGATTAGTTAATTGAATAAATACAGAACTATTATGTTCAATTGCTTCTGTATCTTGGATTAGCATTAAACACTGGGTTCTGGTCCTGATTCTGCCACTGAATAGCTTGAGTGGCTTTAAGAAAGTTACTTGGTCTCAATTTTTCATCTGCTTTAAAAAAAAAAGCAGGGGACTGGATGAGAAGCAGTGTGGTGTTGTGAGGAACAAGAGGATGGAACTTTAGATTGGAATCAGAGAAAATCTTGGTCTGTATCTGACCTTGGTAGGTAACTTGATGCTTTGGGTTCCCCAACTATAAAATGAGGGGATCAGACTGGATAACTTCAAAAGTTCTCTAGTTCTAAAACTAGGCTTCTAAGATCCTCTCATGCCACAATGCTAAATTCCTTTTCGGTTCTAAAATTCTGTGTTTTGTAACCTCAATTTGAGGCACAAAAGGGGCAAAGGAGAAAAGGAAAGCTTTTCTTCTCTTAGTGACTCTAGACAGGCTTTTTGTTTTGTGCTAATAATCACTGTTTATACTTGGGTAGTTGGTTGTCTTTTACTAAAACGGGTGAAGAAGGAGCTGTAGATTTTATTTTGTTTTGTTTTAATTTAATTTTTTTATTAAAAAAAACAGAAAATAACCTATATGTACAAAAAATATTCCTAGCAACTCTCTTCTCAGGACAAAAAAATTGGAAATTGAGAGGAAGGACTCAATAAACTATGGTATGTATTTATGATAGAATATTATTGTTTTGTATGAAATGATGAACAGGGTGCTCTCAGAAACAATAATAACAACAGCAACCTGGAAAGTCCTCCATGAACTCAAGCAAATTGAAATGTACTGTATAAAAAGTAATAGCAATGTTCTGGGATGACCAGCTATAAATGACTTTGCTATTCTCAGTAGCACAATCATCCACAACTACAATGAAGGACTTATGATGAAAAATCCTATTCATACTCAGAGAAGGAACTGATTGTGTCTGAATACAGATTGAAGCATTCTGTCTCTCTTAATTTATCTCTCTTTTTTTAAACTTAATTTTTCTTGAAAATTTTTATTTTCATTAGGGTGGGAGATCTATGATTTCCTTTACAACTTGACTTTTATGGAAATGTTTTGCATAACTTCATGTATGGTTTCTTAATTGTGTGTGGTGATAAGGGAGAGAACCTAGAACACAAAAAAATTTAAAACAAATATTTAAAAAGTTCATTTTTGAATGTAACTAGGGAAAATGTTAAATAAATAAAAGAAAAAATTATAGTGCTCTGATTTTTTATTTTTATAATAGCTTTATATTTTTTTTCATTTTTTTTTTTTGCTTTTTGCTGAGGCAATTGGGGTTAAGTGACTTGCCCAGGGTCACACAGCTAGGAAGTGTCTGAGACCAGATTTGAACTCAGGTCCTCCTGACTTCAGGGCTGGTGCTCTAACCACTGTGCCACCTAGCTGCCCCTAGCTTTATATTTTTTTAAAATACATGCAAAGAAAGTTTTCAGCATTCACCTTTGAAAAATCTTGTGTTCCAAATTTTTCTCCCTCTGTCCTCCCTTCCCCCCTGCTCTAGACAGCAAGCAATCCAGTATAGGTTTTTAGTTTAATTTTTAGAAAATTTTATTTCCAGTTCCAAATTCTGTCTCTCTTATACCCCTCCCCCACCCACTGAAAAGTCAAGAAACATGATTATTCCTATTATACAGATGAAGTCACACAAGACATATTTCCACATTAATCATGTTGCAAAAGAAAAAAAGGAACAAAATTTTTAAAAAATTTTAAAAATTGTTTTAATATGCATTTAGAGCCAGTAGTTCTCTCTGGAGATAGACAGGATTTTTCATCATCAGTGCTTTGGTATTATCATGGATCCTTATATTGATCAAAGTGACCAAGTCTTTCACAATTGATTATCATAACAATATTGCTTTACTGTACACAGTATTCTCCTGGTTCTGCTAAATTCACTTTGCCATCAGCTCACATAAGCCTTCTTAGGTTTTTCTGAAACTATGTCCCTGGTCATTTCTTAGATCACCTTAGATCACATCACAATTATATACCACAGCTTGTTCAACTGTTCCCCAATTGATGGGCATCCCCTCAGTTTTCAATTTTTTTGCCAAGGACTTGGGTCTTGGAAAGGCAATGGAGGAAGAAATGAAGGAACTCTAAGATTCCACTATGGAATTTAAGGAAGAAAGATTTTAAAGAAAAGGGAGTCTAAGGTTTAAGATGATGGTATCACCACAAGTAGTAGTTTGGTTGGGCTTATGGGTGTGGTAATGAGCCACTGTGGAATAAAACAAAAGTATGAGGAAGGACTCTGACAGGAGGGGTAGAGGCAGAATTGAGAGAAGAGAGTTTGGGGGCAAACCAAGAAATATTCTAAGCCTGCTTTCTAGCAAGAGGTAAGGGGTTGAATGTAGGAATTGTGTTTCTTCTTATGTTCTCTGCCATTTTCTTTATAGCCTCATTCCCTTCTTCTTCCCAATAGAAACTGTTGTATTAACAGAACTTGTGGTTCTATAATCTCTGCATGTTCCAAATTGTGAACACTATTTAAAAATTATTTTTAAAATAACTAAGCAAATGTTGATTAAACATCTGCCATGTTCTACTTACTATGCCAAACGTTAGAGCAGGGGTCCTTAATCTGGGGTAGTGAACTTGGTTTTTTTTTATGAATATGTTGATAATTTTATGTCAATATTACTGATTTTTTTTGTAATATTATGCATTTCATTTTATGAAGTTAAAAATAGTATGCTGAAAAAGGCCAAATTGCCAAAGGGTACATGACACAAAGAATATAAAGAACTGTAGTTGTAGAGATTTGTAGGTAAGAAAAGAAAGAATTCCCTGCCCTCAAGAAGCTTACTTACATTCTATAAAGGAAGACAAGCCACACTACTGGGGGAGGGGGTGCTGTAGCCACCTGAAATTGATACTACAGAGCCAATTGCTAAATTCTCAGTGAGAATATTTATATCTCAAAAATCTGCACACCATCCTAAACAGTTTAATTTACTGTTATTGGTTGTGTAGACATAACACAGTGATAAAGAAAATATTAACAATGCAGATTAACCTTAAAAGTATATCATGCTAACTCTAAAGTATCATTACACACCTCTCAGATTGGCTAAGATGACAGGAAAAGATAATGATAAATGTTGAAGGGGATGTAGGAAAACTGGGACATTAATGCATTATTGGTGGAGTTGTGAACTGATCCAGCCATTCTGGAAAGCAATACAGAACTATGCCCAAAGAGTTATCATCAAACTGTGCATACCATTTGATTCAGCAGTGTCTCTACTGGGCCTGTAGCTTAAAGAGATCACAAAAAAAGGAAAAGGACATAGATGTGCAAAAATATTTGTAGCAGCCCTTTTTTTGTAGTGGCAAGGAGCTGGAAACTGAGTGGATGACCATCAGTTAGAGAATGGCTGAACAAGTTATGGTATATGAATGTTAAGAAATATTATTTTTTCTATAAGAAATGATCAGCAACAGCAGGATGATTTCAGAAAGGTCTGGAGAGACTTACATTAACTGAAGCTCAGTGAAGTGAGTAGAACCAAGAGAATACTATACATAGCAACAACAAGATTATGTGATTATCAATTCTGATGGACGTGCCTCTTTTCAACAATGAGGTGATTCAGGCCAGTTCCAAGGGTCTTGTAATGGAGAGAGTCATCTGCAGCCAGAGAGGGTACTGTGGGAATGTGGACCACAACATAGTCTTTTCATTTTTTTTTTTGGTAATATGCTTGCATTTTGTTCTTTGTCATTTTTTTCCCTTTTTGATCTGATTTTTCTTATACAGCATGATAATTGTAGAAATATGTATAGAAGAATTGCACATTGAACATATATTGGATTACTCACCATCTAGGGGAGGGGGAGTGGGGAAGGGAGGGAGGAGAAAATTTGGAACATAAGGTTTTGCAAGAGTAAATGTTGAAAACTATGCATATGTTTTGAAAATAATAAGCTTTAATAAAATTTTTTAAAGTATGTCATGCATGCATTTCCACACCCACAACCCAGAACTAGTTGTTAAATATTTACCAGCACACCTCTCCCATATAAACATATACAAAATAAATATAAGATAAATTTTGAGGGGAAGGAGTCACTTAAAAGCAGCTAGAGAATGAATTAGGTGGTACTTGTGCTGAGCTTTGAAGGAAACTGGGGGGTCTTTGTTGAGGAGATGGGGGGAGGATAGTCATTGCAAGCATTGGGAATAGCTAAAAGAAATCAGGAAGGAGAAATGGATCTTTAGAAGAGCATGATGACATTTGAAAATTTTCATTTTAAGGGTAATGATATTAGCAGCAAATGAAATAAAAATGAAATATCTTTTCAACACTCATAGCAAGTTGTTTGACTTACTGGATATGTGCTGTGATTACACAGCAGAAATCTTGATTTCCTGAGAACCTTAAAGTGGATCAGTCATTCTGAAAGCTTTGGTATAAAATAATATTTATAAAACACTTAAGGTCATAAGTATGTCATCCAGCTCATTAGATCAGTCATGACTCTCTTGTCACATAAATGAGAACTACAGTGTAAAATATTCTTCACTACATTATTTTACCATTTTCTTGAATTGAAAAATGAGAACACTTTGTGAGAATTCGATTAAGGTTGGAACTGATAACTAGCAAATTAAAAGTTCATTTATATTTCTGGCAATTGAGGAAATATTGGGTATGAAGATTTTTCAGAACTGTCCTAAAAAATGAGAAACCATAGGAAAATGGAATTGTGGGAGTTAGGGTAGGAGAGTATCTTAGAAAACATCTCTATTCCAGCCTCCTTAGTTGACTTCTAGATAAGGATGTGGGGAGGGTTAGGTCTGCATACACATATTCATAACTAAGGATATTTTGACTGGAAACAAAAAAAAAAGATTGAACTCAAGAGTTACATAGCTAATAAGTGGCAGAGCTTGGACTCTGGTTCCAAATCCAGTGTTCTTTCTACATACTATATAAAGCTAACAAGCTATGTAGATGACTCCTGGATTAATCTATCTAACTCCAGCCTTTCTTCTCAGCTTCAGTCTTGTATCTCCAACTGCTATTGTATATGAATGGACTGTTCTAGAAATATCTCAATCTTAAAACATCCAAAGCAAAACTCATTATCTTCTTCCTCCTCCAATCCCTACAAACTCATCCCTTCTCTTAATTTCCCTGTTTCTGGTGAAGGTACCACCATTCTTCTGGCTACCCAAGTTAACTATCAGTGTCATTCTCAGTTTCCTTAGTCTCTCTTAATCCACATATCCAATCATTTTCAAGTCTTATTGATTTTACCTCCACAACATGTCTTATATTTGTGCTGGACCTCAAGTCAGAGAAACTTGAATTCAAATCTCGCCTCAGGGACTTCCTATCTATGTGACCCTGACAAGTCACTTCACCCTATTTGCCTCAATTTCCTCATGTATAAAATGAACTGGAGAAGGAAAAGGCAAATCATTCCCAATATTTTTTTTATTAATAGTTTTTATTTGCAAAACATATGTATGGGTAATTCCTAAATATTAACCCTTACAAAGCTTTCTGTTACAAATTTTTCCCCCCATTCCCCACCCTTCCCCTAAATGGCAGGATATTTACTACATGATAATTATGTTAGAATACTTAAGAAATTGGGGGGCGGAGCCAAGATGGCAAACTGCAGACAGAGTTCTCTGTAAGCTCCTGAGACCTTCCCTCAGACACAGACAAACTGAGCCTCCGAACTGGTTCTGGAGTGAGGGAGCCACCAAACACTTGGACTACAATGCACTTCTATCAAATATCTACTTTGAAAGAACTTCTGAGGTCGGTTTTAGATGGGGATTGAGCAGCTCCCAGCGCTCAGACGCCAGTGCGCAGCCGGGGTGCAAGTCCAGGGCTGGGACAGACCAGAAGATTTTAGCTGCCAGGAAGTCCCTGGGAGACCCTTGGGCCACTTTGCTCTGCTTGCAGGCAGATGCTTTGGCAGGTCTATCTTTGATAAAGGGTGGATTGAGAGCAGCTGAAAGTGTGGTCCTAGTGCAAATCTAGCCAGATCAGCCCCAGACCGGAAGTCAACTGGGCAAACTGTCCCAGGGCAAATTGAAATCCCTGCTGCTGCTGCTGCAGAATTCCCTGCTGGTGACTGATACCTCAGCTAAACATCATGAGCAAGAAGAAGAGAGCTCTCACCATAGACAGCTTTTACAGAGAGAAACTAGAGCAGTCCCCAGATCCTGAGATTCTGAAAGCAATCCCAGATAAAGCCACAAAGGTGAACTTAAGCTGGTCTCCCTTTCAGAAAGCTTACCTGGAATATTGCATAAAGAATCTCAAAAGAGAGCTAGAAGAAGATTGGGGAAATAAACTGAGAACAGTGCAAGAAGGAAACATCGCCCTGCAACAGAGATGCGAAAAACTGGAAAATAAGTCTGGTGAATTGGAAAAAGTCACCAACTCACTGGAAAATAAAAATAGTGAATTGGTAAAAGACAACAATTCACTGAAAAACAAAATTGGTGAATTGGAAAAAGTCACCAACTCACTAGAAAATAAAAATAGTGAATTGGTAAAAGATAACAATTCACTGAAAAATAAAATTAGTGAATTGGAAAAAGACAACAATTCACTGAAAAATAAAATTGGAAAAATGGAAAAAGAATGCAATGAACAAAAAATTCAATTGGCCAGTTACAAAAGGACCTAAAAAAGATAACTGAAGGAAATAATACCTTAAAAATTAAAATTGAACAA
>JAJPUD010000023.1:1224310-1389792 GCA_023553655.1 Myrmecobius fasciatus
TTTCTTGCACAACAATGATAAGTTTGGAAATATGTATACATATATTCGATTTGCCAATATTTTAACATAATTAACATGTAGTGGATATCCTGCCATCTAGGGGAGGGGTCGGGAGTTGGGGGGAAAAATTTGTAACGGAAAGCTATGTAAGGGTTATTGTTGAAGAATTACCCACACATATGTTATGCAAATAAAATAAAATTTTAAAAAAATAGATGATTAAAAAAAATAGTAGCAAAGTTCATTTGGAAGAACAAAAGGTCAAGGATTTCAAGGGGATTAATGAAAAAAAAGGCAGATGAAGGTGGCCTTGCTGTACCAGATCTAAAACTATATTATAAAGCAGTGGTCATCAAAACCGTTTGGTACTGGCTAAGAAATAGAGCAGTCGATCAGTGGCACAGCATAGGATATCAGGACAATCTAGGCAATAACCTTAACAATCTAGTATTCGATAAACCCAAAGACCCCAGATTTTGGGATAAATACTCACTATTTGGCAAAAACTGCTGGGAAAATTGGAAACTAGTGTGGAAAAAATTAGGGCTTGACCCATATCTAACACCACATACCAAGATAAGATCTAAATGGGTTCATGATCTAGATATAGAGAGGGACTTGGTAAGCAAGTTAGAGGAACGTAATATAGTTTATCTCTCAGACCTGTGGAGATGGAATAAATTTATGTCCAAAGAAGACCTGGAACTCCTAATTGAACACCAGATGGATAATTTTGATTATATTATGTTAAAAAGTTTCTGTACAAACAAAACAAATGCAGACAAGATTAGGAGGGAAGCATCAAATTGGGAAATCATCTTTACATTTAATGGTTCGGATAAAGGCCTCATTTCTAAAATATATAGAGAATTGTCTCATATATATAAGAATTCAAGCCACTCTTCAATAGATAAGTGGTCAAGGGATATGAACAGACAATTTTCAGATGATGAAATTAAAACCATCTCTAGTCATATGAAAAGTTGATCCAAATCACTATTGATCAGAGAAATGCAAATTAAGACAACTCTGAGGTACCACTACACACCTGTCAGATTGGCTAAAATGACAGGAAAAGATAACGATGAATGTTGGAGGGGATGTGGGCAAACTGGGACACTAATACATTGTTGGTGGAACTGTGAACGGATCCAACCATTCTGGAGAGCAATTTGGAGCTATGCTCAAAAAGTTGTCAAACTGTGCATACCCTTTGACCCAGCAGTGTTTCTCTGGGCCTATATCCCAAAGAGATCTTAGGGGAGGGAAAGGGACCCACATGTGCAAGAATGTTTGTGGCAGCCCTTTTTGTAGTGGCTAGAAACTGGAAACTGAAGGGATGCCCATCAATTGGAGAGTGGCTGAATAAATTATGGTATATGAATGTTATGGAATATTATTGCTCTGTAAGAAACGACCAGCAGGATGATTTCAGAGAGGCCTGGAGGAACTTGCATGAACTGATGCTGAGTGAAGTGAGCAGAACCAGGAGATCATGATACACAGCAACAACAGTATTACATGATGATCAATTCTGATGGACATGGCTCTCTGCAACAAAGAATTGTCTCAAACCAGTTCCAGTTGTTCACTGAAGAAAACCATATACACCCAGAGAGAGGGAAATGAAATATAGACCACAATGTAACATTTTCATGATCTCTATTGACATTTGCTTGCATTGTGTTGCCTTTCTCTGATGCTTTTTTTTCTTGTAGACAGGATTTTTCTTGCATAACTTCTCAAGCATTTCAACATTATTAACATGTAGTGGACTTCCTGCCATCTAGGGGAGGGGAGGGGACTGGGGGTAAAATTTGTAATGGAAAGCTTTGTAAAGATCAATGTTGGGGAACTACCCATACATATGTTATACAAATAAAAAGCTTTAATAAAAAAAAACAAAGAAAAAAAAGAATACTTAAGAAATCGAATATATGTATAGTTATTGCATCATTTTTTGTGCAGGAGAAATTCTATCTGCAAGAAAGAATAATCCGATAAAGGAAATACAATGCAAGCAAACCTCAATAGAGAACATGAAAATGTTATGTTGTGGTCCACATTTCACATCCCTCTCTCTGGGTGTATATGGCTTTCTTCACTGAACAATTGGAATTGGTTTGAAGCATTTCATTGTTGAAGACAGTCATGTCCCTTAGAACTGATCCTCATACAGTATTGTTGTTGCCGTGTATAATGATCTCCTGGTTCTGCTCATTTCACTCAGCATCAGTTCATGCAAGTCTCTCTCCAGGCCTCTCTGAAATCGTCCTGCTGGTCGTTTCTTACAGAACAATAATATTCCATAACATTCATATACCATAATTTGTTCAGCCATTCTCCAATTGATGGGCATCCATTCAGTTTACAGTTTCTAGCCACTACAAAAAGGGCTGCCACAAACATTCTTGCACATGTGGGTCCCTTTCCCTCCTTTATGATTTCTTTGGGATATAAGCCCAATAGAAACACTGTTGGGTCAAAGGGTATGCACAGTTTGATAACTTTTTGAGCACAGCTCCAAATTGCTCTCCAGAATAGTTGGATCTGTTCACAGTTCAACCAACAATGCATCAGTGTCCCAGTCTTCCCACATCCCCTCCAATATTCATCGTTATCTTTTCCTGTCATTTTATCATTCCCAATATTTTTGTCATGAAGAGTAGAACACAACTGAAAGGAGTCAACAACAAAAATGGAGGTAGTAATAGCACCCACCTCTCAGGATTATTGTTAGGATCTAATGAGATAATAATTGCAAAGAACTTAGCACAGTGCTTAGTACACAGTAAACATTATATATAAATGTTATTTGGGGCAGCTAGGTAGCACAGTGAATACAGCACCCAGCCTGGCGTCAAGAGAACCTGAATTCAAATCTAGCCTCAGATACTTCTTAGCTGTATACTCTGGGCAAGTCACATACCCCCAATTACCCCCCAAATAAATAAATGTTACTTTTTGTTGTTATCTGTCTCTTCACCTCTTCTGGAACAGCCTCCATGCTAGTTCAGGTCATGTCACTTTTCACCTGGACTATTGCAAAAGATTCCTAATTGGGCCCCTTCTTCAAATCTTCCCTGGTACCAATCCATCCACTGCAAAGATGCCAAGGTGATATTAGAATCCTATTTTCTTTTAAACCACAGCTCAAAAGTCATCTCCCACATGGGCTGTTTTCTGTGTCTCCTACAATTTACCATCAGTTTCACGTGCCTAACCTCCAAAATTACCTTGTATTTGTTTTGTACATTCATCAATTAGTAACATTTCTTAAGTGCCTATTATGCACCAAACACTATGCTAAGGACTGGGAATTAAAAAAATATTCCTCGAGTAACTTACAATATAATTGAGGAGCCATGTAAACAAATACAGAGATAAATATACAGATAGATAGATAGTAGATAGATAGATAGATACATAGATAGATAAGAAGACACTGGAATTGAGAGGGGTTGGGGAAGGCTTCCTGTAGGAGGGATTTTAGTTGGGATATAAAAGAAGCCAGGGATATCAGTAGATAGGAAATGTTTCAGGCATGAGAGACAGGTAGAGAAAATGCCTGGACCACTGTGTATGTATATGCATACATGGCATGTCTCTTGGTAGAATAATCTGCTCAACCAGAAGGCAGGAATTGTTTTATCTTTGTCTTTGTATCTATAGAGCCTAGCACAACGTCTAATATTTAACAGGTGTTTAATAACTGTGGTTTTTTTTTTTTTACTTATTTTGCAGATGTAGGAACTGAGATTCAGGGAATTGAAATGTTTTGCCAAGGTACATAGATTTAGAACTTCAAGGCACCTGAGAAGTAATCTACTCCATTCTCCTCCTTTGTATGATGAGGACACTGGGATTGAGAGACATTACCTACTTATGAAAGGTCACACAGAGAGGTGAGATGTAAGGGCATCTTCTCCCAGGGAAGGAAGGAAAAGAACAAGTCTTTATGAAGTCACATCACATCTAAAAGAACTCTCAATAGTCTGCCTTGATGTTTGTAAGCAGTACCAAGCTCACTCAGTTTCCAAGGCAATGACTGTGAGTAGACTTCTGGAAGGGACCACGAGGGAAGTAATTGGTTTACTCATTTTCCATGGCAATGACTATGTGGATGGAATAAGACTGGGTTAAACCAACAAGTGTACAGGCAGAGAATTACCCAATATGTCTTTAGACTGAGGTATATCATTGATGCTTTGGAAGAAATCTTCTCTTGAACTTCAAGCACCTATAAATTCAGGACCCAAGGTAGAAATGGCTAGTGGGAGTTTATACTTCTCTCCACAATCCCAATCTCTGTACTATATTTTTTACATCACCAAACCTGGAGAAACAAACATAGAACGAATGTGTAAATAAGAGAGCCATCTTCACCACAATTCTCTAAATGAGGGCATTTAGACTACCTTCACTTTTGGTCCCAGTTGTTCCCTCCCCATCACTCAGAAATATTCTCATCCATCAACCCCAACCAAATTGTACAGCTGGGCATAAACCAAGACACATCAGAGAAACCAAAAGAGTATCATCTCTGCTCTGAGAACCAGTCTCACTCAAATACATTCATAATTTCAACGGAATTTTGCACAATTTTGTTCCATTTTATTTTAAATGAATGAGTCAGAGCTGAAGCAACATCAGGCACTTGGCAAAAGTCTAAGGAAAGAGTAAGATTTTTTTAAACCAATTGAACCAAATCTGGAACCCAAAGCTTGAAAGAAGATTCACAGTAACTCAAAAGTAGACATTGATTTCTATTAAATTATAAAGTAATAAACCCAGGTTTGGAATTTTGGATTTGAAATTATCACTCTATGACTGGAAGGAAAGCAATCAATTAGATGAGATTAACTAGATCAGGATTCAATTCAATTTTCAAGTCTTACATGCTATTCCTTTTTCTCTGGGTAATCCTAATTGAATATATCTTTGAACTGTAAATTGCATTTTTCAGCAATGGAATTGGAGTAAGAATAGTCTCCTCTGGAAGAAGGATTTTATTGATTAGACTTTTAGTTTGTAAGGCATTGGTTTAAAAATGATAGTGATGGAGATGCAAACAGACTTTTCCTACCAATTTTTAATTCTCAGAGGTAGTGGGGGGAAGCTCATTTAACCACGACAACAGAGGTATCTGTTCCAATTATGTTGTCATTTATGAGTGACAGCCCAGTGGGAAGCTCAGGAAAACACAATGAAGCCCCTTCATATCAAGTCCTATTCAAGAATATAGTCTTTTTCTCAGACCTGGGAGGACAGAATTGGAAAAATATACCTTACTCCATTCACATGGCCCTTTTCATCTATTTTGGGGGGAGGTATTCATTAAAGGTTTCAAGATCAGAATTTTATTAATGTCTAACCTTGGGGCACCACTAATGGGGCACCACAGAGACATTTATCCCTCCCTGTCCTGCATCATTTTGTATGTGGTTCAGTCCTATGGAGCCTAGCCTCTAATTAGAGGGATTAGGCTCATTTCTTTTATGTGCTTTGATTCCTTACACACCTCCATCTCAACCCACTGAGACTATTTTAGTTTTCACATATGTCTAGGGTCTTACCAAAAAGGAGGAACTTAAGGTACAATATGAATCAAATATGAGAGAACTAATTGATTCTTATTTACCTGAGAACTATTATAGATAAAAGACTCACAAGCATATGTTAACAAAACAGGATTCAGAAATTTAACTTAAAATCACTTGTACAATCTGCTTAAAATCTGATGCTTAAATCATGTTAGTGCATAAATTACTTTATAAAACTGGCCATTAAAAGCATTTTGCATTTCATGTCTACTTGCATTGTGCAACAATTTCCAATAATTCCCCATCATTATCTACTAGTAAATAATTAAATCCTCTTATGAGTGGCTGACTCCCCAGTGCCAAATTCTTCAGCTGCCAGCTACTTCCAACTACATGGGATGAAAAATCTTCACCTCTTGACTTCAAAAGGTCATTTCTAATGCTGAGCATGTCTATCTTAGATACTCATTCACCTAAGAGCAGAAAAGAACAAACACAAAAGAAGCAAAGGCAACTAGGGTCCTAGGTATACCAAATGTCTACAAATATCTAGGAAGATTCAAGCAAAGAGTCATCATGTTTACAGAGACTCTCTGGAATGGCTCCATTGGGGTCACTGACTCTCCATTGTAAGTATCAAAATATTATTGATCTTCACCAGAGCTATTTTGCCATGGAAAACAAAGATCTATTTCATCATATTCCATAGATAAGGAATTGTCATAGATAAAGAAGCTGAGTTATCAATTTAAATAATCCAATAGTGCTAAAATTTCCTTAAAACTATCAAGATAAAACTGAGGCACAACTCCAATTGTGCCCAAATAAATCAAGCAGTATTTTGATTATACTTCATCCATATCAGTATCCTTGAGTAAATACAGAACAGTTATTCATGACTTCTTCTGTAATTGCTATTGAGGAAAAAACATTCCCATGATAGAAAAGCTTTATTCACAGAAAGAAATTCATCTAGGACAAGATATAATAATAATTTATGTGATGGGACCTTTAAGTCAGGATGAATTGAACAGTCTATTTATGAGATCCATAATCACTCAGAAGAATTTGGGCTAACTATTCCCACAGCAAAAATCAAGTGGATAAAAAAGTGACTTTTGTCCACATTATTATAGGCAATTAGGTGGACAATCTGTGCAGCTTACCTATTATCACATTTATCTTGGACTAACAATGCAAATAAATTGAATAGGAGGAAAGTAGGCTAGCTTATCTTTGAAGAATTGTGCAGTATTTTAATGGCTCCCAACTTTTTCCCTAAAACACTTGGTTTTTTTAACAACAGAATTCTTCTGATCATGTAATATATCTACAATGCATGAAATAAGATAATGTAGGAAAAATTGAAATTGGTGATCACTCAAAGGACAATGGAAAAGTGGGTATAAATAGGCAACAAAATATTTACAGTGAAAATTTTTTCCATATGAACAGCTTAAAGTGCTTAACACAGTGCCTAACACAGAGCAGGTGCTATATAAATCCTTATTATTTTTCTGCTTCCTTTATGGTTGGAGGGAAATGACTGCAGAAGCTGACATTGGAAAGGTCAGCCACCAACAAGTAGATTGGTCCCTCCCCATAAAGGATATCATTTGTAGACCTGTGACCAAAAAAGAGGTGAACTACTCATGTAGCAAGAATGAAAGATAATCAAGCCCACGAACACCTGCAGAATCCATGGATTGTTAAGAAAATCATATTGGCTAGAGTATCTGGTTCAGGCCTGGGGGCAGGATTAGGGAAAGACATTGGTGAGAGTTGAAGCAGTATGGGAAGGTATAGAAGGATTGCTCTCTATTTCATTGAAAAAGGTATCTATATCAGTGAGATCAGAGCTCCAGAGAAACATCTAAGTATTTTGTGGTCTAAACTATTTGGCCTGTTCATGTGACCATAAACAGGCCATTTCCTCCATTGTGCCTCCATTCACATTGCTCTGCTCCCTCTGAATTTCCTTAAACATTTTCTCTTCCTCTCTCCACCAATCTAAATCCCAACTCAACTGAAATTCTAATGCATCCACGAAGGATTCCATTCCTAGTAATAATATCTCATATTTATGTAGCAATTTACAGTTAAGAAAGAATTTTCCTTGACTCAAACTATTAGAGCTAATTCCTCAAAATGACAGTGGAAGATTGAATCATGAAAGAATTATTGTTCTCATGCAATATATGAGGAAACTAAAGTTCAGAGAGGTTAAATGAGTTGTTTACAGTCATAGTTCTGGAGTTGGGTGGGACATTAAACATCATTTAATCCAACTCTTCATTTTGCAAATGAGGAAACTGAGACCTAGAGAGGTATTTGTCCAAGGTTCACATAGAGAGCAAGTATCATTGTCAGGATTTGAAGCCCCCCTCCTCTGTTTCTTGATGTTAGGATCCCCAAACCATAAACCTTTCTCCTTTCACTCCTCTATTTTTACTATTAGGAGACATCCTATTTTCCAGAGCTAAGGCCCGCTCACAAATACAACAACAATTCTTTGAGCTCACTTGGTGGGTGAACTCAGCCACAGAAAATCAACAGCCAAAGAATTGTTTCCTGAACTCAGACAAGCACCTGCAGGTGCCATGTTCCAGTCATGAAGTCCAGCTATCAATCAAACATATCTCATCGTTGCTGTTACCCTGCGTTGTCAGGATTACAGCTCACTGTGCAGTCATTGGTATATATATTAAGATTTGTCCACTCTAAAGTAAGTCTCCTACTAGAGGAGACCCCAGAACATATATATAGTTTTCCTCTTCCAATGGTAAAAAGAAAGTTTTCTGCTTATGATCACTGCTATCTCTTTGGGTTTTTTTTAATTTTACTTTTCAGATTTAATTCTGGTTGTGATAACCTGTGTAAGTTCTTTGGTATTTTCAGAATTAATAGGGGTTGTATAACCTTTTTGACTCTTTGGTCATTTTTTTTTTCTTCTAGTTGACAGTGAATTGCTTCCCGACCTTGTATTTTGAGGATGTTCCCAAACTAATCATTCTCCTTCCATCATTCTTCTTCCAATTTTACCCAGATCCTCTGATTTCAAGTTCAGGGATCCTTCCGTGAACTATATTCATGTAACTAGCATACAATAGTAAGAAAGCCAGGATTTAAGTCCAGTTATTCATATCTCAAGTCAAGCTTCTTTCCAACACCAGACAGTCTCTCCAATCTCAATAATCTCCCTCTCCTGACTTAATTTTTGACTCTCCAGATTTCTTCACTATTGGCCAACAATGTGTACATCATTGTGGCTGCCTCCTGTTTGGTGGCAGATCCTCCCATTTGGGGGAAGTACCCATCCCATCTATCCTCACTCCTTTATTCATCTTCCACTTCTGCTCCTGTTACCTTGGATTGCCTTTCTTCTCCACCTCCCTCTTTTCAACTTCTTTTTCATATATTGTCTTTTCTCATTAAAATGTAAGCTCCTTGAAGCCATGAACTGACTTTTTTGCTTCTATTTGTATTCCCAGTGGTTAGCATAAGTGCTTAATAAATGCTTGTTGACTCCTCTAAAATGTTATAGTATTTATAGCTTTATGATTCTTTGGAAAGACTATGTCTTATACTTCTCATATTCCATTATCCTTAATGCCTACCATGATAAATAGAACATGGTAGTAATCAATAGATACTCATTAATGACAAATTATAAGCAGACTTTTAAGATCCACAGAGCAACTGGGGCTTTCTGCCCCATATCTTCCAGTATCAATCAATAAACAAGGATTTGTTAGGTATCTATTATATGCACAATGCTGGCAATATGAAAATAAGAGTGAAAGTCTGTGACCTCAAGAAGCTTATATCCTACAAGGGGAAACATATATATATACATATATATATATATATATATGTATATATATAATTTTTACACCTCACCATGTAGTGCCAGAGAACCCTGAGACATGGCCTACCCTAGCACCATAGTGTCTTCCTCTTGGGATCACCTTCCCCCACTTCAAAAAAAGAGGAAGAGACAGACAGACACAGAAGAAAAACAATAACAGAGACAAAGAGAAAGAAGAAAGAGAGAGGGGTAAAAAGAGGATACAGGAGGAGGAAAAGGAAAGAAGGAGGAGGGGGAAGGAGAGAGAAAAGGGGGAGTTAGAAGTGGGGAGGCCACAGAATAAGGGGAAGAGACAAAAAAGAGGGGACAGAGGAGAGAGAGAAAGAAAAAGAGGAGAGGAAATAGAAAAGAAAGACAGACACAGACAGAGATAGAAGAGAGAAAGAAAAAAAAAGAAGAGATAGAGTGGAGAGACACAGAGAGAGAAGCAATTATCCCTTTACTCATACAACAGTAATTACAGTTGAATTATCCTCTGCTCTGCCCTCTTTTTAATTGAATTTGTCCCCACTGCAAAAATTCCTTTTTATAGATCTGAGTATAAGATGATGCAAAAATAACTCAAATGGAGGAAAGGAGAGGTGGAGTAATGGGGGGAGGAGAATAAGAAACTATAACCAACTGGCTAACAATCAACATATATTTGAGGTTTACAAAGCACTTTAGTGTCATTGAGTAGTGGAAGAAATGAATTGATATAGTCAAGAAACCTGAAAACTCTTTCCTATTTAGAAAATCATTCTCTTATAAAATAAAATGTTGAGCAGGGAACACAAAAGGGCAATTTTGTCATTACCTTATTAAATTTAATTTAACTTTTCAAAGACAATGTTATAGAAAATTATAGTTTTATGTATTTTTTGTTCTTTGTATGTTAAAATGTTCATGTTTGTTGGTTATTGTTTAGTAAGTAATAAAAACAATCGTAAATAGAAAAGAAAATCTGATAATATGCTCCTTCTTTGGTAGGAGGAATAAAATAGTGTGACACTGTATGCACTCAAAGATTATCATTCGATCTGTGACTTCAACTTCTTCTGGCATAACCTAGTGCTACTGGTCACTATTTCTCTCAGAATCATTCTTTTTCATCGCTTTTGTTCAAAAGAAAACATGCTTTCCATTCAATATTTTTGCTTCATTAGATTAATTTCATTCCAGAGAGCAATAAACTCATCATTCCTTTTATGAAAAGGGTTCACTGGAAAGGTCTTCCGTTATTTTACCTGGACCACTTAATACTGATTTCTCAGATCATCTCTTTTTTTTCATCCACTTCCAGTTAGAATGGAATAAGTCTAGCAACCTGAAATTAGTATGCTTTTTTGTTTGTTGTTTTTCTTTATCTCATTTAACCCCAATACCCTCCAATAGATAAATATTGTTTAAGGATCAGCTTTAAAGCTTCAAAACATTCTTTTTAAAAAATAAAGGAAGATAAATAATTGGAGACATATGCAGTCTTCATGGGTTAGGGCATGACAATAACATTAAAATAACATTAGTTGGATCGATTTGCAACAATGCTTTATTTATAAAACTATTCAAGAGTTACACTGAAGACTTAGACAAAGTAATAGCAAATTTCTTCTAGAGAAACAAACAACAAAAAAATAAGTTATATATATATATATATTTCTAAAATATATAGAGAATTGACTCAGATTTATATGAATTCAAGCCATTCTCCAAATGATAAATGGTCAAAGGATATGAACAGACACTTTTCAAATGAAGAAATTGAAACCATTTCTAGTCATTTGAAATGGTGCTCTAAATCACTATTGATCAGAGAAATACAAATTAAGACAACTCTGAGATACCACTACACACTTCTCAGATTGGCTAAGTTGACAGGAAAAAATAATGACAAATGTTGGAGGGGATTTGGGAAAACTGGGACACATACATTATTGGTGGAATTGTGAACAGATCCAGCCATTCTGGAGAGCAATTTGGAACTAATGCTCAAAAAATTATCAAACTGTCCATACCCTTTGATCCAGCAGTGTTTCTACTTATTTGTATCCCAAAGAGATCTTAAAGGAAGGAAAGGAGCCCACATGTGCAAAAATGTTTGTGGCAGCCCTTTTTGTAGTGTCTAGAAACTGGAAACTGAATGGATGCCCATCAGTTGGAGAATGGCTGAATAAGTTATGGTATATGAATATTATGGAATATTATTGCTCTATAAGAAACGATCAGCAGGATGATTTTAGAGAGGCCTTGATGATGCTAACATGAACTGATGCTAAGTGAAATGAGCAGAACCAGGAGATCATTACATATGGTAACAACAAAATTATAAAATGATCAATTCTGATGGACATGACTTTCCAACAATGATATGATTAAAGCCAGTTTCAATGATCTTGTGATGAAAAGAGCCATCTACACCCAGAGAGAGGACTGTGGGAGATGAATGTAGATCACAACATAGCATTTTCACTCTTTTTGTTGTTGTTTGCTTGCATTTTGTTTTTTTCCTTTTTTTTCCTTTTTTGATCTGACTTTTCTTGTGCAGCAAGATTATTGTATAAACATGTATACACATATTGGATTTAACATATATTTTAACATGTAACATGTATTTGATTACTTGCCATGTAGGGGAGGAGGTGGGGGGAAAAAGGGGAAAATTGGGAACACAAGGTTTTATAAGGGCTAATGTAGAAAAATTGTCCATGCGTATGTTCTGAAAATAAAAAGCTCTCTCATTTAAAAAGAAACAATAATATTCCATCACAATCACATACCACAATTTATGCAGTCATTCCCCAATTGATGGGTATCCCCTCAGTTTTCAATTCTTTGCCCTGAGAGCTGCTATAAATATTTTTGTACATATATATCCCTTTCCCTTTTTAAAAAATCTTTTTTTGGGATCCATGCCTAGTAGTTGTATTTTGGGGTTAAAAGATATACATGATTTTATAATCCTTTAGGAACAGTTCATATCTTTTGATTATTTATCAATTAGGGAATGGCTCTTATTTTTTATGTATAAATTTAATTAAGTCCCTTATACATTTGAAAAATGAGGCCTTCGAGTCTTTTTAACGCTAGCCTATGCTCCATACACTGTAACATCTACATTCCTTAGCAAAACAAAAAGGATCATTTTTGTTTGTTTTTTGGGTGTTTTCTTTTTTCCCCGTATGTTGAGATTGGAAGGGAAGCACTTCCATTCAATTCAATAAATATTTATTACATATCTACTGTCAGAGACTGTGCTAAATGCTAAGGATGCAAAAAGAGTGAAAAAAAAATGATTCCTGCCTTCAAGGAACTTACAATCTAATGGGGAGGAGAACATGAAAACAAATATATGCAAATCAATATACAGGATATACAGGATAAATAGAGAATGATTAAAACAGAAAACCATGGAATTATATTGGATTAGTTGAGATGTAAAGGAAATTAGGGAAGTCAGTAATGAGAGCAAAGGAAAGTATTCCAAGAATGGGAGACAGGGAAAATGTGTAAAGCTGAGGGATAGAGTGTCTTGCTTGTGAAACAGTCAGGAAGCCACTATCATTGGATCAAAAAGGATTCATTGAAAAGTGAGATATAAGACTGGAAAGGTAGGAGGGCGTTCAAGGAAGAGTTAATTCCAGGACTTTGAGTTGATGAGACGAGAGTCTAAAGAGTTTAAAAAGCCATCTAATCCAACAACCTCACTTTACAAAATGAGAAAAAAGAACTAAGGAGAAAAATAACTTGCTCAAAGTTTCACATGTAGAAAATGTGGAAGGCAAGATACAAACTCAGTTCTTCTCACTACGTTTTTTTCAGTTGTCTTGCCTAGAGGCAACATTGTTTCCCAGAATATATTTGCCCAAAGTTTCTTCCTTCTAGCAATATCTTCTCTACCCACAGCTTTTGCGGCAACTCATTAAGCTCTTTAGAAACCCAACCAAATAAAACACAGATTTGGTTGTAAATACAGATAGTGATTCAGCAAAGTTGATTGTGAAGGACACAGTTAGACACATAGAGAACTATGACTGCTCTACAACCTAAGGAGAAAATGTATAAAGAAAGGAGTCATCAATAAGTGTCAAACCTGCCCAGAAATCAAAAAGGGTAAGGATGGAGAAAATGGTTTTTGCTATACTTGTTAATCAGTTCTTATTTAGCTTCTGTTCCTTCTATCATGGAGAATGAGTTTGGTCTGGAAAGGATAAATCAAAACTAGATCACTCCCACCTAAAGCAACTGATTCCACCCACTTTCCTGGGGTATTCAAGGAGGACTAGCAACTCTGGTGCCTTTTTCAGGCTACTCATCTACCTTTGGTGTTCACCTATCACCTAACTCTCATCTGTGGTTACAAGAATCTGTAACATGCTCAGTGATGGGACTTAGGGGGAAAAAACCCTCCCCATAGACAGGATAAACTAGGTTCCTTCAAGAGGATGAAGACTTTCCCTATGAAAGAGGCAGATGAAAACAATTTGTTCTGAATGTGACATTGTAGAGCACTTAGGGCTTGGTCAAATATGGAAGACATCCAAGATCATCCACTGATGGCCAATCATCTTGACTTTTGTCCTGCCAAAGGATTTTGGTGACTTTACACAATTCTACTTAAATTAAATACAATTTACTCACAAGTCAAGACATCATCCATGATATCATTGTTCCTCTTCAAAAATGAAAAGCAAACAACAATTGTTAGGCACGTTTTTCTTTAGTGAGGGACAGGTTATATATCTCTTCATATCTTTTTAAAAATCTCTTTATATTCTTCATGTATATTATTTTTATAGTTGACTGTATAACCATTGTCTGTTTATAAAATCCAATGGATCTATGAACCTACCAATGTAGACATTCTCCCTATTGATGAAGATCAAACTCCATCCAAACTCGCCCATTGATATCTCATCAGCACAGCATATAATTTAGTAGTTTCTACCATCTTGGAAAAGCTTTGGGTATAGTTTCAGGAATCAAGTCTGTATGTTTTTAAGGACTAATGTAACTCAATACAGAGAAATTATTAGGCTGAACACTTGATTATAAATTCTTTTATCATAACTCATAAAACAAAGAAAACTACATGAATAAATTATTCAGTCATTACACTTTAGAAAAGTAATTTTTATACCATACAAATTTTATTTTTTACTATTATGCATCTATGAATAGTTTGTATTATTTGGCTATAAAAATATGGCCTTTTCCTTTGTTATTAATATCTTTAGAGAAAGTATTGTGTAATGAATGGAGGATAGGTCTTGGGATAAAAAAGGTTCAAGTTTTGATTCTGACACATATTAGCTATGTGAACTTGGGCAAGACACTTAACCTCTTGGTCCCTTAGCTAATTTTCTAATCTATAAATAGTAGGTGAGTTGCTGACCATCAGAGGAGGGAATTTCCATGCCAAGAGTTTCCTACATGAATAAAGGTTCTTATCCCTCCTTGGCCTATTGTCTTGACAATGAAATCTTTGGAATAAAAGGTAAAATCAGTTTTGTGAATCTATTCTCTTTTATCATAATAGTATAAGCTTTTTGTGGATGTAATCCTACCAACAATGCAATAGTGTATTATTTCCCTATAATACCTCACCTTGCTACCACAAGGGCAGAGACCACTAGACTGAATATAGTATATAGTAGTGAGTAGTTCTAACTATAAGAAACAATTAGGGAAATAATGTAAAGAATGACACCTGAATTTAGCAGTAAGGAACCAGCTATATATATATATATATATATACATACACATACATATACATACATACATATATGTATATGTATATATATATATATGTATATATGGGAGTTGTGAAATTAGTTATATATACATATATAATTAATTTCACAACTCCCATATTGAGTTACATCATGAACCAAAGTTTAAGAAGCTTTGTTCTACATAGATAATCCTTTACTTGCCAAGCACTAGAATCCTGTCAAAATGGTTAGAGAAACCAAAACCAAGTGATGGTCTTATCATCATCTTATTATTTTATTATCATCTCGCTCTGCTGATGACTTTCATAAATACATATCCAGCTCCAGTCTTTCCCCTGAGCTTCAATCCACATAACCAATTGCCTAATGAACATTTCAAAACATCTTAGAAACATTTCAAATTTAACATGTTCAAACCAGAACTCATTTTCTCTCCCCTAAGACCTCCTCCTCTTCCCAACTTTCCTATTTCTATTAAAGACATAAACATTCTTTCAGTCTCCCAAGTTCATAATCACAGCATTATCCTGTACTTTCCCTCTCCCTCCCCCTATCCTCACATCCAATCTTTGGGCACATTCAGCCATTTCTATCTTCATAAGATCTTTCTCACCCAATCCTTCCTCCCTATTCACACAAGCTACCACTTTAATTCATGCTCTCATCCATCAGTTAACCTAGACTGTTGCAAGGCTTCCTAATTGGTCTCTCTGCCTCCCTCCAGTCCATTTTCCACACAGCTGCCAAAGTAATTTGTCTTAAGTGCAAATCTGACCACATCATTTTCCTCACTCAATCAACTCCAGTGGCTTCCTACTTTCTCTAGAATAAAATACAGACTCCTCTGTTTAGCTTTAAAAGTCTTTTACAACTTGGCCCTAATTTATCATTCCAGTCTCAAAGTGCATACTTTCCCACACTCTTCAGTCCAGCTAATTCAATTCAAACTAGACTTCTCATAAACTACAGTCTCAGTGCCTTTTTATATTCTATAGAATATAGACCTGGAATGCATTCGGTCCTCATCACCACCTCACAGAATCATATTTCTTTTTCATGCAGCTCAAGAATCATCTTCTGCAGCAACAATTTATCTAATCCCTTCAATTGCTAACATTCCCCTTCACATACTAACTTATATAACAGTAACAACACAATAACACTTAGTATTTACTTTAAGGTTTGCAAATGCTATACATACACATGCATACATATCTCATTTGATCCTTACAACAATCCTGTAAAATAGATGTTATTATTATAACATTTTACAAAAGAAACATAGGCTGAATTAAGTTCTTGTGCCTTTTTTAGGATCACATAATTAGGAGGCATCTAAGGCAGGATCTGAACTCAGATTTTCCTTATTCTAAATTCAGTACATTAATCCATTGTGCCACCTAGCAATATTTATTTGTATTTTCTATGTGTATATATGCATATATATATGTATCTAAACATGTGCAAAATAAAGTTAAAGAGAATAAATAAAATAATACATAAATATATAAATTAAGGATTTGCTTTGTTCTCCATTCCCTGAGGGCTGTGTTACATTTCATTTCTCCCCTAGGATTTTCTGGTACCCTTAAAGGGTTAGAGAGTCTCTCACCTCTGCAACTGATTAGAGCCCCCACCAGTTGTGTTACCCCAATTTTAGAGACACAGTAACTAGCACCCTAGTTTAATCCCAATATTAGCTTAGCTTTTATAAAGAAAAAAATTATTTCAAAAATGTAACAAGAATAAACACACAAGCATTTCCTTCCAAATGAGTTAAAATATTAATCTGATCCCTCTCTCTTCCTCATATATTAAAGTGGTATGGGGAGATTGTGTTTAGAGATTTGGGGAGGAAATGCTTCTTTCCAAAACCTCCATTTTGAGGAATAGTCCTAACTAGCCATTCTTCATTCTTAGAACTTTACTACCATGCTCCAAAATAGTATACTTCCAGCTTACACATTATGCTATACATGTGTTATTTTTAATAACAGCTATTTAAGATAGTTGGGACAGCCATTATTTCCATTTAGAGATAAATAAACTTAGCTTAGTGAGGACCTAATTGTTCTGTAATGCCAGAGAAACTGAGGTTAGACAGAGATTGGTTTTTAATCTTTTAATTGTGGAGAGTTTAGGCTAGCCAACGAGGATGGAACTCATGTCCAAAAATCATTCCAACCCTTATCAACTAGAACTTTTATAGCTACAATTTTATAGAAGAAACAAAGGCAGATAAAGGATATGAGGACACTTGGTAAGCAGACAAGTCATAATTCCAGGAAAAGATCATAACTTATTCCTGACAGGATAAGGGTCAAGATAAGAAGGTTGAGGGCAGGAGACAGTGAGGCAAGGGACAATACTCAAAAGGAGTGGGAATTATCCCAGTAAGGATTGATATAGGCACCTGGGGTTTTATGACTCAATGATCTTTCAAGGTTTCTTTTCTGACTCAATTCTCCTAGTCCTAATGGCAAGGAAAAAGAGGGTGAGCTATAATAATTTTATTCAGGGCATAACAGTTCCAAAGGCACACAACTAGAAAGTGGTAGAACCAAGACCAAAATGGGGTCTTTTGATTTCATTGTTCTTTGGAGTATGCTCCAGTGTCTTTCTATGCTAGGAACCCCTTACAGGATAGATCTGGGCCAGGAAGCCAGGTGCTTAGTCTATTTAAAAATAAAAGGCGAAGTTAGGTGGGTGGGTGTTGACATTGAGAAATCAGAGTAAAGGACTGGACTAGGACAGACCTGATTTGACAAGTACATGCAGAATCAGAGGAAGGCTAGCACTATTTAAAAATTTTTTTTTCTTAAGCAAGCACTCTTCATCAGGCTGGCAAACTAGGGAAAGGGTTCTAGGTAGCAACAAAATGATATCAATAACTAGAGATGTGTAATTTATAGCATGGGTCAGAGCAGGAAAAACCGAAGAAGTGAGATGGTAGCCAAGCTGAGATCAGAGATAACAACTCAGTTATGCCCAGAGGGATATCTGGTCAGTCTGTTCCTTTGGGATGGTGATTTCATATCCAGATGTCTAGAAATCATTAACTCTGTCTTAGGAAGAGAATAGAGTAATATCCTCAGAGAGGATAGCAGTCTCCCTTGACACCTAGATGAGCATGGAATCTTCAGTCCCTATGGCCTGTTTCCCCCAAAGTCCAAAGCTCCAGAATGACACATTTTCCCATAGAGCTAACAATATATTTACCACTGAGTTGAGATTTTGTTTGTTTCATTTTATTTGATTTCCCCCTGAATTGTTTTCTTTTTGATTTTTTTCAGCCCTGAAAATATTCATATCTTCTAAGAAAGAATATTAGGAGGTATACCCACAGGCGCTAATCATTCAGTCAATAAAAATTTATGAAGTACCAACAAGAGAACAGTTATGGGTCTTAGGATAGAGCACTGCTTAGAATCTGGAAGACTCACTTTCATGAGTTTTAATCTAGTTTCAATCATTTACTAATTGTATGGCTCTGTGCAAGTCACTTGACCCTGTTTGCCTCAGTTCCTCATTTGTAAAATGAACTGGAGAAGAAAACAAAATCACTCCCAATACCTTTGCCAAGAAAACCCCCAATATAAAGAGTTAGACATGACTGAAAAATAAGTGAACTGAAAGTACCTACTGTGTGACAAATACTCTGCAAAATACAGAGGAAATAAAACAAGATAAAATACATTCCCTGCCCTCATGGTCAAATGAGAGAGGCAACAACAAATAAATATGTACCAAAAAACTACATATAGGATAAACAGGTCATAATTAAGAGAGGAAGATATTAGAATTAAGAGGGGTTGGAAAGGGCTTCCTGTAAAAAATGGGATTTTAAGGAAGCCAGAGAATCCAGGAGACAGAGATGAAGAAGGAATTTATTCCCTATAGGGGACACGCAAAGAAAATGTTCTAAGTCAAAATATTTATAGCATTGTTTTTTAGTGATATCAAAGAATTGTAAACAAGGTAGATGTCCATTCACCGGGGATCTAAATTATGATGCATGAACATAATAACATTCTTGCTGAAATGATAAACACAGAAGCATGGAAAGACTTACATAACTTTAAGTAAAAGGAATGATCAGAACCAGGAAAACGATATATACAATGACTACAACAATGTAAATGGAAAGAACAACAAATCAATTAAAAGATATCATTATAAAACTATAATGACTGCCTGATTCCAAAGAAGAGATATGAAAAGGAACCTCCTAACACTACCCAAACTAATTTACTTATTTAGTGACATACCAGTCAAACTCCCAAGAAATTATTTTACAGATCTAGAAAAAAAAATAGTAGCAAAGTTCATTTGGAAGAACAAAAGGTCAAGAATTTCAAGGGAATTAAATGAAAAAAAAATCTGATGAAGATGGCTTTGCTGTACCAGATCTAAAACTATATTATAAAGCAACGGTCATCAAAATCATTTGGTACTAAGAAATAGAGTAGTCAATCAGTGGAATAGGATAGAATCACAGGACAAACTAGGGAATAACTATAGAAATTAAGTGTTTGATAAACCCAAAGACCCCAGCTTTTGGGATAATTACTCACTATTTGACAAAAACTGCTGGGAAAATTGAAAACTAGTATGGAAGTAATTAGGGCTTGACCCATACCTAACACCACATACCAAGATCTAAATGGGTTCATGATTTAGACATAAAGAGTGATATTATAAGCAAATTAGAGAAACCTAGGATAGTTTACCTCTCAGACCTGTGGAAAAGGAAGGAATTTGTGTCCAAAGAAGAACTGGAACTCTTAATTGAACACCAGATAGATAATTTTGATTATATTAAGTTAAAAAGGGTTTGTACAAAAAAAACTAATGCAGTCAAGATTAGGAGGGAAGCAATAAATTGGGAAATCATCTTTACATTTAAGGGTTCTGATAAAGGTCTCATCTCTAAAATATATAGAGAATTGTCTCATATTTATAAGAATTCAAGCCATTCTCCAATCGATAAATGGTCAAAGGATATGAACAGACAATTTTCAGATGAAGAAATTGAAACTGTTTCTAGTCACATGAAACGGTGCTCCAAATCACTATTGATCAGAGAAATGCAAATTAAGACAACTCTGAGATCCACTACCTACCTGTCAGATTGGCAAAGATGACAGGAAAAGATAATAATGAATGTTGGAGGGGATGTGTGAAAGCTGGGACACTAATACATTGTTGGTGGAAATGTGAACAGATCCAACCATTCTGGAGAGCAATTTGTAACTATATTCAAAAAGTTATCAAATTGTGCATACCCTTTGACCCAACAGTGTTTCTATTGGGCCTATATTCCAAAGAAATCATAAAGGAAGGAAAGGGACCCACATGTGCAAGAATGTTTGTGACAGCCCTTTTTGTAGTGGCTAGAAACTGGAAACTGAATGTATGCCCACCAGTTGGAGAATGGCTGAACAAATTATGGTATATGAATGTCATGGAATATTATTGTTCTGTAAGAAAAGACCAGCAGCATGATTTCAGAGAGGCCTAGAGAGACTTGCATGAACTGATGCTGAGTAAAATCAGCAGAACCAGGAGATCATTATACACGGCAACAAGAAGACTATATGATGATCAATTCTGATGGACATGGTTCTCTTCAACAATAAGATGTTTCAAAGCAGTTCCAATTGTTCAGCGATGAAGAAAGCCATATACACCCAGAGAGAGGGATCTGAATGTGGATCACAACATAACATTTTCACACTCTCTATTGATGTTTGCTTGCATTATGTTTTCCTTCTCAGATTTTTTTTCTTGTAGATCTGATTTTTCTTGTACAGCAAGATAACTGTATAAATATTTATTTTTTAAAAATGAACCAGCAAAGAAGAAAGAACTTCACCATTGAAACATATTATGGACACAGGGAAGACTGGGGTTCATTTTCAGAGGAGGACACTTTAGCAAGAAAAAGAAAAGGTTCTGCCCCAAAGAGCACCATGAAATGGCTTCCCATCCAGAGAGAATTTTTAGAACTCAAAAAAGAATTTAAAAATCAAGTGAGCGACATTGAGGAAAATTTTAAAAAATATAAAACAATAAAAATCATCCAAGAAAAAAAAGATTATGGGAAAAAAAGTTAACCAACTAGAAAAGGAAGTACAGAGTCTCAAAGATGAAAATAATTCTTTGAAAATTAGAATTGAGCAAGGAGAAATCAGTGAAGTTATAAGTGACCAAGAAATAACAAAACAGATTATAAAGAATGAAAAAATAGAACAGAATGTGAGACATCTTATAAGAAAAATGACAGATCTGGAGAACAGATTGAGAAAAATATAAGAATAATTGGACTTCCAGAAAGTTGTGACCAAAAAGAGAATCTTGACACAATAATGCAGGAAATAATTCAAGAAAATTGTCCTGAAGAGATAAAACATGAGGGGAAAGTAGACATAGAAAAAAATCCAACTGATCACCACCTCAAAGAGATCCTTTGTGGAAAACACACAGGAATATTACTGCCAAATTTCAAAATCCCCAGATCAAAGAGAAAAATTTCCAAGAAACAAGAAAAAAACAATTCAAATTTGCTGGGACTACAATTAGAATTGTACAAGATTTATCAGCAGCTATAATAAAAGATTGCAAGTCCTAGAATCATATCTACCAACAATCAAAAGAACTAGGCTGATAACCAAAATATCATATTCAGCAAAATTATTTATAATTTTGAATGAGAAAAAAATGGTCATTCAATGAACTTGCAGATTTTCAGGACTTTTAACCACACTTAAACTTAACAGAAAATTTAACATATAAGAGCCAATATGAAAGATCAAATTTAAGGAGCTCAACATGGACAAACTTTTACACATGAACAAATTATTTATGGCTTTTTTAATATGGGAAATATATGTTTTATGTTTAAGATTCACATCAATAATGGGGTAGCTCAAAAGAAAGATTGGGAGCAGCTAGATGGTGCAATGGATAGAGCACCAGCCCTGAAGTCAGGAGGAACTGAGTTCAAATCTGGTCTCCAACACTAAAAAAAATAAACACTTTCCAGTCTGTGACCCTAGACAAGTCACTTAACTCCAATTGCCTCAGCAAAAAGAAAAAGAAAGAAAGAAAGATTGGCAGAGTTAAGGTAAAAATAGTAATCATGTTATACAAATGAGGTACAGAAGAAGAATAGACACAGAAGTCTTAGAGGGGGGAGAAAGGCTTATAGTTCTGAAAATCTATTCACATCAGGAATGAGTGCAATAGGCAACACTACAAATATACCATGAAGAGTATAGCACCCTCCAAAAATCTATAAATAAATAAGGGGGAAGGGATGGGCAGATAGGAAAGCCAAGGGTAAGGGAAGAAGACAAGGAAAAACTCATTGGGTAGGGGGAAGTTAAGTAATAGCAAGGCAAGTTATGGAGCAAAATTAATTAAAGAGTCAGCAGCATTAGGAAGGACATGTGTGTGTGCATGTGGTATGCGTATGGGAGAGAGTGGTCTGTATGCATGTACATATGTACATGTGTATACATAAATATATCTTCTTAACTGTAAGAAGGGGTAAGAACTGGGTGGGGTGGGAAATCCAAGGGAGAAAAAAGGATAAATAAGATACACAGCAGAGAATCAAAGAACAATTTACAAGGAAGTAAAGAAGAAAAAGGGTATTTGTGAATATAATTTTTTCTAATATATACTTTCTTGATCTGGTAATTTGTTATTATATATTTTGAATCCTCCCTGATGTTCTGTTGGGCACATGACAACGCTCTTTTGTTTTGCTTTGTTTCATATTCCTTTTCTATTTTTCTTTTTTTCTTACCCTTTTTTCAAATAAAATAAATTTTAAAAAATAACCAAAAAAATGACTAAGTTCTTTGAGCTCTTATAAATACCCAAATTAAAAATAAAAGACATATAAAGAAAGATGCTCTCTGCATCCTGAGAAAGAAATGATAAGTAGAAGTATGTATCAAATAATTTTACTTGTTTATACCTATTTGTGTCTAATGGCAGCCATCTTGAGGGCAGGGTTGGGAGGAGGGGTAGAGAAGAAAGAAAATAAATTTACACGATGTATTTATTACATCTTTAAAGGGAATAGCAAATTGTACATATAGACTTGCAATTTCATGTGTAATCATTTTTTATTATTCTGTTATAGAAATGTTTGTTTCATTTCATAAATTAAACATAATTTTTTGGGGTGCTGAGACAATGGGGGTTAAGTGACTTGCCCAGTGTCACACAGCTAGGACATGTTTGAGGTCAGATTTGAACTCATATCCTCCTGACTTCAGAGCTAGTGCTCTATCCACTGCACTACCTAGCTGCCCCCATAAAATAAATTCTTTAAAAATCTTGTGGACACATAACACCTTCAGAAGGGCCAACCCCACAGAGCCAATGCTTTAGGTGGAAGCAAAATATCTCCTATCATATTTATATATTCAACTAAATCCCAAGTCCTCCATGGGCAAAAACTGTATCTTAACTAAACTTTGAGTTTCTACCAGTATCTAGTAGAGTTCTCTAAATACAGTAGACACATAAGAAATATTGAAAAGAATTGTTCTTATGCTGTATTTTTATCCCTTATATCAGAATCTGAATTATATTTCTATATGTGTGCATTTATTTTTCTTGGGAAAGCAGTACTTGAAATTAAATGTTTAAAACTCAAGCTCACAGATGTACATTCCCAATATATCTTTGTTACTACAAACACTTGTACTGGTTAGTTCACAAATTATAATTTCACAGTATGAAACGCCCTCTTCTCCTTCTCATCTTCATAAACACACTATTGTGTAGAATTTTTTTTGGAGACCCTTATTTTACTTGGAGATTTGAATTCTTGCCTTTTAATTCTAGTTCTGTCCTATCTGTGAGTTGGGGAAAAAAACCAAATCTGTAAATATTTGAGGATAAAACACGTATTTCCTGATAACCCAACCTTAATTCTCCCACACGACTCTCACATTTTATCAGTGTTTTGCAAACTCCCAGTAAAGCCTTTAAAATGTTTTGCTTGATGACTCCAAATATGTTGGATTATTTGTTATCTAGGGAAGGGAGTGGGGGAGAAGGGGGGGGATTGGAACACAAGGTTCCGTACATATCTTTTGAAAATTAAAAAGCTTTAATAAAAAAATAAATAAAATAAAATATTGTTAGAGATTTCCCTCATGATATTGCTTTAATGCACTATGCTTCCAGGGTAGGCAAGTTCAATTTCAATCCACAAAGTACATCCAGAATATTGAATAAAGACCAGAGTTGGCATTTTCTTTCCTGCTTCTGTTTGAGAAAGGAGATATGATGATTGCTTGATTCTTATTTGATTTGTAGATTAGTCTTAACACAGAAGAGTTGTTCAACCTCTGAAAGAACATGTAGGAAATCTGAGCAAACTCCAAGAACATCACACTACTCCTAGGATTCCAGTTTCAAATGACCAGGTTGACACTGGCTTCATTCATTCTCAGTTCTGCATTGCACCCTTTTCACACTCACCAATACTGCACTATGTCAGCTAAGTTGGAAACGAGATTCTATGTGGTAGTTGTGAAGTTCCCATTGGGCAGCCTTGAGCTCCTTAATCAGTAAAAAAACAAACAAACAAACAAAAACAAGTAAATAGGTAGAACCTCAGAAATTTACTAGCTGTGTAACCTTGACCAAGTCACTAATTTCTGCCTCAATTTTTACAACTGTAAAATGGAAATAATAATAGCACCTACTTCTCAAGGACATTGTGAGGAGCAAATAAGATATTTGTAAAGTGCTTAGCACAGTGTTTAACACATAGTAGGTGCTATATAAATGCTAGTTATTATTATTAGCTGCTGTAGGTCAATTCAATAACAATTCCAACTCAACAAATTTACAGCTTTCTTATATCCAAGGCATCATGCTAATATAACAAGGCTGTCTCCTCCATGTAGCAAGGCTTTCTCAATCTACATGGGTCAAAGGGAAGCAAGAATAGATACAGCTAAGGGCGGCTAGGTGGCGCAGTGGAGAGAGCACCGGCCCTGAAGTCAGGAGGACCTGAGTTCAAATCTGACCTCAGACACTTAACACTTCCTAGCTGTGAGACCCTAGGCAAGTCACTTAACCCCAATTGCCTCAGGAAAAAAAAAATAGACACAGCTAATGTTCCTTCTCTCAATCCTTCTTCAAAGGTCACAAGATATTCAAAGGTTATTCTGTTCTCCTCAGGCAGAGTGGGTACCAGCCTCAAATTATATCTATCTGCTTCCTTAATTACTGTTGGTCTGGAAGGACATACAGGTTCAAGGTAAACTCCTGATTGCTGTTCCTTAACAGAGAAGGAGAATCCCAGGCATTGACCAGATCCAAGGCTTGACTGCTTTCCCACCAAATGCCAATTCCATGATGAACACACATATAGCAAATAAAGCAAAAACAAACAAACAACAAATCATTTATCCAAGTTGATAGCAAAATAGGAATCAGAGAAAGTATACATAGGATAATATATACTCGACAATGCAGAGTAAAAGGAGTTCTACCACTAAGAGTGAGGTAAGTCAATTCAACCAAGAGTCTCAGATCTTTCCCAAAGGGAAATTACCCAAAGTCTCTTGTGTAGTCACCTAAGGATAGGGACACAATGGAGATCGTCAGCTCCTCTTATGCAGGCCTTTTCCCAGAATTCTTTTTTTTTTGTTGACCTGAAGTGAGGTTGACATTATTCATCTTCTCTCTTGAAGCTGAAGGTCAGAAGTGCTAGAAGCTAGAAGATCCCAAAATACTTGATAGCTCTTCCTCTCTCACCAACTTTGCCCTCTCATTGGGCTTTTCAATGCAGGTACAGAGCATCAATCTCCATGAGGGGGGGAAAAGTTTCATACCACTGACCTTTTGAGCCAGGATTAGACTAGAAAAAAAGATAGCTTCTGCACTCAAAGAGCTTGTGACGTAGTAAAGGGGAATTAAGACATACCTGCAAATAAATATTTTGAGACAAAATATGCTTCAAAAGATAGGAGAGGTACTAGGAGCTAGGACAAAGGAGAGAAGAAGAAAATTTTACTGAAAGAATTAAAGAAGGCTATACAGAGGACGTGGCTTTTGGACTGGACCTGGGAAGGCTTAGCCTGAGGAGCTGTGAAATAGGACAGTATGAACAATAAGGAATGTTGTGTGAAAAGGCACCAAGAAGAGGCAGGGCAAGGAATGTTCTGGGAATACTAGATTATTCAGTTTTGGAGTAAGGGAGAACAGTATGAGAAAAGACTGGAAAATGTAGGTTGGGGCCAAATTTCAAAAGGCATTGAATTCAAAGCCAAGAGTTTTGACTTTATTCAAAGGCAACTAGGAAACATTGATGATTTTTGAGCTGGGGAGTGATGCAATTAGAACAACAGATTGAGAACATTATTTGAAATAGGAAAGAGATTATTCTTTCCTAGCTTTAACAGCTTCATTAATTAATCAAAAAGTCATAGTTTGAGGAGTATAGCTTACTTTCCATGGCCATGCAGAGATTTGACCACAAAGTCCTATTTTAATAATAGCTAATACTACTAATAGCTAGCATTTATATAATTCATTAAAGTCTGTAAAGGATTGTAAAAACATTTTCTCATTTAATCCTTATAACAATTCTGAGAGGTAGGCATTCTTATAATACCCATTTGACAGTTAAGAAAACTGGGGCAAACAGAAATTAAATGACTTGCCCAAAGTAACACAGCTAGTAAACAACTCATACCAACTCAAGTATTCCTGATTCCAGGTTCACTTACCCCTACCTACTGTGCCACCTAGCTGCTTTTGTCTGATTCCTTATTGTGATACAGAAATTATAGGTTCTATCAAGCAGGAAAAGCTTTGTCTATAATGCTGGCAAAAGTCTATTCCAACTGTCTGAAGACCAACACAATTAAATAAAGAGACATTATCTTTTTTTTTTAATTAACAAAGATGGGCTATTTTTATTCTTTTTTTGCTGCTGCTGTGGTTATCTTTTTATTTTTATTTATTTATTTATTGCTGAGGCAATTGGGATTAAGTGACTTGCCCAGGGTCACACAGTTAGGGAATGTTAAGTGTCTGAGACCAGATTTTAACTCAGGTCCTCCTGACTTCAGGGCTGGTGCTCTTGTGGTTATCTTTTTTTAAAAAATTTTATTTTATTTGCGAAACATATGTATGGGTAATTCTTCAACATTAACTCTTACAAAGCTTTCTGTTACAAGTTTTTCCTTCCTACTCCCCACCCCTCCCCTAGATGGCAGGATATCCACTACATGTTAATTATGTTAAAATATTTGACAAATTGAATATATGTATACATATTTCCACACTTATTATTGTTGTGCAAGAAAAATCGTATCTACAAGAAAGAAAAATCAGAGAAAGGAAACACAATGTAAGCAAACATCGATAGAGAGCATGAAAATGTTATGTTGTGGTCCACATTTCACATCCCTCTCTCTGGATGTATATGGCTTTCTTCACTGAACAATTGGCCTGATTTGAGACATTTCATTGTTGAAGAGAGCCATGTCCATCAGAATTGATCGTCACATAGTATTGTTGTTGCCGTGAATAATGATCTCCTGGTTCTGCTCATTTCACTCAGCATCAGTTCATGCAAGTCTCTCCAGGCCTCTCTGAGATCGTCCTGCTGGTCGTTTCTCACAGAACAATAATATTCCATCACATTCATATACCATAATTTATTCAGTCACTCTCCAATTGATGGGCATCTATTCAGTTTCCTGTTTCTAGCCACTACAAAAGGGCTGCCACAAACATTCTTGCACATGTGGGGCCCTTTCCTTCCTTTATGATTTCTTTGGAATATAAGCCCAATAGAAAAACTTCTGGGTCAAAGGGTATGCACAGTTTGATAACTTGTTGAGCATAGTTCCAAATTGTTCTCCAGAATGGTTGGATCCGTTCACAGCTCCACCAACAATGTATTAGTGTCCCAGTTTTCCCACATCCTCCAACATTCATCATTAACTTTTCCTGTCATTTTAGCCAATCTTACAGGTGTGTAGTGGTATCTCAGAGTTGTCTTAATTTGCATTTCTCTGATCAATAGTGATTTGGAGCACCTTTTCATATGACTACAAATAGTTTTAATTTCATCCTCTGAAAATTGTCTTCATATCCTTTGCCCATTTATCGACTGGAGAATGGCTTGAATTCTTATAAATATGAGACAATTCTCTATATATTTTAGAGATGAGACCTTTATCAGAACCCTCAAATGTAAAGATAATTTCCCAATTTATTGCTTCCCTCCTAATCTAGACTGCATTAGTTTTGTTTGTACAAAACCTTTTTAACTTAATATAGTCAAAGTTATCTATCTGGTGTTCAATTAAGAGTTCCAGTTCTTCTTTGGACATAAATTTATTCCATCTCCATAGGTCTGAGAGGTAAACTATCCTATGTTCCTCTAATTTGCTTATAATATCACTCTTTATATCTAAATCATGAACCCATTTAGATCTTATCTTGGTATGTGGTGTTAGATGTGGGTCAAGCCCTAATTTCTTCCACACTAGTTTCCAATTTTCCCAGCAGTTTTTGTCAAATAGTGAATACTCATCCCAGAAGCTGGGGTCTTTGGGTTTATCAAAGACTATATTGCTATAGTTATTGCCTAGTTTGTCCTGTGATTCTATCCTATGCCACTGATCGACTACTCTGTTTCTTAGCCAGTACCAAATGGTTTTGATGACCGCTGCTTTATAATATAGTTTTAGATCTGGTACAGCAAGTCCACCATCATCAGCCTTTTTTTTTTTTTCATTAATTCTCTTGAAACTCTTGACCTTTTGTTCTTCCAAATGAACTTTGCTACTATTTTTTCAGATCTGTAAGATAATTTCTTGGGAATTTGATTGGTATGGCACTAAATAGGTAAATTAGTTTGGGTAGTATTGTCATTTTTATTATATTCGCTCGGCCTACCCATGAGCATTTTATGTTTTTCCAATTGACTAGGTCTGATTTTATTTGTGTGGAAAGTGTTTTGTAGTTTAGTTCATGTAGTTCCTGACTTTCCCTTGGCAGATAAATTCCCAAATATTTTATACTATCAACAGTTATTTTGAATGGAATTTCTTTTTGTATCTCTTGCTGCTGAACTTTATTGGTAATATATAAAAATGCTAATGATTTATGTGGATTTATTTTGTATCCTGCAAATAAAGAAACATTAACAAGGAGGCTGGATACTTGGTGAATGAGAAAGAAATAAGCCAAAAAAAAAGAAAGAAAGAAAAGAAAATATGGCCCTCAGCCCTGCAAGACTCCCTTTATATTTCTGCATAGTAGTAGAAAGAAAGCAGAAGTGACTAAGAATCTTACAATTTATTTTTAATTTTTTTCCACTTAACAAAAATCTTTTTTCCTCTTCTTCCCACCTATCCTGCTAACAAATATGCAGGGTCAAGTAAAATAAATTTCCACCTTTTCATATGACTATTCATACGGTAATATCCAAAAAGCATATCTTTTATTCTGCTTACTGAGTACATGAATTCTCTGTCAGGAGGTAATTATCATGTTTCATTATGAGTTCTCTGGAACCGTTGTTGGTCATTGCATTGATTAGAGATCCTAAAGTCTTTCAAAAGTTGTTCCCCTGGAACAGCAAGGTGGCGCATTGGATAGAGCACCAGCCTGAAGTCAGGAGGACCTGAGTTCAAATCTGGTCTCAGACACTTCACATTCCCTAGCTGTGTGACCCTGGGAAAGTCACTTAACCTCAATTGCCTTAGCAAAAAGCAAAAAAAAAAAAAGTAACATGAAGTAGCACAGTGGTCTCCAAACTTTTTGGATTATGTGCCCCCAAAATAAAAGAATTTTAGCATACCCAAAAGAATACATATTTACTCATTTATAAATGTTTTAGGTGAACTATGGTTACTAATAATGATATACATTATAAAACCTATACAAAAAAATTTAAGGATGAAATATTTTGAAAATGTTTTATTTCTTAATGATGCAGAAATTGTGCTTTCACTATATGATTATAAATAATGATATTTTAGTGAGATCGTTGAATATGAATATGCTTCATTATTTTTTGATATCTTGACTTAACACTTTATGAAACAGTGATATGAAAGTCAGGTTCTAAGTTCAACTGAATTCAATATTCGCTAACTGGCTAAACAAGATCTCACTAAGACAAGGAGATCCAAATGGAAGAAGTGTATTGCTGGCTACAGTTACTGAGCCACAATATATAGTTTTTCTTGAAATTCATCTAGTAAACTTCTATCATCCCAATCATCAGTGGCCATTTCTAGAAAATAATAGGCAGGTACTATATTTTTATGTTTTTTAACAATAGGTTCAAAACCCATTGAAAATTTCATTTGGAAGATTTTTAAATAGGTTATTAAAGTCTGTTTCCAACTTACTCAAGTTAATCTACCAGCAAGCATTTGTTAAGCATTTATAATGTACCAGCCACTAAGTGCAAAGTGTTAAGGATATAAAGACAAGGTGAAAACAGTCCTTGTCCTCTAGAGACATATTCTTTTAAAGATTTACAGGAGTAGCACAAAAGAGTCAGGCATGAATGGATTGCAATCTGCTTCTCTGGAGGAAATACCCATATCAGTGAAGTCTTAGATCCAAGAATGTAGAAATTATGACATTTTCACAAGTTCCATTCTGGACAGAAATCTTTTCAAGTATTTCTATAACATAGTAGGTTAAATAGATGATTGCACATGAAACTGAAAATCTATCATGTACAATTTGCTAATCCTTTTAAAGTTATCATGTAAATTTCTTTTCTTTTTTTCCTTCCCCCACTCTAGAGATGGCTGTCACAAGACACAAATCTAGATAGATAGATATAGTTATAGATACATAAAATCATGCTATACATACTTCTATTTATCATTCTATGAATGCAGATAGTGTCTTCCTTGATATGTCTTTTATAATTAATTTGGTTATTTATATGTCTTTTGTAATTAATTTGGGTAATTATGTCACTCAAAGGTGCTCTTAACATAATATTGAAACATACAATCTTTTCTTGAATTTTCTCATTTTGCTCTTCATTAGAAATCTATTTTTTAAAGTGATTTGAATAAGTATGTTTGGAAGAAGCATCCTAATCATGGGAAAAGGAAGCTTTTAAATTAAAAAGTCAGATAAATCTTTTCTTACTATTTCTTTTTTTTCTTTCTCTTCTATTTTCTTTTTAAAGACATGATAAAGAAACAAATCTTTGGACTTAAAAATCCTGAAAAGAACACTGCTATAAATTTCATTACTTCAAACCCAAATTTCTAGGAAGCAGAAAATGAACACTAAATCAGCTGGGTTAAGAGGAAACAGAAACCAAGCCACTGCAGAGTTGGAAACTGGGTTAAAACATTCAACAGGAAATATCACGGAGAAATGTCACATCATGCAGGATGCAAAGTTCTTAAAGAATATTGGGCCTCTTATAGCAACAAAAAGAAGATGCATTAAACATTTATTGATACTGTCTACTTTCACTTTTAGAAAGCACTTGGCAAAGATCCACTTGGCCTGATTCCTAGAACAGTGGCACAGTACTCTGGCTGCCTAGAAAATTGGCTAAAGAGTAAAAGATGTTATCTAAATGGAACCTTTGTCAAATTGGCAAAAGGCTTTTACCCCTGTGTTGCAGGAATTTCCATTATAAACCCAGATTCTTATTAAATCACATCAATATTGGAATTGAAAGAAGAAAAAAAACTTGAGTTGCAAGTTCTAAAAAGTACTAAAATATTTAAGCCTATCTTCAGTTATAACTGGAGACTTTTTGTTGTGTTTAGGGAAGACAGGGAGAAAAAATTTGAAAAAAAATTTATTCAATAAATTTAGAAAACTAGAGAATTATAAATTATTTTAAATCCATTTTGTCCTTTTTCATAAAATTAATAACTATATTTATTCAATTTTAAGAATTAATATTCTTAATCAAGTGTTTATTTTTTATGCCCTTATTTGAATGGATGAAAAAATATTTACCATATTAAGTACTCCTTCTGTGTCAGGCAAAAGGGAGCAGGGTATAATGGAGATATGATCTTGAAACCAAGAAGACCTGGATTCAAGTCCCACCACTACCACATATAACCTAGTGCTCTCTGGGCAACCAAATCTATAAATTATAGAAAAGTGCTGACTTTTGGGGATAGAGATATTTTCCTCACTCAGGAGTTTTTCTATATTGAGGAAATCAAAAGTTCAGTCTCTATTCTTATGTGACAGATAGTAGGCTAAGTCCTGGAGATATAAAAAGCTCAAAAGCAGACAAGATGTCTGTGTATTTTCTCTTTTGATATGTCTCCTCACATTGGACACAAGGGCATCAAGAGCTGGGCATAAAGTCAGGAAGGCTCATCTGAGTTCACATCTGGCTTTAGACACTTTACTCGCTGTGTGCCTTAGACAAGCCACTTAACCCTGTTTATCTCAAGTTTCTTCATCTATAAAATATGCTGGGGAAAGAAATGGCAAACTGCTCCCAGTATCTCTGCCAAGAAAACCCTAAATGGGATCAGCAAGAGTTGGACATTACTGTACAGAACTCTCGCAATTAAGATTGTCAGCTCCTTCAGAATAGGAATTGTCTCTTTTTCTATGTATATCCCTTGAGTTTAGTACACTGCTTGGCACAGGATAAGTATTTACCATTGCTTTTGTATTCATTCAAAAGTAGATACAGAATAAAATGAATTAAGTATAAGGAAATTTGGAGATCAGTAGAAATGAAGGAGGGGAAGGCCAAATGCAGGGAGATCAGGAAAGGCTTTTGTGTAAATATTACTTCAGCTGAATACTTGAATTAATGTTTGAATCTAACTCACATTTCACCTGACAATCTTGTAACTTTATCTTCTAAACTCTTTTCTTCTAAAATCATCTTTAATTCTTTGAGATTCTGTAATTTTGTTAATGAAACTGCAGGATTACCCAAGATTACCAAAGTCATAGTAGAGGGTTGTGTTACAAGGTGATCCACTGGAGAAGGAAATGGCAAACCACCCCAATATCTTCCAAGAAAACTCCATGGACAGTACTAAAATGCTAAACAATATATCAGAGATGAGCTCCTCAGAACGGAAATGCCTGGTGTTCTATGATCCAGACAGTCAGATGTGACTGAATGACAAATTTTTAAAGCAGTAATAAATCTATAGATCTTCTAGATCTATCCTCAAGCAGCAAAAAAATCCTGCCCTTCCTTGCTGTGACTATTTTGGGAAAAGTTTTCTCCTGAATTTGGAGTAGTATCAAGCATATGAGCATTGAGTAGTAGTCAAAAGTTTAGGTTGAAGACTGATGTTAATTTTTGCAAAAACAATTTTGTTTGTACTCAAGTACCATAAGGCTGACCTCATGAAGATCATATTAATATTGTGGCTTCTTTAGATCTTATTTCCCCTAGACTGCAAATTTCTTGGCAGGGCAAGGACTGTCTTTTGTATTTTTTTGTATGCACAACATTTAGCACAGTGCCTGGTACATAGTAAGTGCTCAATATTCATTCATTTATTGATTCTTTAATTGCATGTCTTTCCAGCATTCTCAATTTTTCTCCTCTCCAGGAGCTTTCTGTTCCTCCCAAGCATTCATAGATTTCTCTTTTTGTAAACTTGTTTCTTGATCTTGCTGTTTTTCTACTGAGATTTCCTGTGATTTTCCTCATTACTCCCATTCATTCAACATATATTTAAAAGTACATTATTATATAATTATATACAATGGGTTTAAGTGGGTTTAATGGCTTTAAAGACTGATTCTGGTATTTATTAACTGTGTAACCCTTAGCAAGTCACTCCACTACAATCTATCGAAGAGGGTGATGGAATCACAAATCCTTGAAGTATCAATACTGTGTGGAGATCATTTTGGGGGAGAAGGGGAATTACAAAGCATAAGGCGAAGAAGGTGGATCTGGGTATTGAGGTCATGTTTTGTTTTGTTTTTCATTCTCCTCCAGTAGAATATAATCAATGACAGACTTTTCACTCTGATGGTTAAGTGCATCCTTCAGACCAGCACCATATGAACTAAAAAATACTTTCATTTCACTTTGCAACTCTCTTCTGTAAAATGAGGATAAGATTAGTGAAGAAGGGACACCATAAAACTAAAAAAAATAAAATAGAAATAATTTTATCCAAATTTCTTGGTTCTTAAAAGCAACTGTCACTTTCTACTTACAAACTTCTGCAATGCTAGTTTTAAATAAGAAGTTATAACTAAATCCATTCCTACAAGCTAAATTTTTCATTATACAAAGTAATAAACCTATTAGGAAATATATTTTTATATATTAGTAGAGGGGCAGTTAAATGGCCCAGTAGGTAGAGCAGCAGCCCTGGTGTCAGGAGGATACCTGAGTTCAAATGGAGCCTCAGACACTTAACACTCACTATCTGTGTGACCGCAAGTCACTTAATCCCAACTGCCTCATTAAATAAAAAAGTTAGTAGAGGACATGGAATACAATGTGTATAGACATATACTGTCTGATGTGTTGTCACATATTAGCTAGGCTTTGTTTCAATATTTTTCCTTGTAATAAGAAAAGAGTATGAGTAGCAATTAAAGGGAACTATTCAGTATAAGACATAAGAGTCAACACAACTGTAGTATATATATATATACATATAATATATATATATGTTTATAAGGTGATTCTTAATATGAAAAATGCAATTGTGGAAATTGCTCCAATAACTTTTTCCTTTGCTAAGCCACCCTCTAGATTTCTCCCTCTGATCCACCATATTCTCTAGGCCTCTTATTTTAGACTGTCTCCTCTGTACTATCCAGTGGCTCCCTTCATCATCCCTTGTGTAACACCAGTGGGTGACACTGCAGGGAGGACTCTGTCCTTTCTGCTCCCTTTTTCCTTTTGGAAAGGGAAAAGCCAAACCTCATATAAGCCTCACCTGTTTCACTCTCCTTTCTCACATCAGCAGCTAAAGATTTAATTCTGTTAAAATAGCTAGGTCACAGAACAGTCCCAAATTACTCTTAGGGCTGACAGGCAGTGTTTGTCTCTTTGACACATCTGCAGGATGCCAGTCACTTCTCAAACTCCTATCACACTTACCTATCATACCTTCCTTAAATGTGTATTCTTTCCTTTAGAAAATAAACTTCTTGTTGTGAACTGATCCAGCCATTCTGGAGAGCAATTTGGAACTATGTCCAAAAGGCTATCAACCTGTGTATACCCTTTGATCCAGCAGTGTCATTACTGGTTCTGTATCCCAAAGAGATTATAAAAGAAGAAAAAGGATCCACACATGCAAAAATGTTTGAGGTGGCCCTTTTTGTAGTGGCAAAGAATTGGAAATTGAGTGGATTTTTATCAATTGGAGAATGGCTGAATAAATTATGGTATATAAATGTAATGGAATATTATTGTTCTATAAGAAATGATGAGCAGGCTGGTTTCAGAAAAGCCTAGGAAGATTTAATATGAACTGAGATTGAGTGAAGTAAGTAGAACCAAAAGAACATTATACACAGTTAACAGCAAGATTGTGATGATTATAATATATTTAACTCTTCTCAGCAATACAGTGATGGAAGATAATTCCAACAGGCATGGAAAATGCTATCCACATCTAGAGAAAGAACTATGGAGGTTAAATGCAGATTGAAACATACTATTTTCATCTCTTTTTTTTCTTTGTTTTTTCTTACTCATAGTTTTCCCCTTTTGCACTGATTTTTCTTTCACAACATTACTAAAGTGGATATATGTTTAAAATGATTATACATGTATAACCTATATCAGATTGCTTGCTGTCTTGGGGATGGAGGAGATAAAAGAGGGAGAGGGAAAATATTTGGAACTCAAAATCATACAGAAAATGGATGTTGGAAGCCAACTTTACATATAATTTAAAAAGTAATACACTATTAAAATGATTTTTAAAAAAGAAGAAAAGAAAGCACTCCTTACAGGTACTATCTTCACTTTTGAATTTATACTCCCAGCATTAAGTAGAGTGAATAATAAGAATGCATTATTATAACTGCACAGTAGTAGTAAATATTTAATATCTTTTCATTCATTTATTTATTCTTAAAGCCCTCTTTCAGGGGGATCTCAACAACTTCAGGAGCTAAAATGTCATTGCTATGCAGGTGACTTCCAAAATTATAAATCTAGCTCTAATCTCTCTCCTGAAGACAAACCTCTACCTAGATTTCCTATAAGCATCTCAAACTCATCATGTTCAAGGAATAACTAATCTTTCCTTGCTGGGTCCACCCAGACTACAAACTTACTTATTTCTGTTGAAGACACCATCATATTTCTAGGCAAAATCTCCAAGTTACCCTTCCCTTCCCTGTCTCTCTCTCCCATTAACACATGCATTTTTGTCTTAAATCAGTGTATAGGTAACACTTCTCCCCTCCCTTAAATATTGGCACCAGTCTCACTGTATTTTTCCAGGAGTCTGTAGAAAGAATTAATTCATATTTATGGAGGGGGAGGAGGCCAGAAGGAAAAAGGAGCATTAAAAAAAAAGAAACAAATATTAAAAGCAGAAGATTCAAAAAGTTAATTTTTTTTAGGATTACATAAATTTACACGTAAATATGCATGTAAACAATACTATTACCTCTCTTCTTTCCCTTTCCCTTGATTGGATTCATATGGTTAGTTACTTTTATAGAATAGAACAGCCTTCAGGGGCAAGTAACTTTCTGCAACAACGCATATTATATATATGAAATATACACACAAAGGAAATGACAATTTAAAAATGTACAGTCCTGAAGACATTTAGATAGATCTCTGAGGTTGTCTGACTCCAACATTCTTAGACTGCTCATCAATTTCACTGTGCCAATTTTCTAAAGCCTAAGTGCCCTCAAATGAATGAATAAATAAGTAAATAAACAAAACCCTAACAATCTTATCTCTTTGGACAAGGAACAATTGTGTTGCACCATTTAATAACAATAACAAAATTAAACCATTTGGAAATATTTGAGATAACTTAGCCATTATAGACATCACCTTCTTCAGTTTCCTCTCCCCTCTGACTAGAAGGTGAAGTACCAAACTCCTCCAAGTGTCTTAACTTTATGGAAGACAGAAAATGGAATCTCAGCTCACATCATTTTGCATAGGAACAAGCTATCTCCCTGCATGTTACCCCCAGTGTCTCATCTTTCACTGACCACCCTCACTTTCCTGCCTCTATTTATGCTGTCTTCTCCCATACGTTGTAAATTCCTTGAGATCAGGGACTGTCTTTATATTAATTGTATCCCAGGTTCTTAGCACAGTGCCTGGCACATAACAGGAGTTTAATAAATATTTATTGAATTGATTTGGAGATGGACATTGGTGATAGTTGTGGTGAGCTGATTTATCATACTCTTTTATTTATTCCTGATCTATATCTACTGAAGGCACACAAGGGAAGCCAGAATGGAGCCTCCAACCCAGAGTACTTGAGTTCAAGGGAGACAATGGTTTTTATTTATATTTTGTTGGGAACTACAGCTGCAATATACTTTTGCATCTTAACTCCCTAAATAGATTCATTCCTCATAGTTACCAAAGCAATTCTTAAAATACAGATGTCTAGATCATTCCTCTGCACAAGAAGCTTCAGTGGCTCTCTCTTGTCTTTTGTTACATGCTCTTTTGTTTCTACAGATTGATTCAGCCTAACTTTCCAAATTTACTTCACATCACTTTCCTTTACATGCTGTTTCAGTCAAATGAATCTACTTGTTCTCCCAAAGGGACATCCAACCCTATCTCCCTACTCTTGTTAACTTTCTCTTATTCTTAGAATGCATACTCTCCTCACTTCCTACTTTCAAGATTGAGCTCATGTGCTTGTCTTATTCTATATTATTCTATAGTCTTTCCTGTCAGCACTAATTATTGGTACTCTCTCCTTCAAATTATACTGTATTGATCTTTTAAAATGTATGTTCCTGATGCTGAGTGAAATGAGCAGAACTAGGAGATCATTATACATAGCAACAATACTATATGATGATCAGTTCTGATGGACATGGCTCTCTTCAACAATGAAATGTTTCAAACCACTTCCAATTGTTCAGTGAAGAAAGTCATATACACTCAGACAGAGGGTTATGAAATGTGGACCACAACATAACATTTTCATGCTCTCTATTGATGTTTGCTTGCATTGGATTTCCTTTCTCAGATTTTTTTTTCTTGTAGATATGATTTTTCTTGCACAGAAAGATAAGTGTGGAAATATGTATACATATATTCTATTTGTCAAGTATTTTAACATAATTAACATGTAGTGGACTTCCTGCCATCTAGGGGAGGGGTGGGGACTGGGGGGGGGGGAACTGTAACAGAAAGCTTTGTAAGGATCAGTGTTGAAGAATTACCCATGCATATGTTTTGCAAATAAAAAGCTTTAATAAAAGAAAAAAAGTATGTTCCACTGTCAAGTAAAATGAAAGCTTCTTGATTCCCCCCCCCAATTCTGTCTGTATCACCAGCACCTCCCATAGTGCATTGAACACATTCAGCAAGTTGAATTCAAAGGTCTACTGAATAATCATGTCAAGTGAACTATCTCTGTTGTCAATCATAATAAAGTTCTCCAAATATTACTTGTCAATATTATTATGGCATAAAGTCCTAGTACACTATAAAACTTCCTTAGTGAAAGATAACAATGCAGAACTGATGCTGAGCGAAATGAGAACCAGATCATTATACATGGCAACAACATACTATATGATGATCAATTCTGATAGACATGGTTCTCTTCAACAATGAAATGTTTCAAACCAGTTCCAATTGTTCAGTGAAGACAGCCATATACACCCAGAGAGAGGAATATGAAATGTGGACCACAACATAACATTTTCATGCTTTCTATTGATGTTTGCTTGCATTGTTTCCTTTCTCTGATTTTTTTTTTCTTGTAGATATGATTTTTCTTGTACAACAAGATTAGTGTGGAAATATGTATACATATATTTGATTTGTCAAGTATTTTAATGTAATTAACATGTAGTAGACTTCCTGCCATCTAGGCAAGGGGTGGGGACTAGGGGGGAAAATTTGTAACAGAAAGCTTTGTAACGGTCAATGTTGAAGAATTACCCATACATATGTTTTGCAAATAAAAAGCTTTAATAAAGAAAAAAAAATTGTTATGCTGAAGATGATCAAAAAAAAAGAAAGATAACAATGCAAAAGCAGCTAACTAGCCACACTGAAAAAAATAAATGGATGAAAAATGTATAAATACATTGTTAGGCAGCTGGCCTAACTAGTTTGTCTGTTTTTGTATGTAATATATATATATATATACACAAACACTCATATAATACATAATGAAAGTAGTTATAGGCCCTCAATGAGAAAGCAGAAGAACTGTAATCATCTAGATGGAATATCCACCCCAGTGAAATTGTAGATTCAATGAAAAATATAGTGATCTAATTTCAAGATGAAGCTAAAGTGAAATTCAAATGAATGTGCCCCATAAAGATGAATGCATTTGAACAGATGGAGAAATGGGGGAACCCAAAAGCTTGTAGACAGGATATACTTATGTAAACCAAGACTTGATGACCAAGTGCTTGTGCTTAGGTTTACAATCTAATGGGCTAAAAGTGAGATTAAAAATTTTGAAGCATTAAAATAAACCCCCTTTTCCACAAATTCACTTAGTAGATGCCTCCTTGTCATCCTGAAGAAATCTTCTAAGGACACATAGTTATCATGAGTGGGTTTTGACAACTTGGGGGGTGGGAGGGAGGAGTGCTACATAAGAGCATATTTATGCAAAACCTACAGTTGAATTATATTAACCCTGTCCATAATATAACAGCACTCGATGAAACGGAATCATTCAAGATAACCATTCCTATTTTTAAATGTATATATGAATATAAATTACAAACCCAGTTCAGTATATAATGCACAGCCCTGATATATCAAGGGTTATTCCAGCCACCATAATAACCATTCACTCACCTCAGGCAGGTTTAGAAATATGCTGCTGAACAAAAAAGTCCTACTTGGTATGTAATAATATGCCTAAACATCAGCAGTTTCCTTTGTCACCGCCCACTGAGCTTGAGAATTTAAGAGAAAATTAGGAAGGTAGGGAGGAGAAAAGGAAAAACAAGAAAAAGGAAGAATTCAGTGTTCTGATACCAAATATGTCTTAGGTTTTATTTTACTCTCCTTTATCTTATTGCCAGTCATTTTTTCTTCTCACATTCCTGGTTTTTTCCCCTTCTTTTCCCCTTCCCCATCATAAGACTCTAATTAGCAGATAGCTACCAATTATCTATTTTCCATCTTCCTTTGGCCTCTAATTTAGGTCTAACCTTCTAAAGAATTGCCCTAAATATATCACTGATAACAATTCCCCACAATAATCCTAGTACTATATAAAATCACAGGCTCCAAGCTTTGAGCTATCCATATATACTGGGCAATTTTTAAAGCTAAGATATATGGTAGAAGAGATACAAAATTGTAGCATTATTAACCCCTTGGTTTAAGCTGTTTGAAACAGGAAATTTGATTCCCATCTCCACAGTCAAGATGTAACCTGTATTACCCCAAATACTGCTATTTTTTGACCATCTTTATTACACAATACTTTCATAGCTATTGGTTTATTCTCATACACACTTGTGAAATTATTGCCTTTCAGAGAAACTGAGGTACAAGAAAAGAGATTAACTTGCCTGTCTGGGCGATTTAGTGGTGTTATCCAAGTCTCAAGTTCCTTTCATTTTTAGATAAATCCTCTTTCTTCATAACATATCTGACTTTGATATTTAGGTAAACATATACAAAGGCAGAATTAAATACTTTCTTAAAAGTTGCTTCCAGTTACATTATATGGTTTTCAGAATGTTATCACAAAATTGTGAGAACACAGTAACTGGAAAATGAGGTAGGCTCATTTGACCACAGCAACTCTACACCAGTTGAAGCTGCTCTGGGGGATTTCTGATTTTCTTTTTCAAAGAAAGTGATAATAAGTTTCCTTATACAAGCATGCAGTTGGCACTTTGAATTACAGATTGCCATCTTTCTTGAGATAAATCGCTAGCAATGTAATTTTTTATACACAGATCCTCTGTTCTATTTTATTTCGCTAGTCATGGTACATTAAAGTCAGCTGTCTTACAAAACAAAAGGGTCAATTAAACAGCTAACAACAGAATGAATGACAGAAAACTTGAGTTTGGATGATCATTACCATTGATAAGAGCCTGCTCTAGTTTACAGCACATATATCTTTTTTAACTGGTAGCTAAGAGGAAGTGTGTTAGTTATATGAAAGGTTAGGCTACAAATCAATTTTATAATCTATTTCCAGAACCTGTCAACTAAAAATGAACTCATGTCCTCGCATTACTTCCTAAGTTACTGATATCTTCTCCTATTTTGCTTCCCCTATCAAAATATCCCTCTTTAAATCTCCACAAAGTTGACCGATTTTTTTTCTACAGTTGTCTTTTTTCTCATACATACTATCAGATCTCACACTGAATGAGAATAACTGCTTTCCTGGTTTCATGCAACTTTAATCTTTCCAAACTGAAAATGATTTTTAAAAAATGATGAAATTCTCTTTGCAGCATCAGAAAATGACATGGACATCATGAAAACAGCCCAGTAATTTTTAGCAACTGTTTTAGTTGCAGACTATTTTCCTTTTTTTTTTTTTAATCCAATCTTTCTCTCCAATAAGGAATTAATCTGCATGTCTAACTTGGATATTTTTAAATGCATTTTTTTTGTTAACAAGTATATACTGAGTGAAAAAATTAATAGTGTTAAAATCTATGTATACCATTATAATCAATAAAAGTGAAGAGAATCTTAACAGAGAACCAGCTCTTCCTGATTTTTTAACTAGTTCTTTTTGTTTCCTATAAATGGGGAAAAGAGAATAGCGCACTGACACTTTTATTAAAAAAGAAGAGATTTCAAAATAGAATCTATATATTTAATTAACTCTATATAATATATATGAAATAATGTTATGATTTCCATACATATGGAATGTAAAGATCAATTTTACAAGACATATACACAATCTCATTTTTACCAACATTTACTTTGTAGGACACTGTGAATGCTAAGTGATTTCTGTGTATATACTGTCTCAGTTTAAAGATTAAAATACTAAACCAGCAAAATACAAGAAATTTACCATCAAAAGACTTCAATACCCAAATTAGCAAGTAACAAGGCACCAAAGTATCCCTTTATTATTAATGGATACAAAAATGATTATGCTCCCTATCCTGATGCTTGTAGTTGGAAGGAACATTGCTAACAGACAAATTGAACATGCAATATTTTTTGCTAGTATTTATATAAAGGAGTATTATTCTTATTATGTAATGTGTTCTGTAAAGCCATTTAGGGATTACATAATAAACTTCTATAAAGTAAGGCTTTTTTCCTTTTGAAAAAGTTCAATGCGTCTGAAAGATCAAAATTCATCAAACAGATTCAGGAGTAGGAGAGAGCATGAAGTTTCTTATATAGCTTTCCCAACACTCCTCAATCTTAAATTATGCCACCCAAGTTACTCTTATTTGGAGCATATTAATTAGCTGAGATTGGCAATTGTATGTGATCGTGCTTTCTTAGAAGGCTAAAATAAATCTGTAATAGTGGACAAATAATAACTCAAAACTCTTTTTGTTCCACATAGTGACAAGGTACATACTGTGAGAACCATAACCAGATGCTAATTTTTGTGCTTATACTACTATTCAAAATAAGGCATTCACCATTTGTTAGTAGTACAGTTTTGAAAACTGCTTTTCCTTTTTATTAGGGAAACAGTGATGATTATATGAAGCATATAAAGGATAGGAATAGAGGAGACTAAAGGAGAATTTTATTTTAGCTGTAAATGAACTCTTATAAAACTTGCCAAATAAACCTTTCAAGATGTGTTATTAAAAGTCTTTTCCTCCTGTTTCCCCTCTCCTCATTAAAAAGAGAAGGAAAAATATCTTATGCTCAAGTGAATTACTTTTTGAAAATAACACTTTTAAGCAAAAACCTAAGCTGCCTGCTCCTCTTATTTTGTTGTTAAAAGGTTTTGTTTTAACTAAGACAAATTAAGGACAACAGAACACTGAGGGATAAGGCCTTTCTTCAATAACAGTCTATAATGTGTTTTTCATTATTTTTTTAAAGAATAAAATGTATTATAGGGTATTATTGTTTTGGGCTCTTTATACTTCACACATTGTTACCAATGGAAGAAAATTCACAACAAGCTGATAATTCATGAAATGCAATAATTGATATATACAAGCCACAGTCTTAAATATCCTAGCACATGTACTTGAAACCAATAATCTATCTATACATGTAAATGACCTAAAGTGGTAATATATTTTTAAAAAAAAGAGGAATGGAAAAATCTTCAAGTTTTACTAATTTTAGATTTAACATATTTGTAATTCTCAAAACTGCTCAGACCATGAGATTCTTACAATATTCTATATTCATATAAAAGTTCTTAACAAGGCTCCTATCACCCTCCACTCTGTGTGTGTGTGTGTGTAAGATATAAAAATTAAAAGGGAAGACAAAGCTTAAAACTTGTAGTAAGGCCCAGTTCAGAATATTTAACATGGCACTTCAACTTTAAACATCAACATTTACCAAATTCTGTACGAATCTATTTTTTGTGGACAAGTATATATGTAACTTCAGTTACAGAGTAAATAAAAGATCATTTTGTTGTCTTTTTTTTCCCAATTGAAATTAAGGTAATTCATGTTCACAAGAACATAGAATCATCTAGCTACAATAAACATAAATATCATAAACTAATATCAATTTTCAAGGCTACAGTGCAAACTGCATTTTTATTAACATCCCTCAAATAGGGCTCATTTCTTTTTATCACAAATGTCATCCCTTTCTAAAAACGAAATCAGACTGAGTTATTCCCCTCAAAAGAGCTATTTGCATGCAGTTCTATTCTAAAATCTAACATTAGATAAATTAGCTTTTGGTCATGCAACACAGACCATCCTTTCAATAATCCATCTCTTGCAGTTCAGTCCATCCAAAAAGAAATACATTTCACTGTGATAATTAACAGGTCATCCTTGCTACTCCATACTCCAAACTGACAACTGCAGGTTCAGTTTTGGAAAACTCTTCTGCATATTCACTATAGCGATTGTCTGCTGTGTTGCTGCCCTCTATAGTTCGAATAGCATCATTCACAGGTAACAGGGTTTGCTCCTTCTTAAAACACAAGGAAGGTTTGAGGGCTGGAGAGTCCGCATGGATACAGCGCAAAGATTCCTTGGTGAGAACTTTATCAGTTTGCCTGTTTTTCTGCTGTTTGATTTTCTAAAACAAATTCAAATTTGAAAAATTACTGACTGTTAGGCCTTTTAGGTTTATGTATTTATTAAGTTTAAAACTTGTAAACATTAATAAAAACAAGTTCAAATAAATAAAAGGTAGTTATAAACACTGGTTGTTTAAATACATTCTCATTAAATTTACAGTATTAAAGTGTTTTTTAATGAATTCAGCTAGACAGGACATGAAAGAAATCATTTAATCTTATCCTTATACATGATGCAGATATGCATCAATTACCAGAAAAATATACCTAAGCAATATAGATTCTTGTATTTCTCAAACTTGATTTTTCATGGAAAAAAGTTTATAGCAAAGAAATTAAGATACCTATTACATAAATATTCTCTATAAAATTTTTCCTGATTCTCCAACTGCTAGTGTCCTCAACTACTGAATCTCTTTATACATCCAAATGTATATCCTTATTATATGTGCATTTGTCTCTTTTGTTAGAATATAAGCTTCTTAAGAGATTGTTTCAGTCTCCATATTTGTATCCTCAGCAGCTAGCACAATGTCTGACAAATATTAAGTGCTTAGTAAAAATTTGTTCATTGATTGATACCTCATATGTAAAAAAGAGTAAAAGAAAACGTGGTTGTGGCCTAATTTCAGTTAAATTATGAACTATGACAAAGTCATTTCTAACACTGAGTCCAATAAATATCTGATGTGTAATTTATAGTATATTCATCCCAAATCCACAACTCTTATGTGATTTAACTCAATAAACATTTACTAAGTGCCAGGCACTAGGAATACAAAGACAAAAACAACAGTCCCTCCCCTCAAAGAGTAAGTCTATATAAAATAATTTAAAGAATAAGAATAAGGATGAGAAAATAGCCTACAGTAAGAATTGACATCCAAGCTGTACTCTAAAGCTTAGACATATTATAAGACAAAGATGACAAACTTCATAAACATGTATATCTAAACTATCCTTAATGTTCGTAAATATTTAAGAATGCTCTTCCCTACTATTGTTTGCTATGTTCATAAGATGGACTTTAAAGTCTTCACACGAGGCCAATAAGCTTGACCGATTTCTAACAAAATTCTGACAGCAAATCATTAAAAAAGAATGTCATCTATTCTTAAAGAAAATATGAAGAGAGGTAGACTAGATGATAATATAAATTGGATAAATTTAGACGTGGCTGAATATCTGAACTCAATAAGTAGCCATTAATTGTTCAGTGTCATCTTGATTGGAAGTCCCTAGTTGCGTATACAAAGGATCAGATCTCAACATATTATATGATGTTTTTATCTATGACTTAAAGCAATGACAGGCTCATCAAAATTTCACATGATATAAGGCTGTGAAGGAGAGTTAGCACATTCTGTGAAAGTCAGAATACAAAAAGATCATGACAGGCTAGAACAGGACTTCTTTAACCTTTTCTACTTTTCACCTAAGAAATTTTTATGTGACTCTGGATATAGAGGTATACAAATCAAACAATTCCCGATAATAAATCATAATTTCACAACCTCCACATTCAGTTACATGACCACAGATGGGGTTGCAATTCATAATTTAAGAAACTTTGGGCTGGAGCACTGTGCTGAATCCAAGAGATTAAATTCATCAGGAATAGAAATAACTTATTACACTTGACTTAAAAAAAAAAAATCAGAAGTGCCAGGAAAAGCAAGGTTAGACAGTAGTTTGTCTGAAAGAGATTCTAGGATTTTAATGGGCACCAAGTCTAACAATTCAAAAGTGGAATGTGATAGTTAAAACAAACAAACAAATCTAATATGGGCCAGGGCAGCATTACAAGAAACCTAGTTCTAAGATGACAGGAAAAGATAATGATGAATGTTGTAGAGGATGTGGGAAAACTGGAACACTGATACATTGTTGGTGGAACTGTGAACAGATCCAACCATTCTGGAGAACAATTTAGAACTATGCTCAAAGAGTTATCAAACTGTGCATAGCCTTTGACCCAGCAGTGTTTCTACTGGGCCTATATCCTAAAGAGATCTTAAAGGAGGGAAAGGGACCCACATGTGCAAAAATGTTTGTGGCAGCCCTTTTTTGTAGTGGCAAGAAACTGGAAACTGAAAGGATGCCCTTCAATTGGAGAATGGCTGAATAAATTATGGTATATGGATGTTATGGAATATTATTATTCTGTAAGAAACGACTAGCAGGACGATTTCAGAGAAGCCTGGAGAGATTTGCATGAGCTGATGCTGAACAAAAATCAGCAGAACCAGGAGATCATTATATATAGCAACAAGACTATACAATGATCAATTCTGATGGACATGGTTCTCTTCAACAATGAGGTGATTCAAACCAGTCCCTATTGTTCAGCGATGAAGATAGTCATATACACCCAGGAAGAGGCCTGTGGGAACTGAGTGTGGACCACAACACAGCATTTTAACGCTTTCTGTGAATATTTGCTTGTATTTTGTTTTCCTTCTTAGGTTGTTTTTTTTCTCTCTCTTTCTAGATCTGATTTTTCTTGTGCAGTAAGATAACTGTAGAGATATGTATACATATATTGAATATGTCATATAATTTATCATATTTAACATGTATTAGACTATCTGCCATTTAGTGGTTGGGATGGGGGAAAGGAGGGGAAAATTTGGAACAAAAAAATTTTTGCAAAGGTCAATGTAGAAAAATCACTTGTGTTCTGTAAATAAAAAGCTTTAATTAAAAAAATAAAATGAAATATGAAGAAAAAAAAAAAGAGAAGCCTAGTTTCCAGAAATAAGGAAGTGATGGATAGTCCCTCAATTCTGCCATGGCTAGACCAAAGAGATCTATAATCAGTGCTAGATGACAGTTTAAGAAGGAAATTGGTAAATTGGAGAATGTCCAGATTAAGGAAATCAGAATAGTAGAACAGAATCCATGTTATATAGAAAAAGCTGAAAGAATTGGGGATGTTTAGTCTGGAGAAAACTAATTGGAGACATGCGCTACCTCCAGGTATTTGAGAGCTATCATCATATGGACAAGAGATTGGATTTGTTCTGTTTGGCCTCACAAAGCAAAACAAGGAAAAATGTATGGAATTTGCTAGGAGGCAAATTTTGGCTTCTTGTCATAAAGCTGTTTCTGTAATACTTAGAACCAGTCAAAATTGGAATAAGCTACTTTTGGAGATAGTGGGTTCCTCTTCATTAAAGGTCTTTAAGCAGAGCCAATATGAATGGATGATTTTTTTTTAAAAAATATATATTCAGAGAGGGGCTAAGTGGTGCAGTAGATAGAGCACCAGCCCAGAAGTCAGGAAGACCTGAATTCAAATCTTGTCTCAGATACTTAACACTTCCTAGCTATGTGACCCTGGGCAAGTCACTTAAACTCAATTAACTCAGGGAAAAAAAAAAAAGATATATATTTATATTCCAGACAGTCTGGAATAAGTGGCCAGTGAAGTCCTTTTCAATTAAAATTCTATGATTCTATTTACTTTCCTTAGGAAAAGAAAAAATATTTCTCAGAAGATAAACTGAGTCTTTCTTTTGCTTGAATTCCTTCAGACTCACCTTCTGTAACACTGACATCTTCCCTTTTGCTATCTTTTGATGCCCTCACGCTGGGAGTCATTAATTTTCACTGTAGCATCAACCTCTGGGGGAAATGTTTGAGAGATTGGGCAAATCTACATGAAATGGTCTTCAAGGGAAACTGTCTGGGAAAAGTCCTCCTTAATGAGTGGTAGATCAACCAGATTTTCTCCAAAAATCCCCTTTAGTTTTTCCTGATTTTAACAATCAACATTCTCTGTTTCTCAACTATTTAAGAAGGCCCAAAAGATAAAATAACTATATAAACGATATAAACTACCTTCTTTAAAAAAAAAAAGAGATTGTTCTGTGATAACATTGACTTAAAGAACTGAACTTAATAATTCAAATTAATATATTATGTATTTCAGAATACTCACAGATTCTAGTTCTTTAATTTCTTTCTCCAATTGTTTATTTTGATCATTCATGTTCATAATCAGTTTAAATACAGACTGCCTAGGATGCATTGTGCGGTCAAACTGATGGTACATATTCCTCCAAAACCTCAAAGGAAGGAAGAAACAATTATTTTAATAGATTGTCTTCATAGGAAAAGATTATGTAGATGCTCAGGTATGTCTACTTACTTAAAGTTGAAAGGCACTGTATTAGGCTCCAGTACTGTAAATTTCTGAGAACTGGGAGTATAGAAAGGATTTAAGTACTTTTCTTGATCATCCAAAAGAAAGGGCCACAAGGAATAAGTCTTCTCTTTCAACCTAATCAGAATGAGAAAGTTCTCAAAGCAGATAAAAGACACACTATCCAGACTCTCATTTTAGTTCAACATTGTGATTCATGCCTTTTACTCTTCTATACTCATTATAAATACAAATACAAAGCAAATCCTATATGACTTAAGTGCACTAAGTGAAAATGAGAACATTATTAAGCCCACTCTGCAACTAAGTGGATTAAAAATCCTGGAGTTTTGTCTGATTCTGTCCTTTATATCTCTATTATTCAATCTGTCATCAAGTAATATAAATTATCTCTTTTAAATATTTCAGCTTTTATTTAAATATTTAACTTTGTCCTTAATCTCCATTCCCACTGCCACAAACTTAAGCACAGACCTCTGTCATTTCACACACAGAATTAATGCTGGAGATTCCTTGCAAAGTCCTGGCAACTCTCTTCCAATCATTCATTTAACAAATAATTTCCCAACACTTTTTATATGTGAAGCACTGTACTGAATGTAAACGGTGAGATATTAGGATAGTGCTGCCAGAGTAAGCTTCCTTAAAACTCTTTCATCACACCTTTCCCCACTGAGGAACTTCTAATCATTTCCTACTGTTTACATGGAAGTTAGAATGTTTCTGTGTCGCTTTCAACATCCTCCATAAAACCTCTTTATAGAACTCCCAGGTTTTATCAACTTCATTAATTCACTATACCTAAAATATTGTTCAGGAACAGGAGATTTATATTAGAGAAGAAACAAATTCCTACAAGGTGACACATTCGAGGAATGAGAAAGAAATCCTCAAGGTTAGAAGAGTAAGAAAGTGACTTAAAACAAGTTTCTAGTTCAAACTTTACTACTAAGTAGTGGTATGAGTCTCTACAAATAACAAGATTTTTGTGCCTGTTTTCAAGGAAAAAATGTGGAAATCAAACTGGATAAACATATTTCTACACAGAGTGATTCCTGAAACAATCTGTGACTATTATAATGGCCAAACATCCTCAAATATTTCTAATTTTATTTTTATTTTATAAAATTATTTACTTAGAATTGTGAGAAATTATTTTCTTATACTTTAATAGTTTAAAGTTTTACCAAATTTTCTTTCCTCCCCCAATCTAGTCCAGTAATTTCATAAGAGTATGGAATTTCCAATAGGAAAACTCTAATCACTCATGAAGAATAGTAACTCATTAATATAAAGCAAAGCTTATTTCTACTTGTGACCCCTTTTTATCCAAGAAATTTTTATACACATATATGCATGTAAAATATGTATAGAAATTTAATCTTTACTGATAATAAATCATAAAGAAATTTATTTTAAAACATTCTTTGATATACATATAATTTTGCCACTTAAAGATGAAAGCAATTTGCATACTAATGAGATAGATTTGATATCTTTAACTGTTGCCAAATTTTTGCAATTCTCACTTTTAGTTATGAGACTCACAGTTTAAGAAGCTTTGGTATAGAGAAGATGCTTGGGATATAAGAAATTAAGTAACTTGCCCCTGGCTATACAGAGCAAACACTTGAAACAAGATCTTCATAAATCTAAATCCAGGTCTCTTTCCACTACCTCCCAATAATTCTGTACATATCAGTCCTCAGTTTGCTAGATTTTTTAAAAACTCATTTGAAATAAATAATCTTACTTGAGATCTTCTCTTTCTTTTTGACAATTCCCAAGGAAGTTTCCAAACTGGCATGAATGGACATGCTCATGGATCTGAAGAAGAAATGCTTCATTGTATTCAAAAGCTTGTGGAAATTGTTCTGTCAAATGCCACACACATTCCAAAAACTGAGTAAACACTGGTGAAACTTCTTTTGGATCATCATCCAAATGGCCACACCTATATAAGTCCCCCAAAGCAAAAAGTTTTTAAAATGTATATGAATGACATTAATCAATTAAGTATTATGTAAACTACATATATGAAAAAGTACAAATATTTTTGTTATATTGGCAAATGAGAACTGGAATTAATTTACTTATAATAAAGTATATACATTTAATAGCAAGCCTTGCAAACACATTTCAACCATAACAGAATAAGATGTCTGCTGCATTCAATATTGAACACTAAAATCTGTACTCAATAATTGAGTTACTTTTATTTACATATCATCCAACTAGCCATTAAAATAAATACATCTAGAGAACTGAGAGCAATTTATTCTGGTAGGAAACATATTAGCTTTCTTGTAAGCAATAACAATTTATAATAGCACTGATATTTCAAGTTCAAATAAATTGTACAACATTTTAAGACCAAAATCATCAATTATACAAATTTTACAACTATTCTGTACCTATCTGAAAATTTGTGTCCAAAGGAGATCCAGTCTTTCTCTATCAAAACCTAGAAGAAAAATAAATTACCAAGTGATTTCCAAAAACTGTTTTTCAATCCATTCTGAATGATCAAAATACATTAGGCATTTTTCCTAAATAGTTATAAAAAAAGTCTCTAGTATTTTCCTAACTATAACATTTTCTTTTCCCATATCTAATACACTACTGACAAGAAAGAACTATTGACACTATTGATAAAAAAAAAAGTTTCCTATTATTTTTAATAATGCAGCAGCTATCATTAACATAGCAAAGGCAACTTTAAAATATTAAGAAATTATTTTAACAGTTAAACTGAAGTACAATTTAACAGTGAATCCAGATGTCACTATCAACTAACTAGCTGAATTCCTATTGTGTTGACTATAAACTGTAAAAGGCTTTACAAAAGAAAAACTGCAGTCTTTGCTCAAGGAATTTTTTAGGTTAAAAAATAAATAAAAAGAAACACAAACCCAAGTTTACACAAAGTTGTAATGAATTGGGTTTTTATAAGTATTATGAATAAGTGGGGTTTTTTAGAGGATTCACAGAGCAGGTGGATTTAAAACAGTTTTAAAGGATATAGGGAATGAAGATAGTAAGAAGACACCTAACTTCCCTTGATGAACTCAAATTAACTTGGCCCAAGTACATTCCATCTTCTAATTCTAAAAAAAAAAAAAATGGCCAATGTGACTGATGAATTACTGTCAGTAATATTTGAAAGACCATGAAAAAATGAGAACAATGCCACAAGACTGGAAAAAAGGCATATTGTCCCAATTTTCAAAAAAATAAGAGAATAAAACCGGTATATTATAAGCCAGTAAACCACTTTTGATTTCCTGGATGAAATGATTTTTAATAACCAATATTTGGGGGATATTCAGAGGTCCCCTCTTCTTCCAAAGTCTAGACTTTAAGTTTTGTTTTCTGGAAGGACTTTACTGATGAGATTGCATTGACTCTATTCTGGGTCAGACCACTTCGCAAGAAATTTAATCTAGAGTGGACAAGTCATATTGTTCTACTCAAGCTTGAATGGAGACAGATCTGTTTTTTAGACAGCCCAGGGTTAAAGATCATCTGAGCAGAAATAATTTCTATGTCCAAGGATCCCTCTCAGCCCCTCCTTGAACACCTAAGGACAAATAAACTTGTTGGTCTAAGAAATAACCTTCTGGACTTATTAATTTATACTGATTTTAGCAAAGCTTTTTAATAAAATATGGCATTCTATGAAGATGATGGAGAGATGATGATTAGATGATGATAAAATCAGATTCAGAACAGGTTAGATGGCAGGCCTCAAATAGTAGTTGGTAATAGTTCAACGTCAACATAGAGAGGAGTACCTTAGGCATCTAGGCTTGGCCCTGGACTGTTCACCATTTTTATCACTGAAAGGTATAGATTTTGTGGATAGCACAAAATTTGAAGAGAAGAAAAGGAAATGGAGTATAACAAATGACAGAGTCAGGAGCCAAAAGAATCTCAAAACACTAGAGCACTGGTCTGAATCTAGTAAGATGAAGTTCAATAAGCTTTTATCCTTGGATAGAAAAAATAAATTTCTCAAGTATAAGATGGAAGAGAAGTAAATAGTTAGACACTAATTATTCTGAAAAATAACTAAAAACTTAATTTGTTAAAGTATTATCTATCAGTCAAAGAAGTTAATAAGATCTTGGTTACATTAAGAGTGGTGTTGATACTATCATTGCATTCTGCTCTTAGGAGATCCCATATAGACTTCTGTGCTCAAATCTGGGCTCCACATTTTAAAAAAGGACACCTGATAAGGTGGTGAATATTTAGAAAGGGCAACCATGACAGTAAAAGGCTTTGAACCTATGCCATATAGGATCAGTTGATGGAATGTGGGGTGTTGAGCCTATATAAAAAAAGACTTGAGGGATATGAAGACTGTCTTCAAGAATTTAAAGTGCTATGGTCAAAGGATATGAATAGGCAATTTCCAGACAAAGAAATCAAAACTATTTATAGGCACAGGGGGGAAAAATGCTCTAACTACTGATGAGAGAAATTTAAAAAAAAAATTGGGGGAAGGGGGATGAAACAGTTGGGGTTAAGTGACTTGCCCAGAGTCACACAGCTAGTAAGTGCTATGTATTTGAGGCCAAATTTGAACTCAGGTCCTGACAAGAAATGTAATTTAAAACAACTCTGAACCTCACATATATCAAATTAGATAAAATGAGAGAAAAGAAAAATAACAAATGTTAGAAGGGGATGTGGGAAAACTGGAACACTATTGAACTGTTGATGGAGTTGTGAACTGATTCAACAATTCTGGAGAGCAATTTGGAAGTACGCACAAAGAGCTAAAAACTGTACATACCCTTTGAACCAGCAATAATAGCACTACTAGGTGAATATCCCAAAAAGATTTTTTAAAAGGCAGGGGAGAGTAAAAGATCATATTTATAGTAGTTCATTCTGTGGTGGCAAAGAATTAGAAAATGGGGGATGCCCATCTATTGGGAAATGGTTGAACAAGCTGTAATATGGTTGTGATGGAATATTATTGAGCTATAAGAAATGATTAGGAAGATGCTTTCAGAACAATCTAGAAAGACTGACATGAACTGATGCACATTGAAATGAGCAGAACCAGAACACTGGTAATAATAACATCAATATTGCATGATGATCAAGTGAATGAACTTAGCTATTCTCAGCAATAGAGTGATTAAGACATTTTCAAAGGACTTGTGATGAAAAGTATTATATATCTTCAGAGAAAGAACTGATGGAATTTAAATGCAGATCAAAGCATATTAATTTTTATCTTTTTCAGTTTTTTGCATTTAGCTTGTTTGGTCTGTATTTTCTTTCACGAGATGACTAATAATGAAAAATGTATTGTATGCATGCACATGTAAAACCTGTATCAAATTACTTGCCATCTCAGGGAAGGGAAGGAAGAAAAGGAAGAAAATGAAAATTGTAAAAGACAAATGTTAAAGATTGTTTTCATATGCAACTGGGAAAAAATTAAATTTTAAAAAAATATTTAAGTATTATCATGTCAAGAAGAGGTTTATTTGTTCTGTTTAACCCAAGAAAGTGGAAGCACAAGTAAAAAGATAGGAATTTCAAAGATGTTAATTTATCCTCAATTTCAGAAAAAAGTTCCTAACATTAAAATTCTCCTAAAGTGATACAGCTTGTTTTGGTAAATGGTGAGTTCCCCTCCTTGAAAGTCTTCAAGGAGACACTGTATAATCTCTTGTCAAATATGCCATAATGGGGCTTTCTTTTGTGTATTGGTTAGACTAGATTAGCAGCTAAGGACTGAGCAGTTCGGTGATGCAAAGGATAAAATGCTGGGTTGGGAGGGAGAAAGACATAAGCAGGGGAATATCTAAAAAGTTCAAATCTATCTTTAACTAATTTTCATATGGCATGATCTCAAGCCCTTTAACTATCCTGATTTTTGTACTACAAAGGTCTTCCAACTCATCAATTTAAGTACTAAAATATGGAACCCAAAATTGAACACAATATTTATGATGCCAGAACAAAGCATAGCAGGACTGTTACAATCTTATCTTAATTTCCTGACATGAAACCAAAATTTAGAAGATCACTAGATAAAAACGTTTTCTTAAATTTGTGTTAGTTGTTGTCAGGTTCAATCATTTTTTTTGTTAAAAGATGGCAATGAGTAATCTTTTATAAGTAATTTTAACCCAGGAATAAGAAAAACAATTTTCAAAGTATAGTACTTTTAAAATGATCAAAAAGAAAATTCGAGTAGATTCAATAAATTTTACAAAGTCACAAAACAGCATTTTGTACAGATTATGCTACCAATGGGAAACCTTCATATAAATGTCAAATAAATCCTCACCATGAATCCTTTGATTGTTCTGTAATAGGAATCCAATAAGAGAGTTCCAAGGGAACAAACTTGAGAGGTCCTGTCCCAACCATCAGAACAATGTACCAGCACACTTGCACTTTCATCCACTATTGCCTGAAAAAATAAAATATCTGTGTATACACCAGGAGAAAGAATTTTAGTTGAATAAGTAAACTCTACTAATGATAAATCTACATAATCTCATATAGCAGAGTCAACTGAAAAGGCAATATTTGTCACAATATTCTATGCTGAATTCATTTAGAAAATGTCCCTTGCTAGGATAATATAAATTAGGTCCTAAAAAAGAGCAATCTCTACATTATAAATATATTATAAATATAAATACTATAAATATAACCTGTATTTCTAAAAACTGAATAAAAGTGAATTTTCCTTTAAAGATGAGACTTATTAAAACATTCTAGAAAGAAAAGGAAGGACTGGAAAAGACAGCTAGTAAAATTCAGAAGTCAAGTATCAGACATAACCTACAGCTTCTAAAAAGTTTAACCCTAAAAACAAATATCTTCACATTTTCTGACTATGCCCCAAAAGGATCAAAAAATATTCAGAAGGTTTAATGAATTATTCAATCAACAAGTACTGATTAAACTGCTTATTATGACAAAAACAAAAAAGAAAAAGTGCCTGATCTCAAAGAGCTTTTGTAATCTAGCCATGGAAGACACAGAGTACATATAAACATATACACAAAATAGGTATCAGGTGAGGAGTAGGGGGGCAAAGAGACAAGGAACCAGTTCATGTAGAAGCTGATGCTTGAGATATTCCTTAAAGGAAATTAGAATTCTAAAAGTTGGAGAGGCGTGAAATCCAAACATGGAAGATAGCCATGGCAAAGACATGGAGAGGGGAGGTGGAATACTACAAGGAAAAGTAAGAAAGTCACTAAGGCTGGGCAGTAATGTACAATAAGTTAGAAAGGTATGTTCAAGACTAGACAATGATCAGTATTAAATACCAAAGAGGAGTTTTTATTTGATTCAAGAGATATTATGGAGCCAATGGACTCTATTAAAGTAGGGAACAATATGGTCTTATCTGTTATTGTTTGGCTGTTTCAGTCATGTCTGAGTCATCATGACCACTTATGGGATTTTCGTGGAAGAAATAGTGAAGTGATTTGTCATTTCTTTCTCTAGCTCATTTTACAAATAAGGAAACTAAGGAAACAGAGCCAATTGTCTTGCCTAGGGTCACAAAGCAGGTAAGTGTCTGAGGCTGGAATGGAAATCAAGGAGATAAGCTTTCCTAATTTCAAGCCCAGTGCCCTTTTCCACTGCACTACGTAGTTGCAGGTCATCTCTCTACTTAAGGAAAATCACTCACAGCTATGTGAAAGAAGCATTGGAGTGAGGAGAAATGTAACACAGGAAGATCAATTAGGAGCTATTAAAACTGTTAAGAGAGAAGGTGATGAGAACCTTAACTGTGGCGGTTACATGAGTCAAGTTTTAGATATGAGCAATATTGTAGAAATAGAAACAAGATTAGTAACTGATTAGAGATAGGGGGTGAATAAAAACAATAAAAATATAGGCACTGAGGATGAGAACCTTAGTAACTAGACAATATCATCAACAAAAATAGGGAATTTTGGAAGAAGAGTGGGATTAAAATGAAAAATGAGTTACATTTTGCTTGAGGTGTCTATGGGATATTCAGGTCAGAATTTCCAAAAGGTAGTTGGTGATGCAGTCCTAGAGCTCAGAAAGAGAACAAGACTGAAAAAACAGTGAGTTCAGATTCATTAACCTAGATAGAGATAAGGAGAGATGAGAGAGAAAGGAAGATGGAGAGGGAGGAGAGAAAAATGGAGAGAGAGAGAGAGGAAGAGGGAGAGGGAAAAAGAAAGGGAGGAGAGGGAAAAGAAGAGGGAGAGGGGAAGGCGGGGAGAAAGGAGGAAAGGAGAGAAGAAAGGAGGGAGGGAGAAAAGGGGAGAGGGAGAACACTCAGGACAATACCTTGGGATTCCCATTTATGGCTGTTATTGTTCAGTTGTTTCACTTGTATCAGATTCTTTGTGACTCCATTTGAAGTTTTCTTGGTAGAAATGTTAGAGAAGTTTGTCATTTCCTTCTCCATTTACATTTTAAGGCAAATAGGGTTAAGTGAATTGGCCAAGGTACAGAGCTAGAAAATGTCTGAGGCTGAATTTGAAAACAAGTCTTCCTGACTCCAGGCTCAGTGTTCTATTCACTGCACCAGACAGCTGCCCATAACTGGTTAAGAGGGCATAAAATGGATGATAATCCAATAAAGAAAACTGAGACAGAGTAGTAAACAATGTCACAAAAAACCCAGAGAAAAGAGAGACTACAGGAAGGGAAAAAAGTGGTTAACATATGTTACAGAGAAGTCAAGAAGGATAATGATTAAGAAAAGGCCATCATCTTTTTAAGAATGAGATGACTGAGGCCAGTTCCAATGCTCATGTGATGAAGAGAGACATTAATACCCAGAGATAGAACTGTGGGAGCTGAATATGGATCACAATATAACACTTTCACTTTTTTTGTTGTTCTTTGCTTGTATTTTATTTTCTTTCTCATTTTTTTCCTTTTTGATCTGATTTTTCTTGTGCAAGACAATTATAGAAATATGTATATCTATATTGGATTTAACATATATATGTGCATATAAATATATGCAATATATATACATATATATATATGTATATATATATATGTATATATATTTTTTTTTTTGCTGAGGCAAAGTGACTTGCCCAGGATCACACCGCTAGGATGTATTAAGTGTCTGAGGCCAGATTTGAACTCAGGTCCTCCTGAGTTCAGGGCTGGCGCTCTATCTACTGTGCCACCTAGCTGCCCTCTGACAACATATTTTTAACATGTTATTGGATTATTTTCCATCTAAGGGAGGGGGGGGAAATTTGGAACACAAGATTTTGCAATGGTCAATGTTGAAAAATTATCCATGCATATGTTTTGAAAATAAAAAACTTTAATAAAAAATTAAATAAAAAGAAAAAGAAAAGTCCATCAGATGTCATTTAAAAGACTTGAGAGATTTGGGGCAACTATGAAAAGAATACTTTCAGATGAATGAGAGTGGACTTTGCTAAAAGATAGTCCATCGTGAGTGGACTGTTCCAGGGTGAGGAGGCCCCAGGCACTGAGGGAAGTTCCGGGATATGCAAACCAACTGTAGAAGGGACATGGAAGTCCAAAAGAAGTTAGAATTAGGGCCAGGGAGAGAATTCTCATATGTAGTGGGCAAAAATAAAAAAAAAATAAATAAATTTAAAAAAAAAAAAAGGCAGCTGGGTAGCGCAGTGGTTAGAGCACCAGCCCTGAAGTCAGGAGGACCTGAATTCAAATCTAGTCTCAGACACTTCCTAGCTGTGTGACCCTGGGCAAGTCACTTAACCCCAATTGCCTCAGCAAAAAAAAAAAAAAAAAAAAAAGCAAGAAAAAAAAAAAAGGAACATCTGTATTGGAAGGAGAAAAAGAAGAAAGCCTGGACTCAGGATTTATATGTCCAAAAAGTTTTTTTAAGAGGATATCTTCTATAGCAAGCTAAAGATGGACAGAGATATATGGGGTGCAGCAATCTACCAAAATGAGGTTCATAATGGGGTGATATGTATGGTATGGTAACTCTTCAATAATGAATTTCTGACTTTTTCCTTTTTTTATAGGAAAAGTCCTAAATGATGTGATAAAGCATCTTCCTACTTTTGGGGAGTGACCCTGGGTTTAACTTTAATGGGTCTGTTTTCTCCTATATAAAATTAAGGAGATAGACCTGATGATTTCCAAGGTTCCTTTCAGATTCTCCATTTTACACTGTTTTTGTTTGTTTGTTTGTTTTTGCTGAAGGCAATTGGGATTAAGTGACTTGCCCAGGGTCACACAGCTAGGAAGTGTTAAGTGTCTAAAACCACATTTGAACTCAGGTCCTCCCGACTTCAGGGCTGGTACTCTATCCACTGCCTCACCTAGCTGCCCCCATTTTTCACTACTTCAAGAACTGTATAGAATGATGTACAAAGAACCCTAGCATAGAAACTTACTATGGGAATAGAGAAGACCAGGGTTCATCTTCAGGGGAGGACACTTAAGTTAAAAAAAAAAGTCTCTTCTACTCTAAAGAATAATGGTCCAGAAAGAATTTATAGAACTCAAAAAAGACTTTAAAAATCCAATGAGAGATAGAATGAGGAAAAATTAAAAAAAAAAATTTAAAAAAGCCAAGAAAAGAAGATTATTATTATTTTTATTTATTTATTTATTTATTTTTGCTTTTTGGTGAGGCAATTGAGGTTAAGTGACTTGCCCAGGGTCACACAGCTAGGGAATGTTAAGTGTCTGAGACCAAATTTGAACTCAGGTCTTCCTGACTTCAGGGCTGGTGTTCTATCCACTGCGCCACCTAGCTGCCCCAGAAAAGATGATTATGAAAAAAGTTAACCTACTAGAAAAGAAGATACAGTCTTAAAAAGAAAAAAATAATTCTTTGAAAATTAGAATTAGACAAGAGGAAGCCAGTGAAGCTAAAAGAGACCAAGAAATAACAAAATAAAATATAAAGGCTGAAAAACAGAACAGAATGTGAAACATCATAAGGAAAATAAGAGATTTAGAGAACAGATAAAGAAGAAAAAATGTAAAAATAAATAGACTACTTGAAAGCTGTGACCAAAAATAAAAGAAAAAAAGAACTTTTGACTCAATAATGCAAGAAATAATCCAAGAAAATTGTACTAGAGTGATAAAAGATGAGGGGAGAGTAGAAACAGAAAAAATTCCATCAATTACCACCTCAAAGAGATCCTTTGTGGAAAGAAAACACACAGGAATATTATTGCCAAATTTCAAAACCCCCAGATCAAAGAGAAAACTTTTCAGGAAACAAAAAATAAACAAATATGCTGGAGCAACAACCAAAATTGTACAAGACTTAGCAGCAGCCACAATAAAAGACAATAGGTTCTGAAACCATATATACCAGCAATTAAAAGAAGTAGGCCTCCAGTTAAAAATATCATATCAAGCAAAATTATCTGTAATATTGAATGAAAAAAAAGTCATTCAATAAATTTTCAGATTTTTAGAACTTTCTCTAAATCAAACCCAAACCTAACCAAAAATTTAACATATAAGAACCAATATCAAAGATTAATTTCAAGGAACTTAACATGGACAAATTGTTTTATGTTTTTTATATGAAAATATATAATTTGTTTAAAATTGATGTCAGTAATTGGGTAGCTCAAAAAAAAAATAAAAGATTGGGGCAGAGTTGAATATGATCCTTCTCTAAAAAGCAAAAGTATCCAGGAAAAGAGTGAAAACAATAATTATGTTTACAAATGAGGTGCAGAGGAAGAAAAGATACTAAAGCATTGGGGGAGAGGAAGGCTCATAGTTCTCCTATGAATTCCTATGAACCAAACCTACTCACATCAGGAATGGGTTAGATAGGCAATGCTACCTATATACCATGAAGGATATAGCATCCTCCAAAATCTATAAAAAAAATAAGGGACAGGGATGGGGGAAGGGAGAAACAAAGGGTGGAAGCCAAGAAAAGGATCCATGAGTGGGGAGAGGTTAAGTAACAGCAAGGAAAGTTAAGGAGTAGAAATAAAGAGATAAACACTACAAGTAGTATTAAAAAAAAAAAAAGTAGAGCTAGTAATCATTGAATCTTTAAGTTTGACTTTGTCTAAGATCAATCAAGAGAAATCTATTTCAGCCAAACTAATATTGGTTTAGATACATGTTTACATATAAGCAAATGTGTGTGTGTTTCGTGTATGTGTCTGAGTATATGTAGCTAGTATGCATGTATCTCTATGTATGTATACATAGAGATATTTGTATGTGTAAGGGTCTGTAGTTGGGTGTGAATGTACATATGTATGTGTATACACACACACACACACATATGTAAATATATCTGTGTTTAACTATAGCCTGCTTTGGGGATGTGGGGGAGATGAAAGAGGGAAAAAAAAAAGAAAAATAAGTATACAGCAGAAATCAAAAGAACAATTTATAAGGAAGCAAAGAAAAAATGGGCATTCATTAAACTATTTTCTTCTATTATTACATATGCTTTATTGAAATGGAAATTCATTGTTATATATTTTGAATCCTCCCTGATGTTCTGGGCACACAACAATGTTCTTTTTGTCTTGTTTGTTTTTTGTTTTCCTTTCCTTTCTTTTATTCTATTTTTTCTTATTTTGTATTTAGTGCAATAAATATTTTTAAAAGAATGTTGTACATATGGCAGGTAACAAATATACTTAAATATTGGCAATAATATAAAGCCTTTTCTTCCTAGGAACTGACAGCTATATAAACCATTCCATGTTCATTATCAAAATCTCAGGTAGGAAAAGGAAGGTAAAAAGTCATAGACTTTGCCTAAAGTCACACAAATAATCTTCAACTTGCTTAAGAATCCAAATTTCATTTCTAGTACATGAAATCAAAATACTTCTGGCCATATATCACCTCTACAATTCAAACTGCTGACCAAAGGCAAACAGCTTTCTGAATAAAGATCAAGAGAAACCAGTATAACACAATAAGTGGATGCTAAACCATCTGACCTACAGACATCTTTGCTCTGTCCTTTGATATGTAATAAGCAAGTGAAATGATTTTCATTATGTCTTTACTATAAATATAACTTATGGGTAAAATAATTTGCTAGGAATAATACTGTATGTGTTCATTTTAAACTATTTTCAACAGCAAGTTTTGAACTACAAAACTTTGAATTTAGTATTCAGGATGCACATATATCTTGTAATTAGGTCAAGTAAAATAATATGAATGTTTCTGAGTAAAACTCCCCTAAATCTAAGTTAATATTTGTTTTTCTTCTACCTACATTCTTTCTCCTTTTTTTTGCACAAGGCAATGGAGCTAGTTACTTGCTTAGAGATATACAACTAGTGTCAAGTGTCTGAGGCCACATGTGAACTTAGGTCTTGATGACTCCAGGCTCATGGCTCTATCCATTCTAGCCACATAGCTGTCCTTTACCTACATTCTTCATGACAGTGTTTCCCAAGACCTTGAAATTAATTGTGGTTTGAGAGCAGTGTTCTTTGGAAAGAGCTAAGGAAATTACTAGAAAGAAACTGAAGAATGTACAGTTCTACTTTAAGTGATACTATAATACTATCACTGGGGCTGATCTTCCAAATTTAGTTTCTTTTATGAATTTGTTAATTCATTCCTCTAAATCCCAGAGGCTTATTTAACATAATGATATATCTGTATGCCTTTCATACTCACTGCACTAACCAAGCATTAGTAAAAAATTTTATTTAAAAAAAAAAAGCTGTATACTCACAAAATCCTAAATTATCTTATATACCTGAAATGATATTCAAAAGCAATGAAACTAATTTTCAAATCCAATTATGAAAAGAGAGGAAAGAACATCATAGGAAGGTCAGAGAGATACTGCAATGAATAATTTTACAAAAATATTAAAGGTCAACTCATTCAGTTTTGCACAAGTAGTTGCTTCAGGCCAGCGTAAAAAACAATGAATTTACTTTAAGGGAATAACATCAAATTCTGTGTGATACAGAAAAAAAAACAATTAAGTGTTAAACTTATTATATGAAAAGGATATTTTTGCACATAAGTAATGTCAGGACTGGAGGGTTTTTCAGACTCCAAACTCATTATTTAACAAAAATTGCTAAGAAAACTGCAAAATAGTATGTCAAAAATTAGACACAGACCAACATTTCACACCTTATACCAAGACAGGGTCAAAATAGGTTCATGATTTAGATATAAAGGGTGAAACTATAAGCAAATTAGGAGAATAAGGGATGGTTTACTACCTGTCAGATCTTTAGAGAAGAGAGGAATTTATAACCAAAAAAGAACTACAGAACATTATGAAATGCAACATGGATAATTTTGATTACATTAAATTAAAAAGGCTTCACATAAATAAAACCAATATAGTCAAGATCAGAAGGGAAGCAGAAAGCTGGAAAATAATTTTCACAATCACTTTTTGATAAAGGTCTCATTTCTTACATATATATGTACATATATATCTGAGTCAGATTTATAATAAAAGTCATTCCCCAATTGAGAAATGGTCAAGGGATATGAACAAACAATATACAAATGAAGAAATTAAAATTATCTATAGTCATATAAAAATGCTCTAACTTACTAGTAATTAGAGAAATGAAAATCAAAACAACTTTAAGGTACCACCTCATTTCTATCAGTATGGCTAAGATGACAGGAAAAGATAATGATAAATGTTGGAAAGGATGTGGGAAAACTGGGACACTAATGCATTTTTGGTAAGAGTTGTAAAATGATCCAACCACTCTGGAAAACAATTTGGAATTATGCCCCAAAGGGCTGTGCATTGCCTTTTGATAGAGCAGCATCTCTACTGTATCCCAAAGAGATTATAAAAAAAGGGAAAAGGACCCACGTGCACAAAAATGTTTATAGCAGTTCTTTTTGTGGTGTCAGGGAACTGGAAATTGAGTGGATCGATACCCATCAGTTGGGGAATATGAATCTGATGGAATATTATTGTTCTATAAGTAATGATTTCAGAAAAGCCTCATACTGAATGAAGTAAACAAAACAGAAGAATACTGTATATAGTAACAGCAAGATTGTAATGATCAACTATGATAGATTTAGCTTTTCTTAGCAATGTGATGATCCAAGACAATTTCAATAGACTTGGGATGGAAAATAATATCTGTATCTAGAGGAAGAACTACGGAAACTAAATGTGGATCGAAATATACTATTTTCATCTTTTTTTGGTTTGCTTTTGTTTCTCATGGTTTTTCCCTTTTGTTCTGATTTTTCTTTTACAACATGACTGATATGGAACTAAGTTTAAAATGAACGCAGATGTATAATCTACATTAGATTGCTTGCTGTCTTGGCAAGAGGGGAGATAAGAGGAGGGAGAAAAAAAATTGGAATTCAAAATCATACAATAATGAATGTTGAAAACCATCTTTACATGTGAGTCAAAAAATAAAATAGTACTGAGGGGGAAAAAAAAGACTGAAGGATTATATATCCTCCTTAAAGATATATCCATGACAACTGCACAAAGGGTTACCTAAATAGTTGCTAGACTTACATCAGTAAGTTAAAAAGATCAGACTATTACAATGCTTAACAATATTCAGTGCTTAATGAATATGTAATAGATTTATTCATGCATTTAATAGAATTATAGTGATGAAGATCTTTAAGTTTCTGAAAAAGTCTACATAAAGGAGAGGAGTGAACCTTAGCCCTATGAACCTTTGCTGATATTTTAGGTCAAAGCTAGTCTAATAAACAATCTTAGTGATCAAATTTTGTCCTGGTCACTTTCAGATATTCCTTAAAGTGAAATTCATCCTTATAACACAAAAATCTGATGCTATCAAAGGTATATTTTTTAAAATGCCATCAATTCTGAAGATAATTAGCAATAAACTTGGAATGAACAAATAATTTTACAAAATAAATATTTTTTTAAGGACAACATTCACTTGGACATATAAATTCTGACTTTTTTTTTTAAATCAGCCTTCTTTTAGAACAGTATCTCTGTCTTAATAAAGTTAGAGGGTAACTAGGCTATCTATAGTTTGAAGTGTTTTGTAGAGTATTGCTTCAAGCAAACTAAAAAGCAATTATATTATAAAAGAAAAAGCAGATAGATATTGAAGAACCTTATTGTTGAATACATTAATATTCAAATACAAAAAATACAAAAGTAATGAAAATACAAAGTAAGGTAAAAGCTCTCCTCCTTGCTTTAATTACAAAAGTAAAAAGTTACTTTGGCTAAGAAGATAGCAGCATCCAAAACAGCTTTGATGTGACGAAGCCATCCAGAGCTCTCCAAACCCGAAAAGAAATCACTCACAGAAAGACCTTTAGTCCCATTGACTGGAAAAGATAAAAGGCATTTTTATTACAAAACTAAATGAATTTCTACTTTTCTTATTCATACTGGTTAAAAAAATTTTTAAACCATTGCTTTTATTTTCACACTGAAAAATGCATGATTACAGAGGCACAATTATAATGCCAGACTATATCAAATAAATAGATAAGATTTTCTGTGGAAAAAAATATTATCATTCCTTTTTTTGGTTTTAAAAATAAGCAAGGTCATTGAATCACAGGACTCAAAGCTAAGAGACAGAAATCATTTGGCTTAATCCCTCAGAATATGGTGAGGAAACTACTTTTAATTTTTTTAAAGTTTCTAACATGCCTTATTAACTGAAACAGACCTGACTTGATTTTCCTAGCAATACCTGTAAAAAGTCTAATATTAAAAAGGAATAAAGTATAATCTCAGGTTTTTGTTATATTATACTATTTTTAGCATAACTTTCTAGAAAAAAGATCTAAATAATTATGTTAAAAAACAGTAATAAGCAGTAATAAATCATACCTTCTAATAGTTTCTGCAAACTAGTTCTCATCACATGAATATTTTCAATTCCAACGAACTGGAATCTAATGTTGGAGTAGTTGTCTTCATTTTCATAACCTTTTCCAGCTGCTCTGTTAGCCATGGCATTCAGCTAAAATATAAAAGAAAATAAACATTTTTTGAGCCAAAGTTTATTTTTTAAAATTTGTCTGCTTTCTTTTAAAAATGTTTTTTATAAAATTACATGACAAGATGTAAGCATGCTATTTTTAGCTAGCAGATACTTAAACTGTCCTCTTGCTAAATTTAATTAATGAAATTGATTAATTAAAAATAAACTATTTTAAACAAATGAAAATGTTACTGGTTTTCTTCCTAATGATAAAGAAAAATATATATCTTTTAAAAAGGAAATTCCCACATGTTAAATTAATGAAGGGTAAACACTTTATAATTGAGGAATGCAGAGTTCAGACTTGAGCTGCTCTACTATTTAATATACTAGTTAAATTTTTTTATGTGTAATTTTCATATGCAGAACAATTTTCACTTATCTGAATCAAAGTAATTAAATTGCTATACCTAAACAGAAATACATTTTAATTCTTCTAAGCCTTTTGGATAGTCTATGATACAATAGGAAAAAAATTATTAAATTTACTTATAATGTTTATAAGATATGGTCTAAAGGGCCAAAAAAAGAAGGGAACTTAAACAATCATTTGATCTGGCCCATAGACTAACAATCACTATCGTTCCATATGGCAGAGTTACATATTCACTAATTCATTGCATGTAATTGCTAAGTTATTTTTAAAATGAAGCCATAGATAAAAATGATTCCAAAATTATCACTACCTGACTTCAAGCCTGATGAATAAAACATTCAAAGGAAAGTGTACTTTGTCTCTAAAAACAAGTACACAAAGATAAGACAGTTGATAAATTAACATGTATAAAGAAATCCTCAAACCTATTTTCGAAATATCTTACATTATAATTAGCTGCTATACATACAAATTGAAAAAGCACTAGTTCTAATAAATGACTCCACCCATTAAACTAAATCAAAAATATGAAACTAAAGACTTTCTTACTGGAAATGTCACCAAAATTTTTGGTCCTAAAATATCAACTTTTTAAAAATTATTTTCACAACTTAGAAGCTTTATAAGGTTATGCATTTTCTTCCCTTTGATACTTCATAATATTAGTCATTAAGTTCAACTCATCTTCCTTTTCACAATTTCTTTTTCATTTGCGACTGCAGGATGAGGTAAATTATGTCTAAAACAACTATCATTCCTTTCAAAAGCTGCCTAAGAATAGTCTTGGGCTCTAGATCGCTCACTCGCGCTTTCTCATCGCTTTCTCTTATTTTCTTATCTCTCCAGATTTTTGAAGAAATCCTCACTACAATTCTGCCAATGTCCTTTTTTGAAGCCCACCAGCTCTGCATGCGATGCTATAATAAAAATTAAAAGTAATGTTAGGTATAATGATCTAATTGGAAAGTTAAAATTAGTTCAATGTTCAGCACCCAATGTGAATTGATTTCAATTTTGCTTATTAAAACTAAGAAAAAAGTTTTCAGGTGCTGAGCCTATATATCAAAATTGAACCTTTTAAATCAGCCAAAAGAGAATTTTTTTGTTTAATATTTTTATTCCTATGGCTCAGTGTTTCCTAAAATAATTTTCCATCTGTTTTCCTAAATTTTCATGCACACTTTTCTTAAAGTTCACTATTTCATTAATTAGGAAATTTCTCCAATTTACACTACTAAAATGGAAAACATCTAAATAGCTCCATTTTCCAAAATGTGCTTTGTACTATATGACAATACAGTGAGATTATAAATGCACATCATTAACAAAATCCATTTTACATGGAAATTAAACTAAACTCAAACAATTTTTTTCACACTGATAAAAATATAACTTAATCATTATTTCATAAATGCCTATATTTTAGGCCAATCTATGTCAATCAGTTATCTATAATTAAGAAAAATAGGTAAAATTTCTGATTTTGTAAAAATTATTACCTAAAACAAAAAAAATTTTTGTTTATATTATATTATCAGGCAAATTTGTATAATACATAATTTTTAGATATCAAACAATTTTTACTCATCATAATCACAATTATTAAATTGCTACATCAATTAAGCATACAAACATGGAAAACAATTGCTAGAACCCAACAAAATCAAATAACTCTTCAAAATTTCCATGAAACACACTAAGAACATTAGAAATAATCAAGTTTTCAAAGGTTCACAAGTTACATACACATAAATCAAAATATAATAAAGATGATAATTGTGTATTGCTAAGAAATTGTTCTTATCCTGTGGTGCTATTCTGGATTAATACAATGCAATATTAATATATTGTAATGATCATTATTAGTCCCTATGAAGGAAAAAGAGTCAGAGCAGAAATATAATTTTAAAGAGGATATGAGATTACTACTTCTTCTTACCCTCTCTAGAACTCCAAAAGAAGTATATTGCCTGACATCTAAGGTAAAAGAAAAAAGATGCCTCATCACCTGCCCCACCCCCCAAAAGGTTTAACTGTGAAGTAGGTTCTGAATTTCAAGCAAATAAAAACCTAGACTTACATGCCCTACCTACTCTATGACATCTTTAAAAATAAGATAAACAGTAGTTTTTAAAATTCTTAGGCAATGACATATGGTTACTGTATCATTTTATAAGAATTATCAATTAATCCAATCAAACAACTAGACAGTGGATTTAAGTGATACTTTTGACACAATTTTCCAAAATAATTTTGTCATGCAAACAATTTTAACTTAGCCCATTTAAAGAATACTCTAATTTTATGTTGAATAAATGTAATTTATGTAATACATAATATAATATATAATAATTAATGTAATATGCAAATGCAAGATACATTTAATAATTTTTTAAACAAATAGAAAAATGGCTTTTATATATTTGTGGGTCCTATTTTTTCCCCCAATATATAAAGTCATGGTTTAGTAACTGTAAATTTAGACTTTCTAGGGAGATATTTAAGAATTGAAAGTACTGAAAACTCCTAGAAATTTAATTAAGAATACCTAATGACAATTTTATTTCAGAGAATCCCCCCATAGAAAACAAATTATCTTTGCTCATAGTAATCAACCTTACCTATAATTATGACAAAGATCCCAATTAACATATTATCTAAATGATATTCCTTAAATATTATGATGTATTATGTTTCTTATCTCCACAAAAAGCTATCTCAAGCCTGGTCTATTAATATTTTAACCCCCTCCCCCAAATATATATATTTTTATCTGTCACATGAAATTTAGGCAACTTTGAAGATTATGGTCAATTTTGAATTTAATAAGGCTCCTATAAAGGAGCTAACCTATAAAGGTTTAGCACGACTCTTCACATCATAAATATATGCAGTAAAGGAAGTAGCTTTGAATACTTTCCCACTTTGGGCAGTTTAAAAATGTTTTTCTCATTTTCAGGAAAACACATCTTTAAAATAACAGAAAAGGAAATGCCTCCTACTTGTGATAACTATGTAGTTCTGTCTTTTTGCAGCTAATATCCACTCAAATGCCAAATACAGGATTAAAAATTAACAAGGCCAAAAACATCAAATCACATTCAAGATAGATTAAAATACTTTATAACAACTTTATTCAACACACATTTGAGCTTTAAATTGACATCTAAAGGAAAAAAATATAGCTGTTTGGAATATTTTATTTAAAAGATAAATACTACTCCACACTATTAGAGATACATACTTTAGGTCTGGTGTCCATGACATACATATACCGATTGCTTGGGGTGGCTTTACTGATGGCTTGCAACATGTGTTCATCCTCCAGACACCTAGCACTGAAACCTGAGAGAGGTTGACTGCATCTGCAAATGGCAGCCTAATTTTTTTTTTTAAAGGGAGGGAGGAAGGAAAATACAAATTATCAAAATATCACTAAAATATGTTTTAGAAATTCTGAAAAAGAAACAATATTTACTTAACTTTAAAATGAATTTGTAATATCAGTTGAAGGACATTAGTTTTAAGGCATTGTCTCAGAGATAATTTCCAATATTTTGGCTTTTCCAATCATTTTCTTAGGTGCCCAAAATATTAATTCTCTATTTTATATAAGATTATAACAGGTCTGAAGACTATATAAAAATAAAGTGTATCCAGATCAAATGACCCTTTCTCATACTAAAGTTAATTCTAGTTTATAACACTTAATCAAATAAGATAATGCACATAAAATACCATTACAAAGTCCAATGTCTTGTTATTTTGATTATTCTCTAAGTAGTCTTCCATTACAAGGATGGGAAAACAGTTAAACAATTAACCAACAAACATTTATTAAGAACCTGTTCTGTGTACTGACTAAAATCTTTAGTGAATATCAATGCAAAAATTGCAAATAAAATATATCAACATATCACAAAGATTATATATTATGAACCTGCTGGATTTGCACCAGGAGTACAGGGCTAGTTGAATTGCAGGAAACTATCAATATAAATGACCATATTAATAACACCTAAAATTACATGATTAACAGGCACATAAAAAGCTATTCACAAGATACAATATCTATTCCTGTTACAAATAAAAGAAAGCAGAAGAGTAAGCAGATCTTTCCTTAATATTACATTAGAAGTATCTACCTAAAACCAAGTGTCAGCATTATATGTTATGGAAATAAACTAAAAGTAGAAAGTGAAAAAAATATAAAATCTAGTTAAAATAACTATAGAAAACATAAAATATTTGGGAATCTACCTGCCAATATTACACATAGTAATTATATAAACATAATCACAAAGCATCTTTTATTCAAATAAAGACAGCTCTAAATAATTGGAGAAATATTAACTGCAAATAGGTAGGCCATACCAATATAATAAAAACAATTTTACCTAAATTAATATACTTATTCGGTGCCATACCAATTAAACTACTAAAAATTATTTTATAGAGCTAAAAAAAAAATGACCAAATTCATCTGGAAAAACAAAAAATAAAGAATGTCAAAGCAAGCAATTAAAAAAAAGTGAAGTTAGCTGGCCTACCCATGCTGGATTTCAAACTGTACTATAAAGTGATAATTACCAAAACAATCCGGTACTGGATAAGAAATAGAGTGGCAGATCAGTGGAATAAATTAAGTACAGAAGACAGCAGCAAAGGACCATAGTAATCTAGTATTTAATAAACCTAAAGACCCAAGGTTTTGGGAGAAGAACTCACTAGTTGACAAAAACTTCCAGGAAAACTAGAAGACAGTATGATAGAAATTAGGTACAGACCAACATCTCATACCATACACCATACACCATACACTTGATAAAGTCAAAATGGGTTCCTGGGTTAGACATAAAAGGAGATATCATAAGCAAATTAAGGGAGAAAGGAATAGTTTACCTCAGATCTATGAAGGGAAGAATTTATGATAAACAAGAGATAGCAATACTAGATGTAAAATAGATAATTTTAATTACCTTATATTAAAAAGGTTTTGCAAAAACAAAAACCAAAACAACCAAGATTAGAAGAAAAACAAAAAGCTAGGAAACAATTTTTATAGCAAGTGCCTCTGCTAAAGGCCTCATTTCTCAAATAAAGAGAACTTAGTCAAACTTGAATGTTTTGCATAATTACACATGCATAACTAAATCAAAATGCTTACTGTCTAAGGGAGGAGAAGGGGTAGGAAAGAATTTGGAACACAAAATTTTAAAAATGAATATTAAAAATTGTTTTTTATATGTAAGTGTAAAACAACAGTAAGTGTAACAACAGTTAATGCCCTCTTTCCAAAATCGCTTTGCATTTAGCTACTTTGTTTATAATTAACTTTATATTTATGGTGTATATATTTTTATAAGTACTTATTATCTCCAATATTAGAACATAAGCTCCTTAAGAAGTAAAAATTGTTTCATTCTTTATACTTATATCCACAGAATTTGTCACAGTGCCTGACACATAAGTGCCTAATAAATACTTGTGGCAGAAATAGAAAAGTTTGGAAGAGACTTAAGTTTGAGAGGAATGGTAATTGAATTCTGATGAAATGTCCCTGGGACACTTAGAAATATCCAATAGGAATTGGTATTGCAAAAGCATATGGATATTTCAAAATCTACTAACTATACAAAAAGGATATGTGAACTTAATGATTTGGAAGTCCCTCCAATAATACAAGATCAAAACCCAGAGAGGCTTATCCAACATGGACAGCATTTGTACATGTCCTGTCAGAAGTTCATCAAAGGGGTAGACCTTAAATCTTCTCTGGAAACTTAAATTTCTCACCTGCAAAAAAAAAGGGATTAAACTATATGAGCTTTGAGGTAACTCCCAGTTCTAAATTTATGATCTTAGATGTTACAAATTACTGGATATTTACTTTGTTTTACTTAAAAGTTTTAAAAATTTAATAAAGAAAATGAAACTGGTTTCTCTTGCCAGTAAAAGCATTAGAAGTTTTTATACCTAGTTTCTGTTACTTTGGGTCAATGAAATTTAAACAGACTGTAATATTGCAAGAGTTTGTACCTGTTTATCTCGATGATAATATGACAATACTGGGAATCTTCCTTTGCTCCGGAACTTGGAACTACCAACAATTATTGGTTTGCTTGCTGTTCGAGGAACATAAAGGTCTCTGGGATAGGTTTCACAAATCTGTAATAAAACAAATAAATTTAAACATTTGACTTGTATTCTAAAAATAATCTACATAAAAGCTGCCAAAAGAAAACTTTGTATGTAGATTTTTACTTTTAAAAGTTGTATGATATCCACTAAAATGTCCCCAAACTCTAGTCATTAGAAAAAATATATATATCAAAATACCCTCAAAATATTTATCAAATCAGCAAAGTCCCTTAAAAAATAAAATCTTTTGGAGAAGCTATGGGGAGATAAGTGTATATTAATTTACTGATAACAGAGGTATAAATTGGTTCAAATCTTCTGGAGAACAATTTAGTATTATGTAAGACATTATTAAATTGTCCATTCCCCTTAGTCCAGAAATTATTAATACTATTGAAACTATATTCCAAGAGGATTCTTCACAGCAAGAAAAGATCCATCTATACAAAAATGTTCTCAGCATTATGCGTACCCAAACAAAATATGTGTCCCACAATTAAGGGAAGGCTGAATAAATGATAAATATGAAAATTTCAGAGAAACAAGGGAACATTTCTGTTGATAAGAAAAGAGTTAAAAAAAAAGTCACATAACTACAAAAATATAAATTAACAAAGAAAGAGAAAAATTCCAAACAAAATGACCCATCTCATTACCATGATGTCAAAATTATAGAATACTTTTCTCCTTTTCTGTAACCAACTGGTAAACTAACTGTGGAGGGAAGTACCCTAGGAGTGAACTAACAATAAAAATATTTTAATTTTAAACACAAAAGATATTAGATGAAGTGTTAGTTAATTTCGCAATAATAATATTAGGCTATAAATTATGTCACAAAAAAACTTTACAGCACGGCTTCTTGACTTTACCATGGATTTTGGTTACAATATACTAAATAACATTGCAAAATGTGACTGGTTTAAACAATTTTACATAGCAAATGGCTACATAACAAATCAAAAACATAAATCAAATATTATCATATCATTCTCTGATCTTTTCCCCTCTCCCTCCCTAATTGCTGCCCTTCTCCCCCAAACACAAGTGACTTTTGACTCTTTCAGGAAAAGTGTCATATCTAGATTTACCTTGTAGTCTCGATTTGCATCAGATAACTGCCAATTAAAATTGGGAACTCCCATTCTTCTATATTCCTCAGCCAAGTCAATGAGTTGCCAACCTTGCACCCGTTCAGACTCATTTTGCTTGGGATTATAAGAAAATGCATAGAGGTCTTCATATTTTGCTATTTAAAAAAATGTAAATTTTTAATAGAAAAATCTTCAGAAAAATAACTAAATTTTAACATGAGTAAGGTGGTTTTAAGGAGGTTTCTATAATAAAAAAATCTCCAAAGAGATATCCATTGCTTGAAAACATTTAAATACAATCTTATTCTAAAGTTTTTTAGATTCAAATATACTTATATGTACAGCAACTTATAAATTATTTTTAAATGTCATCTAATAATACAGGACAAAATTTAGCAAACTAAAAAACTTCAGATAGATGAATAACTTAGTGTACCATAAATTTAATTTCTTTACTAAAGCTTTTTCTTAGAATTAAAAAAAACAAAACTATTTTAAGCAACTAAAAACACTAGCAACTACCTATCTGTCTATCTATCTCTCCCAAATGAGGTAAAATGTATTCATGCAACAGTAGTACTGCAACCAAAAACAAATAAACAAATAAAAAGACTAAGAACAGCAAGTAGTCAAGAATGCATAAACCCTAAAGGAAGTAGGAAACAAAAAGAAAGACACAGTGATGATTCAGGGGCTCAAAAACTAAGAAGGCAAAAATTACAGGAAACTCAAAAGTCTAGCTACCCATTCAGCAGCCATTCAGTGGTACCAGAATCAGAATTAAGATAAAATAAGGGAAGTGATGTCATGAGTCCCACGACTTATGGCAGAGAGGGGAAAAAAAAGGAAATGGAATCAGAAGAAAACAGGCATATACAACTTCTCTCAGATCATCCTAAGAAGCTAGAGCTGGTCAGTTTTAAAAACAAAGACTACTTAAATACTAAGTATTCAATTTTGGCTCTCAGGGATATGTACATGATGAAACTCCCAGATTCAGTTAGAATAGAAAGTCATTCAGATTCCCAAAGCTAATACAGTGATTAAAAATCACTCCCTATGCTCCATATTACTATAGATTTATAGGATGCCTTTCTTTGTTAAGCATATTACCTATAGTATTTCTCTATGTTCACATTTCAAATAATTTCCCTCTCTCCTTCCATCACGCCCAACACATACATACATAGCCAAGACAATCTATTCCTTTTGCTATGTGAAACTGTCCACAAAGCATGCTAACTAAACTACCCTGCCCTAAGTTATTTCATGTCCCCTAATGCCAAACGATGCTATTCACCCATGTCAAATAATGCCCATTTAAAATTTGTTATTGCTCTACTAGTTCCCTGTATCCTCCCAAAGTATTTAAATGAATCTGTAAAAAGTGTTATTCCTCAATGACTTAAATTATTCAGATCATCTCTCTGGGCTTTATTCTAACAATTTAGATTAGCACTTATCTGACTGTGCCCAAGTAAAAATGATTTTCCAAGATAAATTATTCAGGAATCTGACTGTATGTTACTCCTAAAGTCAAACTAATAATAAATATTGAAACATTAAATACTCTATTCTAAAAGTGATTCAGTGATCTCTTGGATCTAAGTAGAAATCTTACCTTGTCTTGAGAGTTGTAGCAAAGAATTATAAATATCATGGCAATCTCTTTCTCTTGGAACAATGAAATGCACTATTCTGAAGTTCTTACACTGGATCACAAGAGGACATCCAGAAGTGGTCAAAGCAAGTTTCTCTACTGCAGCAATGTGATGATGCAATATCTATAACATACAAGAAATCTTCAAATCACCAATGTGAAAAGATTCAAGCAATTTATCTTTATAGTCACACATAAATTTGTTTTGTATAAAATGTTATCTTAAAAAAGGCAAAAGAATATGATATACCAGAATTCAAAACCAAAAATAAGTAATATTTTAATCACTCAAACGCCCATTTGTCCTCACACAGAACTTTGTTTTGTACTTCTTGAATGTGCTTATTAACATGTACTATCATGAATATCAGCTGTCGGTATTTATATATTGTCCCTTCCCATAGAAAGAAGTGAGGTAATGTCACGGGCCCTATGATTTATGGCAGTGAGGAAGGGAAGGAAATACAATCAGAGAATAATACAGGCATATAAAACTGCTCCCAACTCATCCTAAAACACTAGAGCTGATCAGTTTAAAAAGCAACTAGTACCCAAGTACTAAGTATTCAATTAATTGCATGAGGGCAAGGATCTTGTTTAACCTAACCTTTTCATCTCCTCTAGAAACAAGTGCAGTGCTCCGAATACAATATGTCCTTAATGTCTGTATAAATAAATGCTGTTAAGTATAAATTAAAGCACACAAGAAAAATGCTTTATACATAAGATACAAATCTGTATTAGACATATTCTGAAAAGTTGCTCCAAATCACTATTGATCAGAGAAATGCAAATTAAGACAACTCTGAGGTACCACTACACACCTATCAGATTGGCTAAAATGACAGGAAAAGATAACGATGAATGTTGGAGGGGATGTGGGAAAACTGGGACACTAATACATTGCTGGTGGAACTGTGAACGGATCCAACCATTCTGGAGAGCAATTTGGAGCTATGCTGAAAAAGCTATCAAACTGTGCATACCCTTTGACCCAGCAGTGTTTCTATTGGGCCTATATCCCAAAGAGATCTTAGAAGAGGGAAAGGGACCCACATGTGCAAGAATGTTTGTGGCAGCCCTTTTTGTAGTGGCTAGAAACTGGAAACTGAAGGGATGCCCATCAATTGGAGAGTGGCTGAATAAATTATGGTATATGAATGTTATGGAATGTTATTGTTCTGTAAGAAACGACCAGCAGGACGATTTCAGAGAGGCCTGGAGAGACTTACATGAACTGATGCTGAGTGAAACGATCAGAACCAGGAGATCATCATATACAGCAACAACAGTATTACATGATGATCAATTCTGATGGACATGGCTCTCTGCAACAAAGAATTGTCTCAAACCACTTCCGATTGTTCACTAAAGAAAACCATATACACCCAGAGAGAGGGATATGAAATATGGACCACAACGTAACATTTTCATGATCTCTATTGATATTTGCTTGCATTGTGTTGCCTTTCTCTAATTTTCTTTTTTTTCTTGTAGATAGGATTTTTCTTGCATAACTTGTCAAGTATTTTAACATTATTAACATGTAGTGGACTTCCTGCCATTTAGGGGAGGGGAGGGGACTGGGGATAAAATTTGTAATAGAAAGCTTTGTAAAGATCAATGCTGGGGAACTACCCATACATATGTTATACAAATAAAAAGCTTTAATAAAAAAAATTTTAAAAATTAAAAAAAGACATTCTGACTCATTCTCAGCTCATTATGTATTTATTTTTTTTATTAAAGCTTTTTATTTGCAAAACATATGTATGGGTAATTCTTCAACACTGACCTTTACACAAAGCCTTCTGTTACAAATTTTCCCCCCTAGTCCCCACCCTTCCCTCCTAGATGGCAGGAAATACACTACAAGTTAATTATGTTAAAATAATTCCACCCTTATTGTTGTGCAAGAAAAATCGTATCTACAAGAAAAAAAATCAGAGAAAGGAAACACAATACAAGCAAATATTAATAGAGAGCATAAAAATATTATGTTGTGGTCCACATTTCATATCCCTCTCTCTGGGTGTATATGGCTTTCTTCACTGAACAATTAGAACTGGTTTGAAACATTTCATTGTTGAAGAGAGCCATGTCCATCAGAATTGATCATCATATAGTACTGTTGTTGCCGTGTATAATGATCTCCTGGTTCTGCTCACTTCACTCAGCATCAGTTCATGCAAGTTTCTCCAGGCCTCTCTGAAATCATCCTGCTGGTCATTTCTTATAGAATAATAATATTCCATAACATTCATATACCACAATTTATTCAGCCATTCTCTAATTGATGGGCATACAGTTTCCAATTTCTAGCCACTACAAAAAGGGCTGCCACAAACATTCTTGCACATGTGGGGCCCTTTCCTTCCTTTAAGATCTCTTTGGGACATAAACCCAATAGAAACACTGCTGGGTCAAAGGGTATGCACAGTTTGATAACTTTTTGAGCATAGTTGCAAATTGCTCTCCAGAATGGTTGGATCCATTCACAGTTCTACCAACAAAATATCAGTATCCCAGTTTTCCCAAGTCCCCGCTAACATTCATCATTATCATTTCTTGTCATTTTAGCCAATCTGACAGGTGTGTAGTGGTATCTCAGAGTTGTCTTAATTCCCATTTCTCTGATCAATAGTGATTTGGAGCACCTTTTCATATGACTAGAAATAGTTTTAATTTCATCATCTGAAAATTGTCTGTTCATATCTTTTGACCATTTATTGATTGGAGAATGGCTTGAATTCTTATAAATATGAGACAATTCTCTATATATTTTAGAAATGAGGCCTTTATCAGAACCCTTAAATGTAAAGATGATTTCCCAATTGATTGTTTCCCTCCTAATCTTGTCTGCATTAGTTTTGTTTGTACAAAAACTTTTTAATTTAATATAGCCAAAGTTATCTATCTGGTGTTCAATTAAAAGTTCCAGTTCTTCTTTGGACATAAATTTATTCCATCTCCACAGGTCTGTGAGGTAAACTATACTATGTTTCTCTAATTTGCTTATAATATCACTCTTTATATCCAAATCCTGAACCCATTGAGATCTTATCTTGATATGTGGTGTTAGGTGTGGGTCTCAGCTCATTTTTTATTTTTATTTTTTACCTTTTTTTTAAACTTCATTTTATTTGCATAACATATGTGTGGGTAATTTTTCAACTTTGACCCTTCCAAAGCTTTCTGTTACAAATTTTTCCCCCCAATTCCCCACCCCTCCCCTAGATGGCAGGATATCCACTACATGTTAATTATGTTAAAATATTGGCAAATCGAATATAGGTATACATATTTCCAAACTTATCATTGTTGTGCAAGAAAAATCTTATCTACACAAAAGATATATCAGATAAAGGAAACACAATGTAAGCAAACACCAATCAAGGAGTATGAGAATGTCATGTTGTGGTCCACATTTCACATCCCTCTCTCTGGGTGTATATGGCTTTCTTCAGTGAACAATTGGAGGTGGTTTGAAACATTTCATTGTTGAAGACAGCCATGTCCATCAGAATTGATCGTCATATAGTACTGTTGTTGCCGTGTATAATGATCTCCTGGTTCTGCTCATTTCACTCAGCATCAGTTCATGTAAGTCTCTCCAAGCCTCTCTGAAATCATCTTGCTGGTCATTTTTTATAGAACAATAATATTCCATAATATTCATATACCATAATTTATTCAGCCATTCTCCAATTGAAGGGCATCTATTCAATTTCCAGTTTCTAGCCACTACAAAAAGGGCTGCCACAAACATTCTTGCACATGTGGGGCCCTTTCCTTCCTTTATGATTTCTTTGGGATATAAGCCCAATAGAAATGCTGCTGGGTCAAAGGGTATGCACAGTTTGATAACTTTTTGAGCATAGCTCCAAATTGTTCTCCAGAATGGCTGTATCCGTTCACAGCTCCACCAACAATGTATTAGTGTCCCAGTTTTCCCACATCCCCTCTAACATTCATCATTAACTTTTCCTGTCATTTTAGCCAATCTGACAGGTGTGAAGTGGTACCTTGGGGTTGTCTTGATTTGCATTTCTCTGATCAATAGTGATTTGGAGCACTTTTTCATATGACTATAGTTTTAATTTCATCCTCTGAAAATTGTCTGTTCATATCCTTTGACCATTTATTGATTGGAGAATGGCTTGAATTTTTATAAATATGAGACAATTCTCTATATATTTTAGAGATGAGACCTTTATCAGAACCCTTAAATGTAAAGATGATTTCTCAATTTATTGCTTCCCTCCTAATCTTGTCTGCATTGATTTTGTTTGTACAAAAACTTTTTAACTTAATATAGTCAAAGTTATCTATCTGGTTTTCAATTAAGAGTTCCCGTTCTTCTTTGGACATAAATTTATTCCATCTCCATAGGTCTGAGAGGTAAACTATATTACATTCCTCTAATTTACTTATAGTATCACTCTTTATATCCAGATCATGAACCCATTTAGATCTTATCTTGGTATGTGGTGTTAGATGTGGGTCAAGCCCTAATTTCTTCCACACTAGTTTCCAGTTTTCCCAGCAGTTTTTGTCAAATAGTGAATACTTATCCCAAAAGCTGGGGTCTTTGGGTTTATCAAAGACTAAATTGCTATAGTTATTGCCTAGTTTATCTTGTGATTCTATCCTATTCCACTGATCGACTACTCTATTTCTTAGCCAGTACCAAATGGTTTTGATGACCTCTGCTTTGTAATATAGTTTTAGATCTGGTACAGCAAGTCCACCATCGTCAGCCTTTTTTTTCATTAATCCCCTTGAAATTCTTGACCTTTTGTTTTTCCAAATGAACTTTGCTACTATTTTTTCTAGATCTGTAAGATAATTTCTTGGGAGTTTGATTGGTATGGCACTAAATAAGTAAATTAGTTTGGGTAATATTGTCATTTTTATTATATTCGCTCGGCCTACCCATGAGCATTTTAAGTTTTTCCAATTGACTAGGTCTGATTTTATTTGTGTAGAAAGTGTTTTGTAGTTTAGTTCATATAGTTCCTTACTATCCCTTGGCAGATAAATTCCCAAATATTTTATACTATCAACAGTTATTTTGAATGGAATTTCTTTTTGTATCTCTTGCTGCTGAACTTTATTGGTAATATATAAAAATGCTGATGATTTATGTGGATTTATTTTGTATCCTGCAACTCAGCTCATTTTTTAAAAGGAATTTTAGAAGACCACGTTTATTCATACAGATCTATACATGGGACTTCACTCTTTAAAGGAATTTTATGAGTTATTTTCAATTGCTATTAATAAGACATTGCTTTACTATTTTTTCTTGAGGGTTTTTTTTGAGGGGGATATGTATGCTTTCTCTCACAATATGACTTTTATGGAAATGTCTTGCATAACTTTACATACACCTTCTTAATGGGGGGGGGGAAGAAGGGAAAGAACCTAGAACTCAAGGTTTTAAAAAGAAATGTAAAAAAAATTGTTCCATATTCATACATAAAAATTCCTGCTGCAATATTTATCAGGAAATAAGCTTGTAGTTCACTATATTTTTTACTGTAAATACAAAAGGGTTTTTTTTGTTTTGTTTTTGTGTTAAGGAAAACAGCAATCATTAAAATTTTCCAAGCTACAGTAAAAGGGCAAAATGGCTATAATTATGCAGCTAAATAGTACAACCAGAATCCTTACCCAAGTTTCTTTCTGAAGAGAATCTATAAATAATAGATGTGTTGCTGTAAGATAGAGTGTTCCTGTTAATGACTTGTTGTTTGTGCTGAACCGGTCAAGTAATTTCACCTGTTCAACCTAAAAGGAAACAACATATGATTTTAATTTCAAGAATTGTATGCTCTCCATTATCCAATTTAACAAACATTTATTCACTTCATTATAAGAATGGCACAACACAAGGCTCAAAGAATATAAAAAATGACAAGAATAATCATCTCCATAAGAAAAATGTCATAGACAAGTTTAATACAAAGTATCTACAAAGTTACTATTAACACTTAAAACTACAGTAAGACTTTGGGGACACAATGTATTAAAACGTGAGGCGACAAAGAATAAGCATGGATAAAATGTTACAAAAAAAAAAAAACCCCAAAACAAGAAAAAGTACTTTCAGCTGAGTGATCAGGAAGGCTTTACTCAGGAGGGAGAAGCTGATTTGGGCCCTAAAGTAAGAAAAAAAAAATTCAACAGGAAGAGTAAGGTGTATGGATTATAGGCACATAGGATGCAAAATACAAATTGAAACAGGATTAATTGGTACAGTTCAGCTGACATATAAAGTGATTAAAATAAAGTTGGGAAGAAAAGTTTAAAACTAAATTGCTGAGTTCTTGTTTGGCTAAGTCGTTTAGAATTTGTCCTATTATCAATTAATAAAGAACTAATGAAGGTGATTGAGCAAGAGAAAGGCATGTCTTACATTAGAAAGATTATTTTCACAACTGTGTAAACAAAAACAGGAAAGGCTGGAGATAGGGAGACTATTATAATAGTCCCTATAAGGGAAGATCGAAGTTTGAATTACAGTGACAGTATAAGTGGAGAATCAATAAAACTTAGCCAAGTGATTAAACTTAGTGGAAGAAAAAGGAGGAATCAAAAATTATTCCAAGATTTTGAAACCAGATAACTCAGGAGCCAAAAGTGCCTGCCACAAACAGAAACAGGTAATTAGGATTAATAGTGAAGAATTAGAAGCACCAAGTTCAGACCACTCTTTCTAGAGGTTTAGCAATAAAGGTAAGGCAAACCCTCACAAACATTAAATGATTCCTAAGTGGGAATTGGGAGAGATACACAATTCAGATAACACCCAGTTCCTACCTCCTGAAATTTGTAGTAGAAATATAAAAATGAACAGCTTTAATATACAATGTTACATAATAAATATATTACAGTTACCAAAAAAAAAAAAAAAAGTGCTTTGTGTAATCTGAGAGGTAAAAGTCTTTACCAACTAGGGAGCAGAGGAAAGCTTCCTGAAAGAAATTACATTTAAATTCAATTGAGATGGTTAGAAATTCAAACAAAGGTAATTCCAGTCACAGGAAATAATCCGAACAAATAACAATAATAATCGAAATTTACATAACATAGCACTTTAGGGTTGGCAAAACACTTTACATATATTGTCTAATTTTGATCTTATCAATTTTAGGATGCAGGGTTTACTGGCTAGATTTCTTTCTTTGAGAATGAAGGACAAACAACCCTTAAGACTTGCATGAACTGATGAAAAGTGAAGTAAGCAGAACCAGAAAAACATTGTACATGATAATAATTCTGTATGTTGATCTACTATGAAAAACTTAGCTATTCTCAGAAATACAATGATTCAAGACAATTCTCTAGGACTTATGATGAAAGGTTCTGCCCATCTCTAGAGAAAGAACTAATAGAGCCTGAATGTAGATCAAAGGTACTTTTTCTTTATTTATTTTGTTGTTGGGCCTGGATTTTCCTTCACAGAATGACTTACATGGAAATGTTTTGTATGAAGTGTAGTCATATACACAAATAACCTATGTCAAATTACTTGCCTTCTCAATAAGAGAGGGAGAGAATTTGGAATGCAAAATTTGAAAAAAAAAGTTTAAATTTTTTTTAGACAAAATTGGGAAAAAACAAAATATTAAATTAAAAAAATTTTTAAAAATTAAATAAATCAAAAGTCTACTAAAAGATGATACTTCCCTGGGCCTTCACTTTTATAGTCTCCTTTTAGACTTCCTTATTAAACTGCAGAACTATTGGGGAGGTATTTTAATATAATTCTATTTAAAATTATTTATACAGTACAAGGCACAAAACACTTTTAATGTTTTTCTCATTTGATCTCTATGGCACCCCTGAAAAGAAGGTGGAGTAAGTGGTGCTATTTCCATTTCACAGATTAAGAAACTGAGGCTTACAGAGGTTAATTTGTTTCAAATTCACAAAGGTATTAAAAAGAACCAGAACTAGAACTAAATCTCTTTAATGCAGATCCAGTGCTCTCTCTACAGTGTTTTCTATCCATATTTAACTTACCAGTAAGGAATGAATCAGGTACAGAGCAATAAAAATCCTTTTATAATTTAAGTGACAACATCTCAGCAAAAATGTATCAAATTCATGCTATCAGTTAATAGTTATGATGGGAATGAAACCTCTTATCTATAATTCAATGTCCTGAGCAAAAAAACTCTTAATGAATGCTTTTATAGTAGTGCCTTTTTTTTTTAACCTACTACAATGATCTCCAAAATAAGGTATGTGTATTCCAATGGCTGAGTAAAACTATCCACCAGGATATGAAAAGAAATTATTAGACCTATTTATATTTATCTTGTATATAAAAAATAAATTAAGCTTTCCTAATACTTAATATGCAGCACCTTTGATCCTTAGAACAGCTGGTCAAGTCCACTGTGCAGAAGGGTTGACATTAGCACCTTCTTTGTTTTCAGGGTAATGAGATACACTGCAATCCAGTTGGATGAATTTACATATGTTCTCTAAGTTTAACTAAAACTAATCCTCATAAATTGTATAAGTGGCTTAAAAAGACTTTTGCAAAGAAACTTTATATTGAAAAGTAGTAATAAAAGCACAACAAATAAGAAAAAATGATGGCACTGACACTTCTCTACTAATACCACCTCTTCATCAGTCACATTAATAAAGACACTAACAATCTAATCAGATCTGACAGAAGTCAGCTAAAAAGCTCCATATTATCATAAATGTAATATATAATATTCCATATTAGTTGAAATATACCTGGATGCATTGCCATTAATAACGAGTCCCATCCTAAAATATTTATTTTCTTTGACATATCTTAATTAGCAAGGCAGTTAAAAACTAAGCTTTTCTTATTGAAATTATATCACCTGAAAAACCTCACATCTTTAAACCTGAAAAACTTGAGGAAAGAATTCTCTGATCTGTATAAAAATCTTCCAAAGGAAGAGTTTCAGTGGGTTTCAAATTCATTCTTGAAAAATATAAAAATGTAACACCTGATTGGTTTGCAAGAATAACTGGTTAATATCAAGGATGAACATTTACTAGCAAAATTTCCACAAAAATTAATTAAGTAGTGGACAGGCCTGAAAAAATGAGTATCAGGATTCAGTAAGCACCAATAAAGATAAAGATACATAAGTGAAAGTGAAAATAATCTTATCAGGTATCTTTTTTCAGCCATGACAGCCATGAAAATCAAGTATCAAAATAAACAGCTTAGAACTAGACTTTCAATAGGGTATATCTATAAAAAGGTTTTTATACTATTAAAATGAAAAATTATTTTAAGAATATCTATATTTCAGCTTTCTTTTTTTCTTGATCCTGTCCCAGCTAAGAAAAACAATTTCACAGCTAAGATTTTTAAAAGCTATGTTCTCTGTCTATGATGTTTTTAAATTAAATTTTATTTGATTTTTTTACCTAAAAAAAGAATATTTATATTTCACCTTCATCTTGTTATAAATTTCTATTTTATGACATATAGTACAGGAAATAAGAGGCAAAAAATTAGAAAGAGGGGGAAATGAAGTACTGGCTGACAAGAAAGCACAACTAAAAAGTATAAGAAAAGACTAAATGAAAGAGGAGTCAGAACTATAAAAACAGACAGTAATTCAGGAGGTATTTTTAATGTGCAGGTCTATTTTAGTAAAAGAACAATAGGTCAACAGCCCCTTAAGGCAATATTATACAATACATGCATGGCATAAAAACTGAAGAAACATTACTTAGTCCCTATCCTTTAAATTCTAAGAAGCATAATTTTTTTAAGAAGGCATTTAAGAGCAAAACAGATTTTTGAAAGATTTCCACAGATAAAAGAATCAATTTTTTTAAAAGTTTGGAACTTGAAAGAATAAGCTTCAATGAAAAATTCATTTGGGGGAAAGAAGACCTGCAGATTCTAGATAAATGTGGTATTATTTTAGTACTTAAAATTTGCAAAGTGTTTACAGAAGAATTATCATAATGACCTAAACAAATCAACAGATCCATTTTTTCCAAAGGAAAAAAAAATACTATTTTTTTATCAGATTCAAAGTCCATAGCTCTATTATCCTTTATAACTAAATAACTATATACAAAAATGAAGTTGTTTTATTACCTTTAGTTAGGTTTTGTTTCCAAATGTTATTAGCAGTTGGCTACTTTTTAAAAAATAGAATAAGGGAAAAACTACAATTTAAAATAAAATCTCAAACAATGCCAAAAAATAATAAATTATGCTCTGAATTATTAGATAATATTAGCAGTCTCCTTACTCTTGAGGAGGTCTACATTTCTTAGTTTTATTTTCTCACTTATTTAATTTGTCTAATTAATGAAAGGTGGCCAATTTCTAAAGGACAAGCTGTTGAGCACCGTTTTTGAAATATGTACCTCTAGCTGAAGGCTCAGATTTCCAAGAGAAAGAGAAAATTCTATAATAAGTCCTGGGAAGTGTTACTTCACTAGGAATCTAGAATTATATGATTATATCTGAAAAGTACCTTAGAGAAGCTCTTACTCTCTTCCATCACTACCATTCTTTATTTCTTCTATTAAACTCTATAAAGACATCAGTGTGTCAGAGGGAAAAAAGAGTCTGTATAATGAAGAACTGTCTTTGTGTGTTTCTCATTGTTTCTTGATAGAATTACCTCATATGAACTAAATCAGAATTCAGTAAACAGAGATGGCTCTGAAAAGCATGAAAAGCAAATGCCTCTAGTTTAGCAATGCTCTTTCAGAGATCCAATCAGGCTTTAACAAATTTATGATCTTTCATAGATACCAGAAACCAACCTGGAATAAGTTAGTATATTTGTTCTTAAATATGAATATTTAAAAGCCTCTTATGATTGGTCCTTTTATAAAATAATTCAGTTTAAATGTACTTATAGTAGCATTAATAACAGACAGTAAAAGTGTATAAGTATGCCAGGAAATTTGAGAGAAAGTCTTTAAAACAATTATTAAGCTTTATTGCTGAATAAGCAAACCAAGCTACAACTAATGAAAACCATGCTGATTGCCCAGTCAACATTAGGAGGAAGGGGGATGGTCTTACCACATCCATTTTGGAGGTCCATTAGGATTCATTTCCTATATATGTGTTACTGGATCAAGTCTCTTAATAATCATTTTTATTTTAGAAAATAAATTTGACTAGTAAAATGACTACAAAATCACAGAATTTGAGTTGGAAGGGACATCCAAAGTCATTCAGTCCAACTCATATACAAAAGGTACTCTTGACCATAAAAACCTGAGATGTAGTTATCCTCATTCCATGAGGCTGGAAACCTCATGATTTCCAGTCCTATCCACTCTACTCCTCTCTCCCTCCCTCTTCCTGGAAATTTTCCTGTATTTACTGTATATATATTCTGTATCAAATTATATGTATCCTATTGTGTGCCAACATACAAAATTAATTACTAGCTGTAACCTGGAGTGAGCAGGCCATTTAATCTTTGTCGGCTTCAGTTTCCTCATCAGTAAAATGGGAATAATAGTACTGAGCTTCCAAGGATGTCTTGAGGACTAAATAAAATATCTGTAAAACACTTTCATTATATAAATGCTAGCTATTGTTATTCTTTATAGAATGCAAACTTCTTAAGGGTCAATTTTATCAGCAAAGATTACTTCAATACCTTAATAGTTCTGTTATTTACTTAACCAGACACACTTTCAAATCTTAAATGCTACATAAATACTTCTTTTAAAAATAGGAAATCCAGTCGAAAGCAGGGCAAGTAATATACAAGATTTGTTGATTTAATTCTGTATTTTATATACAAAGTACAAAGTATGATTCTTTTGGGAACCTAGATATACTTTAAATAAAAAAGATTCGCAAACTAGTTTTGAAATAGTTGTGCTTGGAAAAAATGAAGGTTAACAGTGTTTATTACCACCACTTCCCTAAATGAATGGTATTTTTTTTAGATAGGCAAGGTTGGATTGATGATTTCAGCAAAACACAGGAAGTTAAATTTATCATTCCTGATAGTTTATTGTACGATTTTGAATCCAATCCTTTAAAAAAAAAAAAAGGAGAGTGAATCCCCCCCCTCCTATCCCCGATTCCTGCCGCCAAACTAAAAACCCTAAGACAGGAAAACCAACTAACATACAGGCGTATTAAGCATCCAGGGTCCCCCTAGGATGGAGTAGGTGGCAAGCAGCTCCAGATGCACAGACTAACAGCCCATCCCTGACCTGCTGCCTTTTCTTTACAGTAAAGTGTGTCCGGACGGCGAGGGCTACAAATAAGAATTTCCCTAGACCTAAAACTCCCCAAATTATCCCCGTCTCAAGGGCGAAAGAAAGGGTGTATGTACATAGAAGGCTTCCCTCCTTGGCAAGCCGGCTGTGTTCCCCCGGAACCCCAATGCCAAGGCAGGTAAGACACTTCTGTCACAGAAGCAGAGGATGTCAGGAGGACCCCTGCCCCCTCAAGCCATAGACCCCGGGCGGCCGCTGGCCCGGTCCCTCCTCCCAGAACCAGGAGGGCGGCGAAGACTCTCTATGTCCCGCCCGCGATCTACCTTGGTCGTGCGAATATGCTCCATCCCGAGGCCGCTTCGTTTGGAAGGCCCCAAAGCCTGCCTCACGGGTGCACCATGAACCTGAGAGAAAAGCGACGACGACAGCAACAGACGTACAAGCCACAGCGACCGGAGTTACGGCACCCGGCACGGCGCGCCTCCGCCCACCAACCTAACCCAGCGGACGCGCGCAGCCGTAGGCGCCCGTCTCCTAGAAACACTTTCTGAAACCGAGGCCGAGAGAGAACGAGCTGGGAGGAGAGAATGGCAAACAGTAGAGAGAGAGAGATGCCAACTCTTTTCTCTCCGCTGGGTCAAGTTCCTCACAGCGCCCCCTTTAGGTCGGAGGAAAAACAAGCTCACTTACTATTGACCAGGAACCTGATGGAACTTATTAAAGGGAGAGGTGACCTGATCTGTAAGAATACTCCTAAATTCTGGAAGCCTTTTCCCTCAGGCCTATTATTAAGAAATAAACCTCAAAAACTGTGGAATAATGCGGGAAAATCTATTACGATACCTTTTAAAAATGTAAATCAGAATTTTAAAAAATTATATCTTGAACATTGTCTTAGTTTCAATTTATATTTTTAGTTGAAATAGAAAAATTGCATCTCTAGTTTAACTTTAAATAAGGCCTTTTGAATTTGTTTTTTAATTATTCATTTTTAACATTTTTTTTCCTGATTTTTTAGTTTTAAATTTTCTCCCTCCCTCTAACTATCCCCCACCCACTGAGAAGGCAAACAAAATAATATCAATAATACATATGAAATCATGCAAAACATTTTTCCATTTTAGTCATATCACAAAAAAAGCAAGAAAAGTAAAGTATGAAAATTTTACTTGAAGTTGCATTCAGTTCATCAGTTCTCTCTCTGGAGATGGGTAGCATTTTTTTCATCCTGAGTTCTTTAGAATTGTCTTTGATAATTGTAATGGTCAGAACTGCTAAATCTTTCACAGTTTATCATTCTTAAAATATTGCTGTTTCTGTGTATAATGATCTCCTGTTTCTCTTCACTTTATATCAAAACTTTTTTGTTTGTTTTTGTTTCTGTTTCTGCTGAGGCAATTGGGGTTAAGTGACTTGCCTAGGATCACATAGCTAGGACGAGTTAAGTGTCTGAGATCAGATTTGAACTCAGGTTCTCCTGACTTCAGGACTGGTGCTCTATCCACTGGGCCACCTAGCTGCCCCCACTTTACATCATTTTTTTTTTTTTTGAAACTATCTCCCTCAGCGTTTCTTAGAGCACAACAGTACTCTATCACAATCATATGCCATGACTTGATCAGCCATTCCCCAATTGATGAGTATCCCCTTAATTTCTAATTCTTTGTCACCACACTGTTATAAATATTTTTATATGTACAGGTCCTTTCTTTTTCTTTGATCTCTTTGGAGTACAGACCTAGTGGTGGTATTACTGGGTCAAAGTATATGCACAATTTCGTAGTCCTTTGAGCATAATTCCCAATTGTTCTGAATGGTTGGATCTGTTCACAACTCCACCAGTACTTCATTAGTGTCCCAATTTTCCCCTTATTCCCTCCAGGATTTGTTATTTCTGATAAGTGTGAGGTGGTACCTCAAGGTTGTTGTGATTTACGGTTTGGTTTTTTTTTTTTTTTGGTGAGGCAATTGGAGTGCCCAGGATCACACAACTAGGAAGTGTTAAGTGTCTGAGACCACATTTGACCTTAGGTCCTCCTGACTTTAGGGCTGGTGCTCTATCCACTTCACCACCTAGCTGCCCCTAATTTACATTTCTTAATAGTGATTTAGAGCATTTTGTTTGATTATAAAAAACTTTGTTATCTTTTGAAAACTGCCTGTTCAGATCCTTTAGCCATTTATCAATTGGGGAATCTCATCAATGTGTTAAGGAAAAATTAATTTAAAAATGCAAATTGTGCCAGTAGTAAATTGAATAGAATTGTAATAAATATGAAATCAAAGAAAATAGCCTAATTAAAAACACTGAGCAATTTCCCAGTGTCAATCCTGATGACTCCCCTTTTCAGTTCTGGGTCCAGCTCAATGTCCAATTGTAATGTCAGTCCCAGATATATATAGAGATATATACTCAAAGACCACTCCTATGGGCCATACAAATGAATATCATAGAATAGTGATTAGACCTATGATTAAATTGATATTGTATACTCTTTTTAGCATTGTTCCTTGTTGATATTATGGTCTAGCAACAGTATCTACAATTAGGAGCCTAGACCAGATGGACTGGGTAAAGATTAATCATCCTTAGGGGAACTTCTTGAGCATCCACAAATGGGAGAAAGACTTTGATTTCCAGAACTGTTCCACAATTATGTTGCACAAGAAAAATCAGATCAAAAAGGAAAAAAAAATAAAAGTGCAAGCCAACAACAACAAACAGTGAAAATACTATGCTATGATCCACACTCAATCAATAGGAACTGTTATTCCTTTGTTATTCCTTTGCCACATATGTTCTTTGATCCTGAGTTCTCTTTTCACCCTGGACTCTATATTTTTATGGGAGAATTTGTTATTTACATCCTGTGTAGGTATATCAGCTGGTCCTATTGTATTACTTTAGGAAATAATCCTTTCTAAAATCTACTTTTGGTTGATTATCTGGAGAAAAACATGTCTGAATTCTCAGGGAGAGCTGTAATTATTGAAGCTGCAGGAATAGGACTTATCTGTGAGAAAGAGAATAGAGATGAAAATTCTTGGATACTTAGATTTAAATGGAATACAACGGTAACAATATTCTTCAAGTTGTTTTTTGGGTTTTTTTTTCTCCCCATACCTTTGGAATCTTAACTTTTAGTCTTCTGCTGCCTACCTCCCCTGGAACAAGGAAGCCTCTCTCTCTCCCTTTCTCCCCCATAATTGCCTCTGTACCCAGATTATCTTCATCCTACACGTTTGTTCCACCTCAAAAACTGGATTCATGGTTGCACTCAGATCTTTCCTTCTCAAGAATTGATTCCTCAATGCCCATCTCACAGGTCTAAATGTATACTTGATCTAATATCCTGCTATTTTCCCTACTGTGTTTTCTATTCTTTATGTAGCATCCTGGGAACTAGATTGTCCAGGTAGACTTTTGCAAAGGGAATTCACTCCCTCCCCTGGCCTATTTAAAAAAAAAAAAGTCACAGACAGCTGTCTTATTTCCTTTCTCTTTTTCCTTTGTACCTGTTAAGAGAATAGACCACAATGTAGCAGAGTGCATGTGCACAGCCTCTTTCCCCAAGGAACTGCTAATGTCTGTGCTCTTAACAAGAAATCAGAGTCCTTGGCTTTTTTTTTTTGACTCAGCTCCCATCCTTCAGGAGACCATTCCTGTCCTTTTCCTCCCACCCACCTCACCTCTCTACTTGCTGATACAATCCCTAAAGTTGCCTTCCAGCTACTCAGTATTTATGTTGTAAACACTGATTTCTATGTGTTGTATCCTCTATTACAATGTAAACTTGAAGGCAGAGACTGTTTTGGCTTTTTCTTTGTATCTCAACTGCTTAACACATAGTAAATGATTGATTGATTGATTAGCAGTTGGAAGGACCAAGAAAAAATTTTTTTTCAAGTTTAAATGTATTTTTAAATACATATTGTTTTATGAATCATATTAGAAGAGAAAAATCAGAACAAAAAGGACAAACCATGGGAGAGAAAAAAACAGAAAAAAGAAGTAAACATAGCAGGTGTTGATTTATATTCAATCTCCATACTTCTATAAGAAAGACTTTTTGTAGAAGATGATGGAGCTGAATCTAGGGAAAGAAGGAAGGGGTTCAGTGAGTCAGAGGTCAACAGAAGAAGCATTTCAAGCAAGGGGAATAGCCAAAGTTGTCCTTCACACAGAAATAGATGAATTCTCATGTGAGACATAATAGCTGTATTATTTTTCAATCATATTAGACTCTTTATTAAGATGCTGGAGTGGTTTGCATTTCCTTCTCTAGATCATTTTATAGATGAGGAAACGGAGGCAAACAGGATTAAATAACTTACCCAGAGTCAGGCAGCTAGTATCTGAGGCCAGATTTAAACTCAGGAGAACTTCCTGAAACTAAGCCCAGCACTCTATCCACTTTGCCATCTAGGTGCTTAATGAAAAATGGAGGTCTTTTTTGGCTGTATGGTAAAGTACAGCAAAGGAAATAATGTATAATCAGAATGGAAAGACAGGTTGGGGTCAGATTGTGTGAAGAGCTTTAAAACCAAAACAGAAGAGTTTATATTTTATCCTAGAGCCAATAGGAATGATGTAACTTTATTGAGCAGAGGAGTTACATCATTAAGTCTGAATTTAAGATTGCTGGCATATGTGGAAGGGAGAGATTTGAGACAAGGAGAGCAATTAAATCTTTGTTGCAATCATTTAGCTGAGTGGTGATGAGGCTCTGAACTAACCTGATGATTATGAAAATGGAAACAATACATCAGATGTGAGAAATGTTGTAAAGGTAGAAATGGAAAGATCAAGCAACTCCTTGTATGATAAGGAAAAGTAAGAAGCATTCAAAACAAAAATAGTGAAATTTGGAAGAAAGGTTGGTTTATTGGGGGGGGGAATAAAATGACTGCTTTTGGGGACATGTTGAATTTGAGATGCCTACAAGGATTTGAAAGTTCAAAATGTTTTACAGATAGTTGGTGATGTGGGACTAGATATTCCTAAACTAGTTAGGGCTGGAACAGGGAGTTATCCGCATGAATATTAAGCTCACTTGAGCAAGAAACTCATTCTCCCAAATCTGTGCATTTTCTTTTTTTTTTATTTGTTTGTTTTTGCTTTTTGTTGAGGCAATTGGGGTTAAGTGACTTGCCCAGGGTCACACAGCTAGGAAGTGTCTGAGATCATATTTGAACTCAAGTCCTTCTGACTTCAGGGCTGGTGCTCTAACCTCTGCGCCACCTAGCTGCCCCAATCTGAGCTTTTTCAATGGCTGTCCCCCAGGTGTGTAAATTCTTCTTGATGTTGTCTATTAGCTTGTAAACTTCAAATCCCAGCTAAAATCCCATTTTCAACAGTATGTCATTCCTCTATTAATTATATCCAATTTACCTTGTACATATCTTTTATATGTATAGTTATTTGTATGTCTCCTCTATTAGACTATGAGTACTAATAAAGCAGAGAATGTGATTTTGTTTTGCTCTTTCCTTTGCTCTTGTATCCCCAGCACTTAGCAAGTGTTTCATACAAAGTAAGTGCTTAATAGTTTACTGACTGACTGAGCATTTTTTTTTCCTGGCTTGTCCTCCAGGCACCGAACTCCTTTGGCTCCTCCAAATAGCCTTCTTAGCTTGCTAAGTGGAGACTAAAAGCTCATCTGTTGCTGGGAAATCTTTCCTAACCCTTCTTAATTCTAGTACCTTCCTTCTTTGATTTTCTGTGCTTTTGATTAAGGACCATGGAGTACATTTCAATCATTTTAGGATTGTCAAAAAGATGATTGGAGATCAGATTAATAATAAAGCAACAGTGTGAGTCCAAGTGCTATTGTCACAGATGAAATTGAGAGTACTGACCATATACAAGAAGGCAGTAGTTAAAACAAGTATTTACTTGTACCATAAAACACCAGCAAGCCTTTTATATCATAGTTACTTTGGTCTACAATTGCTCTCCTTAAAACCTTGGCAATCAATGCAAAGGCTCACTCATAGCAATTTTGACTCATTTTCATCCCCCCTTTTTTGTTTTTAATGGGAACAATGCAGGAATGACTCACTGATATGTCACTATGCTTTGTTATATATATATTTGCACTCACAAGGTGGTCAGAAAAATCAATGCAAGGACATCCAAGGTCTCTCAAGAAATTTAGAATTAATTGTATGACATGGGAGATAGTGGCACAGGACCATCCAAAACTGAATCAGCTCAGAAGAAAATAGAGATGCGCTAAGTTAGAGAAGCCATCCCAAAAGTTCATAGGGAGTATTTGTGTCTGACTGTGGTTGAGTATTCTGAGCTCGTAGTGGTCAGATCACCCAGTCCGACACATTGTAACTGGACTCAACATAGTGGTGTCATTTTGGTCCCCTTCCAGAGCGAAGAACAAAAGCCAACAACCAGTTTGTTTTATATATTAGTTTGCTAGTTGTCTCCCTCATTAGACGGCTTGTTCCTTTAGGGCAGGAACTGAATCTTGCTTCTTGTTGAACCCCCTGCCTTTAGCACGTTGCCTGGCACATATTGGGCACTTAACCAACATTGATTAATGATTAATTGGCTAAACCGCTCTGGGACACCGTTTTTTCAGTAGTAAAAAGAGATTTGAGTGGATAATATATAAAGTCTCTTCTTGTCACCAAATTTGTGATCCAACGATTCTAATCCAGGAGCCCCGTTCGCAAATTTGTCCACGAATCAATTAAATTAAGGCAGGGACCCAGGAACCTAATCTGAATGACCGCTTTGGAAAGAGCCTGTCCCTTTAAGACGCGCACTGCTGACGTCCCTGCTCCCTTCCCGTGGTGCATCGCGGTGGCTCAGCCGGCTCCCGCGCGGCGGCGTGCGCGGGCCCAGGGGTTGTGGCTGCTTCCTCGATCTTCTTTTCTGCCCCCTTGTTAAGGCTCAAGAGGCCACCGGCCCTCTTCGAAGTTCTCGCCGACCCGGCAGGCCACGGTGAGGGGGATGCTGCGGCTTCCCCAGCGACTCTGAGACGAGAGACGAGGCCCAGGTCCCGGCTTCAGCCATGTCTACGGGGTTCTCCTTCGGGACAGGGACGCTAGGCTCCACGGCCACCGCCACGGCGGGCACCGGGACCCCAGGAGGAAGCTTCTCCTTCGGGACGGGCACTTCCAGGTAAACTGTCTTCCCCCAGCAGTCGCACGTTCGTTAACTCCGGGCGCTGAGGGGCTTCGCTTTGGCTTCAGTCCAGCTCGGACGGGGGAATCCTCCACGGACTGTTCCTCCCGCATGCTCAGCCCTCCGGCCTGATGTCAGGCTACTGTCTTGTACTTCTTCCGAGGGAGGAGTCGCCGCGGTTCTCCCCCACCCCACCGCCCTCCCTTCTCCCCTCCACTTTCTTGTCTTTGCCTCCCCTTCCCTTCCTCTCTCTCCCCCCTCCCGCCTTACTGTCCCTCCCTCAGCATTCTGAGGATCTCTTTGGTTCTGTCCTCGACCTTCCTTTTTTTTTTTTTTTCTTCTTGTGGGAATTTCGAGCTCTTTGCTCGCCCCTTTTTTCCTTTTGGGCATATGCCCATATGTGGGATATGAAGGGGGGTTCTGCATGAGACATCTGGGGATTACCGTGGGTAGGTAGCATCGATTTTCTAGTCTTGGGAAGCGTGGAGGCAAAGGACGGAAGCCTAGTGATGGATACTAGAGGACAATGAGGAGAAAAGGAGTACCTGGTGATAGTAGGAACTGGGAAGGAGAAACCGATTAGAGTGGCAGCTCTATATTTTACTTTCTTTGTAATCCTAGCATTTGTGTGACATTTCATACAGTGCCTGGCACAGAGTAATCATTTATTAAGCACGCACAGACGCTGTATTGTCGATGGTGATATGCGGAAAGGAGATGGTCGCTAAAGGCATATTATGATGGTGGGGACTGTTGGTAACTTCATTTTAGGACTAGGGCAAGGATTTTTAATCTCTTTGTGCCTTTTGGCAACCTCATTAAATTTACATATTCCATCCCAGAATGATTCTAGATGTATAAAGTAAAATATACAGGAGTAATTTTTCTCCCACCATTCAAATTCACTTATACCCTGATATTTATCTTTAGATCTCAGATTAAGAACCATTTCATCAGCAGATATGGAGTAACAGAGGTTTGTTGAATTTGGACTTTGGTTCCTTATCAAATTCTTAATGTTAATGCAGTCATCTTCTTAGTGGGCTAAATCAATGACTTATAGGACCATAGGTGCTTAGACTTTTTATTTGTATATTAATAAACACATTAACATGTTTTTAATTTGATAGGAGTGGAGAAAGCAGTGATAGTTAGCTTTAAGTTTTGGAACCTTGAATATCTGAGTAGGAGAGGTATTATTGACACAAACTGACCTACTGACTGTGGACAAGTCTTAACCTCTCAGATGTCCTAGGCAGCTCTACAGGAGTATAAATTTAGGGGAAAGAACTGAATTTCTATACTAATCTTTTCCCTGTGATAGGTGTAAGACAAAAAGTACAAAGGTCTTATAATAATGATGATAACTTATGTTTATGTAGCTTCTTTTAGGGGCTAGGCATTATGCTAAGCACTTTCCAGTTATTACCTCATCTGATCCTCTGGACTGTCTTGATGCTATTATGGTGAGGAAATAGACTAAGTGATTTGCCCAGGATCTCATGGCTATTAAATTTCTAAGAACAGATTTAAATCGGGTATTCCTAACTGCCGGCTCAATGCTGTATTCACTATACCACCTTAGCTGCCTCAGATGAATGAATTGTTAAATATTTATCATTAATGTTTTGCATGGATAGAATAATTAGTTTTAGCAGCCTTTGGTATTCGTGATCGTCTTTAATTTTTTGATATTTATAGCACCATTGTTCTCACACTACTGCTTAAACCTTGGACTTGTCTCACTCCTGATTCTTTTGTGATTTTCAGCCTCCCCACCCTCAGACCTCATGCCATACCTTATATATGCCTCTTGCAAGTCACTGCTGTTATTACACTTATTTAATTGTCTTATATGTGACCTATTAGGGAACAGAGACTTAATACCACTTATTCCATGATGCCCTGAAGTCATACCTGATCTACCAGCTAGAAGTAACTTCATTTCCAGTCTCCTTTACTCTCTGATCTTTACTATGTACACGCGCTTACTGTTTTTGAATTATCCACCTTTATATTTCCCATAATAATTTGTTGACAGGCACTGAATAGACTGGTTGAATAAAATATTAGAATTTTGCTTGCTTATATTGGAATTATTTGCGTTATCTTTCATTCAGAATGTAAAATGTAAAATTAGTTTAGCACCTATATTTGGAGTAGGATTAGACCTATAATTTCACTACTACTCTCAAATAAAGAAATATGTAAGGTCAACATTTTCTTTGCAACTCATAGTCTTAAGAGTTAAGAGAATACTGAAAGGCCAAATCATTTCTCATACAACAGGTGAACTCAGGTAGGTCTTCATGACTGTTAGGTTAACTCTCTATCACTGTCTCTCCAATTATATCTATGATGCCATATACTTTTTTTTTTTTTTTTTTTTGCAAAACATATGTATGGGTAATTCTTCAACATTAACCCTTACAAAGCTTTCTGTTACAAATTTTTCCCCCCTAGTCCCCACCCCTCCCCTAGATGGCAGGATATCCACTACATGTTAATTATGTTAAAATACTTGACAAATTGAATATATGTATACATATTTCCACACTTATATGATGCTATATACTTAAGAAATATTTTGTTTGTAGTTGATGGGGAAAGTGATGTACTTGATGGGGGACCAATTGAAAATTGCCCGTAATTTTAGCTTTTCTTATCACCCTTATCCCTTGGTATATAATATATAAATGGAGTAATACTGTAGCCATAAAGTACCACTGGAAGGAAACTGATTTAGTACTATGTTATTTTAGTAATAAGCTTATTGCAACTGAAGAAGATAATGTATACTATATAAATGAAGCACATTAATGAATCTTTGATTTGAGTCTTCCATTAATGGGAATCATAACTTATCCCAAACATTATCATATGTGATTCTTGTTCACACCCTTCCACAAATTCTTCATAGGTAGCTTGTTCAGTTTTGGGCTTTCTTGGCTTCAGATGTCTTGACATTATGTAACTAAATAAAGCAGAGGAGACTAATGAACAGTATTTACCTAATATATTATTTAAGAAAACTTGGGATGTAGATTTCGGGATATCAACAACAAGGTTACTTTCCTATATTACTTTCTTTGACACCCATTGTAAACAAGTGCCAGCCTAGATAGATGTAATTTTATTTAGTACAATCTAGCTATACTTTTTGCTGAAAATGATGTAATATAGTGGAAAGAGCCTGGTATTTGGAGCCAGGATCTCTGTTCATATTTTGCCTCATTCACTTACTACCTCTATTTGTGACCCTGAACAAGTCACTTAACCTCTCCAGGCCTCACTTTCCTTATCTCTAAAATAATGACATTGAACTAGATAAACTCTTAAGTTTTCTTCTAACCCTGTCTATGATCCTGTGTCATTCTTAGATCCTTGCCTCTTGATACCACAAGTAAATATCCCTTATATCAGCCCTTCTGAGAAATCAGTAAGAAATATTTTCTCCTTGATTTTGATTTATTTCTTTGGCGACTTCAACTCTGTTTGGGCACATCCCTGTATACCTCATTTAAGCAAGTATGTATTTATTAAGCACCTACTAAGTGTAGAATTCTAGGAACTTGGAGGGGGGAAAGAAGATGAATGAGTCAAGGTCCCTCCCAGTTTACAAACTAGCAAGAAAACTGACTCAAAGTGATTGTAAATTGCTTATTCATAAACCTAATAGTCTTAGTTCAGTATTTTTGACTGGTTGGTCTTGAAATTGTTTTAAGACAAGTGTTCTTAATTTGCTGACCATGAACTTGTTTTTAAGAATATCAACATAATTGATTTCCTTTGTAATCCTATGTGTTTTATTTTGTGCATTTAAAGACATTATTATGTTTTCTGTTTGTAATTTTCACTGGATTGCCACAATAGTTCTCACAGAAAAAGATTAATCTCTGTTTTAATGGGTATTGGGAAATGCTCACCACAGAATTACCTTAAATTCACTTTAGTTTATAAAATTAATATGCTTTTCCTAATTTCTTTAATTTTTACTTATCACTTTAAACTATTTTCTTAAATGTTTGTCTTCTATATTATTTAAAAATCTATCATTGGCAGATCTCAAAGATTATCTTGCCTGTCACTAACCAGAAACTTAAGTCCCTTTTTTGCCTTTGTTTGAAAATCACTAACAGAAGAGAGGAATAATTTCCTATAAAGACAGCCTTTTCCATTTTTTAGCTGCACACATTTTTTTGAAACTAGATAACTCTCTGTCAAGTTCTGTGCCTTTTGCTCATGCTGCCTGTAGCAGTGTTATACTGCTCTTCCCAGTCCTCAATCTCTTGAAATTTATCAAGCTTTAAAGCCTCCCTAGTTGTTTTCCTGGCCTGAAATAATCTCTCCTTTTTGGATCATTTATGAAACTTTAGTTTGCCTGCCTATTGACTATCATCCCATTTGATCAGTGCAGAGAACTTCTGGTGAGGAAACTCCCTTTACATTTGCAGTTTGGCAAATGTTTTATTTATAATCTCAGAGAGTTGTATTGAGTTCTTAAAGGTTAAGTGACTTATCCAGGCTTACCCAGATAATATAGAGAAGAAACTGGAGTTGAATTCAGCCCTTTATCTACAGATACATTTATGGCCCTCACAACTTGGAATATAGCTGAACAATATTAAAATGTAATTAGAAAATGTTTAGTAAACTAAATAAAAATACAGTAGAACACAATAATGTGAATTTGTAGTTTCCTAAGTCAATATGCTGCCTGAATGTATCTGCTTTTATTTGTTTGATACTATTACACAACACCATGCTACTTTCCTCCTATATTTTTATCAGTCTAATTTATATGTTTTATTTTGATCGTTATCTTATGGTCCCAACTAGATTGTAGGAGAAAAATTGAAATGGTTCTTCAAGAACTAGACAATTCTTATTCATCTTTGCTACGTATGTAATAGATAAATGTTTGTCAAACTGAATTGTTTATATGTTATCCTGAGAGTAAATTTGCATCATGGAGATGTACAAGCATGTGTCTATCTCCATGTATTTTAAAAGACAGGAGAGGTATATTTTTAAACTACTTCATTAAAACTGAATTTATTGATAATTGTTTTTTAGGAATTTTATTAAGGTAATACATTGTATATGATATACCAAAATAGAACACACTCGAAATTATAAAGCTCACTTTCTTTTTCATTTCTGATAATTTGTTATTCTATTCTCTTGTATTGATTAATCACCTGTTTTGTGTTTTTGTTTTGTCTTTTGTTATTAAGTAATAGCACCCCATCAGTAGGACTCAATTTTGGGTCTCTTGGAAGCACAACAAATCCAACAACTACAACTGCTCCTTCTGTGGGTTTTGGAACTGGACTTTTTGGTTCAAAATCTACAACAGGGTTCACTTTAGGAGGCACTAATACAGGTAGGGAATAATTAATTTTCAGCTACTTGTTTAATACAAATTTGGAAATTAAACTTCTAGCTTTTATGCATGTTAATTCAGAACCCTTTTCCCAGCTTTGTAGCATGTATTTCTGTCAATAGGTTTTGTGGTTGATTGATGATTGCTCTTATACTCTCCAGCAAGAGGTATATTGTGGGGGTGGGAGAGGAGATGATATTAATAAACTCTGAAGGTTGGGTGGGATAGAAATGAGAAAATAATCTAGCTAGTCAGCCTAGACCTGCTAAAAAAAAAACCCAGGTATACATGAATGTTGTCATAACAGTGAGTAGATTGCTGGACTGAGACCAAGATTACACAGTTTGAACTCTCATTTTTAAAACGAGGCACTTAACTGCAGTAGAGTAGAGCTCATAGTCTTCAGGCATGGCTCATAGAAGTGAATGACCTAGAATACATGTCTGTTCTTAGCTGGGTAAATAGTTATTAATTGGTCATGAAGTCTCAAAAATATTGTAACTTATTACTGACACAGTTGTTCTCAGTAATAACACAAAGGAATGTCTACTTGTACATTGGAGGATTTTTGCCTGTCCAATAGATTGGAAGTGATACTTTAGATCCTGTTGTGTATGAGAGAGGTTTACTTTCTTCACATAAAAGTATCTTGTACAACTAATACAGTTTGTAAGCAGTTTTTTTCTTCTGTTATAGTGGTCTTGATGTGAAAATAATTGCAAATTCAGATACTGTTTGGCTGGTTTAGCTGTTTAATGTTTAAGTTGAATTTTATATTTCAAATCAATAGTGTGGTGAGGGTTTGTGATTTAATCTAGGTTTAACTTCATATCATAATTTTTAAACAATTAGAGTCTCAGAATATAAGACTGTAGTGAAAGAGAACTTTAATTCACCTTTGGGTTTTAACATATTGGACTGGGAGCTCTTAAAGTGAAGACAAATGAAGATCTGAACCCCCAGGGGTTAAATGACTTATCCAGGGTCACAAGGCAGGGCTGGAATTGGAACCACAGGACTCTGACTCCAACCCCAGTTTTTTTTTCCAAGTTAAAGCTATGCCCATATCTACTAAAGCAAATGAGAATATATCTTTTAGCTATTGTGCTTTGGATTGTTAATTTGAAAGACAATTTAATGCTGCATATTTGGAATGTATAGAAACATGCATTTTCCAACTGTGGATATTCCCCAAGGCACTGTCCTAGGCCCTCTTAACTTCTTTTGCTGTACTTTCTTTTCCAGATAAACTTATTATTCCCATGTAGATGACTTCTATATTCATAATCCAGCCCTAGTCACATTTCTGAATCCTAAACCTATATCACCAGCAGTCTTTTGGACATTTAAAATTAAATGTTTTTATTAGCATCTCAAATTTAACATCTCAAACAATTCTTTTTCTCCCCTTCTTCTAAACTTCCCTATTTTTGATAACTATCCTTGCAGTTTGAAACCCTAGAGTTATCCCTGACATCTCTCTCCTACATTCATTAAGTTGACAAAATCCCCCAAGTTTGCCAAATTGGCCTTCTTGCAGTTCCTTAATCACTTACAGCATTACATTCCTTTCTCTGTGCCTGGAGTGCCTCCTCTTAGATGCTATAACTTCTCAAGAGCTCAGCTTAGGCACTATCTTCACGTGCAACATCTGCTTCTGGGGTTTTCTTTTAAAAATTACATGGTATACAAATTAGATGTATATATGTTGTCTCCTCCAATTGAATATAAACCCTTGGAGAAGTAGGACTGTTTTTCTTCTATCTTGATATTTTTATTGTTTAGCACAGTGCCTAACTTGTAGTGTGTACTTCAGAAGTGCTTATTGAGTGATATTGATTTTGAGCTCTGCTTAATGATTGCAGTAAAAAAGAATTTTGTATACTATTTAGTCAGTATATGTTTAAACCAAGCACTTTGCTAGCTATTGGGAATACAAATTTTAGAAAATGTCAACAGTCTCTACTCTTAAGGGGCTTATTATTATTTCGTTCCAGTAAGATGACATTAAGGTACTATTTTTTTCTTGTAGATCATTCCAAGTCTTATTGGAATGCTGTAAATAAAGTATGAGACTTAATCTAGAATTCTTGGGTTCTAATCTTTCTCAGACCCTTAGCATTGTGACTCTGGTCAAGTAATCCCTCAGCCTTGGTTTTTCTCATCATTAATATGGGAATAATAATATCTGTTACACTAATATCAAGAATTTCCATGAGACTCAAATAGTAATAAAATATTTTGCAAACTTTATAGCAATATATAAATGTCACTAATGATCATTATTAATAATTCTTAAATTCTCTTTTATTTTTAGGAACAGCAACGACTCTAGGTACAGGATTAACTCTGGGTAAGAGCATTTTGGAAACAGATCTGAAACTAGTGATTTTATTGAGTTTAACCCTTTGGGCATGATATTTTTGCAACCCTGTTTAACTTTGCCTTAAGAGTTGTGAATATGATAAATGAAGAAAATGCAGAAATAACTGAACATAAGTCTTTTGAAGTCTTAAGATTGTTTTTTCCTATTTTAAATGTCTTTCATAGAATTTTTTTTTTAATATGCTACTACTGCTTTTTATGATTTACTTCAGAGACCCACCTTTAATGGGAAAATCTTCACACGTAAAAATCACCAAACTTGGCATCAGTAATTAATTAGGAATAGTCGGTTGAAGTTTTTCACAGTTGTAAAATTTGAACTCTAGTGCCAGTACTGACCTGTGTGCCTGATTTCTCTATACCCTTTTGCAGCATGTGCAGACCCATACATCGATTTTGTGATAAATTAGGCCTATAGTTCTGAGCAGGAATCTTTTGAGTATGTTGACAAGGGTGTTCGGGAGGCTGTCTGGCAGTGCTTATATATGAGTTAACTATTATTAACTATTATTGAGGTTTCACTCAACCAGTCAATATCATTCAATAAACATTAAATACATACTACATGCCAGTCACTGTGCTAAGCTAGCATTGTTAGCATATAACTGCCTTTCCTGAAATAAAATAGAAGATTAGAGCTGGCCTTCTGTAGTGGTCTTGCCATTGAAATTAAGTGCCTTCCACATTTCCATTGACAAGATCCATTTCTTAATGTTAACAAGAAAGGTTTTATGTTTTAGCTCTGCATGAACATGCTGGAGATTATTGGTCCTGATTATTGGTGCCTTTTTCTTATTTTGACTCCCAAGTTTAAGAACAATAATTAGTAATTGGGCTTAAGAAAAATAATTTAAAAATTATATTTGTTGTGTTGGCAACTTTGAAGAGAGCATACTTTTTAATATAATAGCTTTTTATTTTTCAAAATATATGCAAAGATAGTTTTTAACATTCATCCTTACAAAACCTTGTGTTTAAAATTTTTCTCCCTCTTTCCTTCCTTCCCCCCTCCCTTAGATAGGAAGCAATCCATTAAAGGTTAAACATGTGCAATTCTTCTCAATGTATTTCCACATTTATTAGAGCAAACTTCTTTAAAAAAGAAAAATAAACAGTTTTTACTTTTGATAGGCTGATTTGCTGCTCTTACCTAAACTACTGCCATCTGCTTGCTTAATAACCATTTGATGATTTCAGTTATATCAATTTTTTTTATTAAAGCTTTTTATTTGCAAAACATATGCATGGGGGCAGCTAGGTGGCACAGTGGATAGAGCACCAGCCCTGAAGTCAGGAAGACCCGAGTTCAAATTTGGTCTCAGACACTTAACATGCCCCAACTGTGTGACCCTGGGCAAATCACTTAACCTCAATTGCCTCAGCAAAAAGCAAAAAAAAAAAAAAAAAGTATGCATGGGTAATTTTTCAACTTTGACCCTTGCAAAGCTTTCTGTTACAAAATTTTCTCCCCTAGCTCCCACCCCTCCCCTAGATGGCAGGAAGTCTAATACATATTAATTGTTAAAATACTTGACAACTCAAATATATGTATACATATTTTTACAGTTATCTTGCTGTGCAAGAAAAATTGGATCTACAAGAAAAAAAAATCTGAGAAGGGAAACATAATGCAAGCAAACATCAATAGAGAGTATGAAAATGTTATGTTGTGGTCCACATTTCACATCCCTCTCTCTGGGTGTATATGGCTTTCTTCATCACTGAACATTTGGAACTGGTTTGAAACATTTCATTGTTGAAGAGAACCATGTCCATCAGAATTGATCATCATATAGTATTGTTGCCATGTATAATGATCTCCTGGTTCTGCCCATTCACTCAGCATCAGTTCATGCAAGTCTCTCCAGGCCTCTCTGAAATCATCCTGCTGGTCTTTTCTTACAGAACAATAATATTCCATAACATTCATATACCATAATTTGTTCAGCCATTCTCCAGTTGATGGGCATCCATTCAGTTTCCAGTTTCTAGCCACTACAAAAAGGGCTGCCACGAAACATTCTTGCACATGTGGGGCCCTTTCCTTCCTTTAAGATCTCTTTGGGATATAAGCCCAGTAGAAACACTGCTGGGGCAAAGGGTATGGACAGTTTAACTTTTTGAGCATAGTTCCAAATTGCTCTCCAGAATGGCTGGATCTGTTCACAGTTCCACCAACAATGTATCAGTGTCCCCAGTTTTCCCACATCCCCTCCAACATTCATCATTATCTTTTCCTGTCATCTTAGCCAATCTGATAGGTGTGTAGTGGTATCTCAGAGTTGTCTTAATTTGCATTTCTCTGATCATAGTGTATATCAATTTTTTTCTAAAATTTATTTTCATTATTTGGATCAGCAACTGTGTTTTTTTGTTGTTGTTGTTGAGGCAATTGAGGTTAAGTGACTTGCCCAGGGTCACACAGCTAGGGAATATTAAGTGTCTGAGAACAGATTTGAACTTAGTTCCTCCTGACTTCAGGGCTGGTGCTCTATCCACTGCACCACCTAGCTGCCCCTCAGCAACTGTATTTTTAAAATTAATTAGAACTTTTAATAATAATATGATTTGGGATAAGTAAAATGAAGAATTAAGTGAATTAAGTTAAAAGGAAGGGGAGAGAATGAGTGTCATAGAATCATTGTATTCTAAACCTGGTTTGACCATTCTGACCATACTTGGAGTATTTGAATGAAGTTCTGGGTGCCCACAATGTTAGTGAAGGGATTCCAAACTATTGCCATACAAGGATCAGTATTACAAAGAATACTAGATTTGTAACCTGAGTTACATCATTTCTTACCTGCATAGTGTTGAACTACTCAATTAACTTTTCTGGAACTTATTTTCTTCATAAAATGAACAAGTTGGACTCCTTCCAGCTCTAAATGCCTTATCCCAGAGAACTGAAGACCTGGTTTAATGGAAGGAGGGATAATGTGATATCATGTGTCTTCAAATATTTGAAAGATTATATATCATCACCTTGGTCCTAGAAGTCAGGTTAGCACTAAGAGAGAAAAACTCCAGGGAAGTAGATTTTGATTTTATGTATGGAAGAATTTCTTCATAATTAGTGCTGTCCAGATTGCTTTGCGTAGTAGTGATTTGAAGGACCTGAAAGATTTCAAACAGAGCTTGGATGACCACTTGCTAGGGATATTGTAGAGGGGATTTGTGTTTCAGATAAGGAATACAACAGTAAGTTTTAGGATTTGAGAAGTTCATGATACATATTAACTCATCTGATTCTCACAATCCTGTTAAGTTATTAGGTAGGGGCTATTTTTAGCTTTATTTTCAGATGAAGAAAAAGTTACACAGTTAATGTCTGTGACACAGTAAGTGTTTGTGACAGTTAAGCTTTTATCTCCTGACCCTATGTCCAGTAGTATATCCACTGTACCCCATGACTTCTAAAGACCCTTTCAATTCTAGAATTCACTGTATAGAAAGTAAATTTTGACCATGTTAAAGTAGTAGCTTCCAGAGAAAAATAGAAACTAAAAAAAGGAAAACTAAATGGAAACTAAATAATCTAATCCTGAAGAATGAGTGGGCAAAACAAATCATAGACACAATCGATAATTTCTCTTAAGAGAGTGACAATGATGAGCCAGCATACCAAAATTTTTATGGGATACAGCCAAAGGAGTTCTTGAGAAATTTTATATCTTTAGATGCTTACTTGAATAAAATAAAGATAGAGAAAATCAATGAATTGGGCATGCTACTAAAAAAAAAGCTATAAAAAGAATAAATTAACCCCCCCCAATTAAATACCAAATTTGAAATTCTGAAAATAAGAGCGGAAACTAATAAAATTGAAAGTAATAAAACTTGAACTAATAAACAAAACTAAGAATTGGTTTTATGAAAAAACCAACAAAATAGGCAAATCTTTAATTTGATTAGAAAAAGGAAAGAAGAAAATTTAAATGCCAGTATCAAAAATAACCCCAAATGAAGAAATTAAAGCAATAGTTAGGAGTTTTTTGTTTTTTTTTTTTTTGCTGAGGCAATTGGGGTTAAGTGACTTGCCCAGGGTCACACAGCTAGGGAATGTTAAGTGTCTGAGACCAGATTTGAACTCAGGTCCTCCTGACTTCAGGGCTGGTGCTCTAAGTTAGGAGTTATTTTGACCGACTGTATGCCAGTAACTCTGATAACTAAGCGAAATGGATGAATACTTACAAAAATATAAATTGTCCAGGTTAACACAGGAGAAAAAATAATTTTAGAAAAAGCTATTAATCAACCCCCTAAGAAAAAAATTCCAGGACCAAATGGATTTCTAAGTGAATTCTACCACATATTTAAAGAACAATTAATTCCAAACTGGGAAAATGGGAAAGGAGTCTTACCAAATTCCTTTTATGACATAGATATGATGATGATATCTAAAAACCAAGTAGGGTCAAAACAGAAAATTATAGACTCAATTTCTCTAATTAATATTGGTACAAAAATCTTAAATAAAATATTAACAAAGAGATTACAGCAACTTATCACCAGGATAATACTTTTATGACCAAGTAAGATTTGTACCAAAAATGCAAGGCAGGTTCAGTATTAGAAAAACTATTACCATAGTTGACTATATCAGTAATCAAACCAACAAAAAATCGTATGATTATTTCAATAGATGGCAGAAAAAACATTTGACAAAATACAACACCCATTCCTATTAAAAATACTAGTGAACATAGGAGTAAATGGTCAGCTATCTGAAACCATCTGTAAGTATCATATGTGAGAAATAAACTAGAAACTTTCCCAATGAGATCTGGATGAAACAAGGTTGCCCACTATCACCATTACTATTCAATATTATATTAGAAATGCTAACTTTGGCAATAAGAGGAAAAAAAAAAAGAAATTAGAATAGGTCATGAGGAAACAAAATTATCACTCTTTGCAGATGATATAATGGTATATTTAGAGAATCAACTAAAAAGTACTAGTTAACAATTTTAACAAAATTGCAAAATACAAAATAAATCCACATAAATCATTGACATTTCTATATGTTACTAACGTGATCCATCAGCAAGAGATTAAAAAGAGAAATTCCATTTAAAATAGCTATGGATAATATAAAATACTTGGGAGTCTATCTACCAAGACAAAGCCAGGAATACGTTTTCCACACAAATAAAGTTAAATCTAAATAATTCAAAGAATATCAGATGCTCATCAGGTAGGACAATCTAATATAAAGTAATGGCTTCTCAAAATAAGGTGTCTTACTCAACACTATATACCAGCACTTAAATTTGCAAAGTACTTGTAGTTTTTATTAGGAAGTTAATAAACTGGCATTGTAAAAAGAGTACTGACTACAAATTAAGAGTTGTGGATCCTCATCTTGGTAATGCAGCATTAAGAATTTAAGACATTATTTCATCTTTCTCAGTGAAAATTAGGAGATTAAACAAAATGATTTCAGTCTTTGCTTGAGGAATCTGTAGATTCTCAGATGTGTTCACTTTTTAATTCATTATCATTAACAGCAGAAATGTATACTGGATATACTTTTGGGCTTTATGATGACCTGAGTTCAAATCTTTGAAACTTGTATTACTCTTGGCCTTAGTTTTTCTATCTATAAAATGATATAAGTAATACCAGTAGTATTATAATCTTACAGGTTTGTTGAGAGGCTGAAATGGGACAAGTATGTAAAGTGCTTTACAGAATTTAAAATACCACAAAAGTATTAGTAATCATTATTTCCCCTGTTTTGCAGTCTAGTTTTTAGGTGTGAACATAAGCAGCCTGGAGCAGTTAATATTTTGGGTAATAATTCAAGTGGACTTTTAGTGGCATTCTACTGTTCTCCCATTAAGATGGACCTTTTTTCTCTTCTCCCAAATATTTCTTAGGCTCTTCAGTGTTACTTTTTTCTTACTATAGCATCTGGGACTAAAAAGTTTATCACAACTTTTATCATATAGTCATATCTATTTTGATCAAGAGGAGAACCCACAATCATGCTTTCAAATAGCAAGTCTTTGGCTTTACTATTTTTCAGTATCTATTCATATTGACTTATTTTTCCATCCTCTCATGACAAAACACTTTGGACCTTTTCTTCTTGCTTATTATTTTCCTTACTGGTTTCACTGATGTTTGCTGATGTAGATGACTATAATTGAGGGAATCTAATCGTATATACAAATACACTGCTTGCTATGTATAGATAGACCCTTGATCTTCTAACAATAATTGCTTATTTATGTGGGACTTAAGGTTTACAGAACATAATTTCTGATAGATAGAACAGGTATAATTTCTTCCATTTTGCAAATGAGAAAACAGATTTATAGAAATTAAATTACTTTCCTTGAGGTCACGTGGCAAAGCCAAGATTCAAACTCAGATCTTCTCAGAACTTCCATGTTCTTTTGACTACGTTGCAGAGACAGTGACAGCAATAACTTAGATTTCTGCCCTGCTTTAAAGTTTGCAAAGTATTTCATATGCATCATCTTATTTGATGCCTGGCTCAAGGTTGGCATTTGATAAGCTGTCATATCAGTCTATGAAAAAGGATTACAGATGGTATTATTATATCCATTTTACAAATTGGAAAATTAAGTTACAGGTATAGAATATTTATATAACACTATGAAATATTTTTATTACAGGAACTCCTGCCACTACATCAACAACAACAACAGGTTTCAGTTTAGGATTCAATAAACCTGCAGCATCTGCTACACCTTTTGCTTTACCTATTACTTCTACCTCAAGTGGTCCTCTCTCTCTTTCATCTGCCCTTACATCAACTCCAGCAGCAGGTAAGGATCTTTTCCGCTTCTAGTAGCTCTTCTCTAAACTCATGGCAGAAATATATGTTGCATTAAATTCTAATGTTTTATTTTTATTTGATTGAAGACTATCAGCACTTCTCATTTTAAGAAAATTATGTGAAAATTAGATGTGAAATTTGTAAAACAGGTAAATTTAGCCTTTCTTAACACGTGTAATCTTAAGTGCAGACTTGAAAGTTTCTATTTTGTTCTGGGACAAAGATAGTAATTGGGGTGTGTGTGTATATATATATATAGAAGGAAGATTGATTATAAATACATTCTTGCTAGTCATTCTATTATACAGTAATGCTGGATAAGTTTCCTGTATTTTGGATTTTATGGGCAACTTGTTACTCCAATTATTGTAGCATAAATACATAAATACTGGTATCTAAATGTTATCTATCAATTAATGAATATTTTTTTTTTGTAAGTTTAACTTGAAAATTGTCCAGAGAGAAATTTGTGTCCTTTTTAATGTGATTTCATTCATTTAGGAGTAAAGTTGCACTTTTATTCAAAAACAATCCTTAGTCTATGAAGTAGGATTTCTTATACTTAGTATGTCTTTCTTTTTTTCGTTTCAGCTTCCCCAGGCTTCTCTTTAAATTTGGGTGCAACACCTGCCACAACCACAACTTCATCAACTGGGCTTTCCCTAGGCGGGGCCTTAGCTGGTTTGGGAAGCTCTCTTTTCCAGAATACAAACACAGCGTCATCAGGTGATTGGTTACTTTTGTTTCAAAATTTATTTCTTTTTCAAATGTTAAAAATTCAATACTAAAAATAATTTGTTTTTCTCATATCCTTAGTTGCTATTTTGAGCAGGTTTATTTTCTTAGAGGATGAAAGTCTATTTTTCAGCATAAACCTTTAAAATATTTAATTTATAATTTGTATATGGCATTTTTAATTGAGCGATTTGACTTTTTTTTTCAAATGCATTTTTTCTGTTTCTTAGAATTTGTTGAACAACTAGTAATATACCAAACACTAAATGGATGTTACAGAACTTTATTTGAGGAGATCTCTAACACCCTAAGGAAATTGATGTTTTTGTCAAGTAACTACTCTCATTTTACTTTAAATTGGGATGTTGAATTATAATGCTTTATGGTTTTTGTTATTTTATTCCATGTTATTCTTATTATTATACTTTTTTTGAGGGAGGAGAGGAGACAATTGAGGTTAAGTGACTTACCCAGGGTCACAGCTAGTAAATGTTAGGCATTTGAAGTCAGATTTGAACTTGGGTCCTCCTGACTTCAGAATTGCTGCCCCATATTCTTAAAGTCACTATAGTGCCAGAGAGTTAAGTTCACTAGGGGTGGGATAAGGGTGTGTGTGTGTGTGCGCGCGCACGCGCGCGCGTTTTCTGCTTTTTCCCCAAAAATTCTACACTAGGTATCAATAACTGATTGTTATTTTAAGTAACATTTTTTTGTAGGTTATAGACCAATAACTGTAGGTTTTGGTTACTACATTATATAGAAGAAACACTTTGAAGTGGTAGTGATGACCAAATCATTTTTCCCTTGTTCATATTGATCTTACAACACTGTTACATTATCCTTACCAAACTTTTCAGGCTATTCTTAATAACCTCAACTCTGTATCATTAAGACAGTGAATCTCTTTGGTAGTTATCCATTCTAAAGTTATCTTAGCTACATTTGAAAAACTTCAGACAAAGCAGGAATAGAAAAATTAGATAAATTATTCCACAAATCTGTTTCCTGATTTTTTTCCCCCTGATCTTTTTTAATTCTTCTTGGATTTGTGGCTATTATTGTGCTAATCTAGAGGTGCCATTCAAGCCTTTCATTAGAAGGTTTGAAAGATCTTTATAGTATTTGGTTAGAAAGAGGCAATAGCTTGTAGTTTAGTGATATATCCTGGTACATACTATATGTGTGGGTATATACATACATACACATGTACATATAGCATAGGTTTAAATAGAGAGGGATAAGTCAGCATGATGCCTTAATTTTTTTTTTTTTCTATTTTGGTAATTAATTTTCATTGATCTCAGTATTAAAACAAAAAATACCAGTGGTAAGAATTTGGACTTGGAGGACTTGGGCTTGAGTTAACCATCTGTGTAATTATGTCACTCAGTCTTGCTGGGTCTCAATTTGGACTTAATGACCTTTAACATTTCTTCAGGCTCTAAAGATATAATTTTATGATAAAAATGAATTAAATTTTCAGAAAATTACTTTAGAAGGTCCAAAATGCTTTATAATATTTGTAACATTGAAATGTAATTGCCCATTATAAGATAGTTAAGTAATTTTTTTTTTTTTTTGTCAGTACTAAATCAAATAGTTTTACACTCATGGATTTGTTGAATTTGGGAAACAAATTCTGTTTCTGACACAAACTCATGTTACTATTGACAAGTTGTTGCTCCTCATTGCTCCCCCGAAAAACTCTATGAAAGTTATAAATAATTGCTAATCTGCATATATAAAGGAAGTTTTCAAAAAACCTATCCAATACATTGAAGAAATTAACAGTTTGAAGTAAAAAAACAGCAAAAAAAAAAAAAATTCCAAGTGACTTCAATTCCACAAAAAGTTACTTCATTGCTTTTTTGGTAAAATTGCTGGATAATGTAAACATTTTGTTGAAATTTCAATTTTCTTGAACATATATTATAAAATATCTTCCTGATTTTAGCTGGTTTTCTTTTTGTTTGTTTCTCTTAAAAGTCAAGTGCAGAAAGATAATTTTTTGTTCAAATTAATAAATGTTTTTTTACTCTGCAATATCCTATTTTTAGGACATCTTTTCCTTTATATATCATTTCATAGGACTTGGGCAGAATGCTCTGGGCTTAACATTGGGGACTACTGCCACTCCTTCAACCACTGGCAACGAAGGGCTTGGTGGTATAGATTTTAGTAGCTCTTCAGATAAAAAGAGTAAGTATTGTTTTTATGTCATTTACATTTGTATTTAGGAAAAAGTAGAATGGATATTGGAACTCAAACCACAAAACCAATCAGTGAAAATGTTTTATAAGTATAAAATAAATTATGAGTTTAGGCTGTGTTATGTTTTTATTTTCAATTTTCCATGATTTCATTATCATTGAAGTAGGTGTCGTAATTTTGGGTTTGAATATACAATCAGGAAAAATCTCAAATATTAGGGAAATAGTTTATTATACATTACAAATTTACTAATTAATGACTAGAGCCTGGGACTTAGAAGTAAATATAGTATCTGGCCAGATTGCATCATATAGAGAGTTGTAGTGTGGGCTGTTTTTTAAATAATACTTTCATAAATGAACATACTTTGAATGATTTAAATATATGTGTATATATATTTAACTTTATGTGGTACAGATTTTAATTTTATAATGAGTCAGATCACATATCTCCTATGGACTTTGAGTCTTCACTGAGAAACTTTCTTGGAAGATGGGACCAAAACAAGGGCAGAAATAGACTTTTCAGACCTTTCTTTGGACAATGAATGCCTTAACTTAGAAATAATCCAAGCAAATTATTTAAATTCATAAAATCAATAATATTGGGCATTTACAAATTTCTTTTTTTTTTTTTAATTTTATTTGCATAACATATGTGTGGGTAATTCTTCAACAATAACCCTTATATAGCTTTCCGTTACAAATTTTTCCCCCAACTCCCCACCCCTCCCCTAGATGGCAGGATATCCACTACATGTTAATTATGTTAAAATATTGGCAAATCGAATATATGTATACATATTTCCAAACTTGTCATTGTTGTGCAAGAGAAATCATATCTACAAGAAAGAAAAATCAGAAAAAGGAAACACAATGCAAGCAAACATCAATAGAGAGTATGAAAATGTTATGTTGTGGTCCACATTTCACATCCCTCTGTCTGGGTGTATATGGCTTTCTTCAGTGAACAATTGGAGGTGGTTTGAAACATTTCATTGTTGAAGAGAGCCATGTCCATCAGAATTGATCGTCATATAGTACTGTTGTTGCTGTGTATAATGATCTCCTGGTTCTGCTCATTTCACTCAGCATCAGTTCATGTAAGTCTCTCCAGGCCTCTCTGAAATCATCTTGCTGGTCATTTCTTACAGAACAATAATATTCCATAATATTCATATACCATAATTTATTCAGCCATTCTCCAATTGAAGGGCATCTATTCAATTTCCAGTTTCTAGCAACTACAAAAAGGGCTGCCACAAACATTCTTGCACATGTGGGGCCTTTTCCTTCCTTTATGATTTCTTTGGGATATAAGCCCAATAGAAATGCTGCTGGGTCAAAGGGTATGCACAGTTTGATAACTTTTTGAGCATAGCTCCAAATTGTTCTCCAGAATGGCTGTATCCGTTCACAGCTCCACCAACAGGCATTTACAAATTTCAAATGGGACTAAGACTTCTTTTTTTAAGTGTATATATATATATATTCATAGATTTAGATCACTAGCATTTTTTTTAAATTCTAATACTTGTCTTTGAATATTATATATATAATATATATTCATACAGTACTTTAATTTTTTAGGTGATAAAACAGGAGCAAGACCAGAGTAAGTAGTTTTTATTTTTCAAAAAAGAAAAACAAAAAACAAAAAAAATAATTTGTTTCTTAAATTAAAAATAACTTAGGACTTGGATCATAAGGTTTGGAATAAGATTACTATTTTCTATTCACTTTGGGAAATTATTTTATCTTCTTGTTTGTTTTCTTCTTTCTAAAACTGTGTAATAGTCAGATATGACACAAACTAGCTAATACTAATAAATTCTATAATTATGTTATTTTTTCTCTTCAGAAATTTTCTTTTGCTTAAACTCCAAACTAAATTCCTTTGCTCAGGGCCCTTCAGTTCTTCATACTCTTGTTTCCTCCTTCTCTCTCTCTCTTTCCCTTTGCCCTCTCTTCCCTTCCCCCCCCATTTATCTTTCTGTCTGTCTCTCTTTCCCTCTCTCCCTCCTATCTTCTGTTTTTACATCACCTACATTTCCATATTTTCACTTTTTTACTGTTCCTATTAATGTTTTGGTGAATGGAGCACCTTTCTTTTGGTTACTGATATCCTTGGGGCAGGTGCTAATCATGGAGTCTCTGGGTCAAGGGGTATGGACACTTCAGTGGCTTGGTTTGTTTTTGTTTTAGTTTTTAATGTAATTGCAAATTGCTTTCTAGAATAATTGCACTCATTCATAGCTCCACCATCAATGCCTAAATGTGCTGGCTTTTAACAGTTTTCTAACATTGACAGTTCTCATCTTTTTTTTTTCTTTTTGCTAGTTTTCTTGGTATGAATTAAGACCTCAGAATTGTTTTTCATTTTTTGTTTTAGTAATTTGGAACATTCTTTAATATGACTGATAGTCTGTAATATTTTTAAAAATTCTTTTGAGAACTGTTTATCTCCTTTCTTTATTGGGGCCTTATCTAATCTTTTATTGACTCTTATGAATACCCCATGTACCATTTGTCTGATTTTGCCCAACAATACATATATTTAAAGAATGTAAATAAAACATAATACAAGATATAAGGTAAATACACACAAAAAATCTATACTTGAATATCATAAATAACAAAAAAGGGAAAGTAAGCTAGAAAGAACATTTATAGTAACAATGTAGCAATTTAAATATTTGGGCTCTAATACATATTGCAATGGCTAAGGCAAGGACATGAGTCCATTCTGACTGTAGCTTAATAGCAATGTGTAAAATGAGACAGCTCAAATAGCCTCCAAGTCTCTTCTAAGTGTAAATGTGCAATCGTTTAAAAAAGTTTTGACAAATTAAGAAATAACTGAACACTTGAAGAGATTTTTTTTCCCTACAATGGTTATATCAAATGAATATATAAATCTTAATGCTTTTTAGTTAAACCATAGTTTTAATGAAAATAATACTTGAATACCAATAAACTGCATAATTAAAGAAAAAGAAAACAAAATTCATATAGAAACTTAAATGGACAGGTATATCCAGAGGAATCATGAAGGGAAAAAAAATTGATTGGTACCTTGTTAAATTTCAAAATAGTCTTGAGTAGTAATAACAGATATTATGTAGTACTGGATAAAAACAGGAAAATAGAACTTTTTCTATTGGAGTTTGATATTTTTATCAAAATGATTGGAGTTTGATAATTTTAGAATTGAGGAAATTGAAACGTTGGGGAGAAAAATAAAAATTGTTGGAAAAAAAATGTAAAATAGGTTTGGATTCACACCATATGTTACAAAAATTACATATTTGTTGCCCAAATTAGATTGAGGAATTGTCATGTTGGATTAAGTCAGAATTCTTCATTCTGGCATTCAAATAGTCCTCCATACCTGGCTCTGCCTCATTTATTCAGCTTTATTTGCTTTAGTATTATTAATAGAGCCTTTACTCAAGCCTTGCTGGCATTTTTAGTAGCTTCCTTCATTTTTTCTTCTCCTGACCCCAAACCCACCTCTAATGTTTATATCAGATTTATGTTTTTATTCGTAAACTTTGAGTATGCCTCTACTTACCTAGTTCATATAACAGTAGTTCATGTTTTTATTCTGCAGCTTTAAAAAGTGTTTCTCGTAACCATTTCCATGATTTTTTTTTTTTGCTAAGTAAAGTTGGAATAACTATTAGTATTCTATGTGCATGCCAACAACAAGGAACTAATTGATGAGTTGCTGATTTTATGGGTGTCTTAATAACTATAAAATAAGAATAACTATATGAATGACTTAACAACTGTAAAGTTAAAGTTCTTCCAGGAAAGGACCTAATAAGTAAATGGAAAGTATTATCATGAACAATGCATAAATTGTTGTCATGCATGATTTTTGCCATTGTTTTACCTGTCTTTGAAGCAGTTTTAAGTTTCCTTTATCTTTTTGTTAAAATAAATGTATGATGTTTTTCTTAGGGATAGTAAAGCACTGAAGGATGAAAATCTACCTCCTGTCATTTGCCAAGATGTTGAAAATCTCCAGTAAGTTCTAATAAGATTCAAATGTTGAACTTCAAAGATAAGCATTCAAGCTGAATATTTTTCTTGAAAACTTGCAGTTTGAACAAATACTTTAGTATATAAAAGAAATTGAAGCATTAGAGGACAGGAAGCAAAATATGACTTCTGCTTGGCATTTTATAGCATAGATAGCTTTATATTCAGTTGTTTTAAATATAGAATTTATTGATAATATACAAACCAACCTAATAGAGGAGGAATATTGAGAATTCAAGCTCACTAATTGCCTCACTGTTATTTGAACCTCCATATTAGTACCTGATTTGAGAAATGAAATAGCATAAACATTACTCCTAAGCCATTACCCTTGCCCCAAATTGCTGACCATTTAATGCTCTGGATTGGTGAGAGTCTGCATTCTCTACTCTAGGACACAAAAGGGCAATGTCAGACTTTTACAAATGCTCCAGTTTTGAACAAGTAGACTTTTAATAACCTTGGGATACACTAGTAATGAGTAAATCAGATTAGGCTAGATGCCGGGTTTTTGGTTTGTTTTGTTTTGTTTTTAACTCTGGTGCCAGGGGCTATATTTTAACTAGTTATCCTATATCTTTGTCTCCTTCCTTTGACCTCATGGGGGAATGGACCTAGACTGCATCAAGTGTATTTCTGCAGTAGGATTATGTAGGTAGACCTTTTTAGTGTATTTCTGGCACTGAGATTTTTATCATTAATTGTAGTTGGCTTAAAAAATAGATTTTTTTTAAATTACATTTTCTTGAAACTTTTGCAGGAAATTTGTGAAAGAACAAAAACAGGTTCAAGAAGAAATTAGTCGAATGTCTTCTAAAGCAATGCTTAAAGTCCAAGAGGATATTAAAGCTCTAAAACAGCTTCTCTCATTGGCTGCCAGTGGATTACAGAGAAATACTCTCAATATTGACAAGTTGAAAATAGAAACTGCTCAGGTATTGTATAGTCATTTTAAAATAATACAACCTAATTGAAACATTGAGAACATGTCTCCATTGTTCAGAATAAAAACTACATAAAATATTGAATTCTAATAATGATGCATGATCCATAGTCATAGCCATCATCTCTTAGTAGCCCACATCTTCCAGAATCATTTAATTCATAGTCAATAGGAGATAGATTTTAACTCATTCTATATTTAGATGTTATTTATATATTAGATGACCTTAGAGGTCATCTTATCTAACATCTTCATTTTACAGATGAGGAAACTGAGGCCCAAAGAGGTAATATAATTTATTCAAAATCACATCAAAAGAGGCAGATTTGGCACTTGGATCCAAATTGTCTGCTCCAAAACTACTGTAATTCTTTACACTTTACAAAATAGAGATAGAATTTGTTTAAATATTCAAAAATAATACCTACCTGGTCCCTTTTTTATGTTGGCAGATTCCATACAAGTGGGAGAGAAGTGATAGGTGATTGTTGTTGAGTCCTTTAGTAATGTCTGACTTTTCACAACCCCATGGACCACTTCATTTTTCTTAGCAAAGATATTCGAATAGTTTGCTATTTCTTACTCTAGTGAATTAGGGAAAATGGGATTAAGAGATTTTTCCAAGGTTACATAGTTTTAGCAAGCATCTGAGGCCAGATGACTCCAGACCCAGTGCTCTATTCATTGAGCTACCTAGCTGCCTCTTGATAATAGGTAATTAGCTTGACTTATTGATATTGATCGATGTTGAGTTATATCATAGTATTATAAAGTGTATTTGTATAGGTTTACTATTAATGACAATCTATAAATCTTTCCCAAAATCCTCTTTTGCTTAAGAAGTGTATGCAGTTTCATAAGGAAGCTATATGATTTAGTAAATAGAATCCTGAATTTGAAGTCATTAAGACTTGGGTTCCAGACTTACCTTGGATTCTAGGCAAATCACTTAACTCTCTGGGCTGTTTTCCTCCTCTGACAAATGAGGAAGCTGGATTTGATAATTACTAAAAGCCCTTCCAGCTCTAAATCTGTTATCCTATAAAATAATTAGGTCATATAAATGATATTTAATCTGTACCTTTAAATATTCTGTTCATGTATTTCTTTAAATCAGATAATTATCAAGTGCTATTAGTGATGAATCTACTTAAAAAATAAAATCCTATATTAGGAACATAACATTTGACTTCTAAAGTCTTAATGTGCTTTCAGTGGAAATTATGGGATATAATGGCCACTTCTAGGTTCTATACTGCTCACTTCAGCTTCTATGACAACTATGATAGCTGCTAGTACTCCAAAAACATCAGCACTTGCCTTCCTCCTGTTATTCTTCTCCCAGTCATACCTTCTCTTTCTGCCACTAGATAGTGATTGCCTTAATTTATAAGAATTGCTATTCATGATGAAACTGAGAAGCCTTTGTATTTGAGAAAAGTTGTATGATGTCTTTGTCAGTGGGGGTGGGAATAGTTATAAGGAAGAGATGTCTTAAAAAGCAAACTGGAAAGAGTTAGAGGTAAGTAATTTATCAGTAGTAGAATCAGACTTCTAATAACGTTTAAATCCTCTTATAATGCTTCAAATCCATAGAATAGCCATAATTTGGGGGGGGTAGATGGATCTGAGAAAATTGAGCACATATCAGAGTTATCATGGCAGTCTAAAATAATTTCAGCAAAATTTCATAGCCCTTCACTTTAAGTAATATAGGAAGAATAGGATTTATTATAAGACTAATCCATATTATGCCTATTGTGAGGAATTCAGGGTACTGAAAAGGCCTTATTAAATAGTTTTAGTTTTTTTCCCTTGTAAGGCATTCATATAGTACAAACTTCTGAGGCTAGTATCGTATTATGAAACAGTAAAAGTGTGTGGATGCGGGGAGGGGATGCAACTAGGATTGTATGATATGCAGAAATCCAGAAATTAGATTGGAAAGCATAGCAGCAACAAACATTAGGGTAAAGATCAGTGAAGCCAGAGACATGGGTGATTCTCATTGGAATATTTATATCACCTGGACAGAGAAAACACAAGGAGTTTGGGAAAGAGATCACAGTCTTTGCAGTCATCTTGTTGTAGTGATTGAAGACTTCAGTTATCTGAACATCCATAGCTAACTTTCTGTGCCAAAACTAGTGGAACTAATTGACTTAAATTCATGATCATTTTATCCTTCAAAATATTGAACTAAAAATGGGAAATTTTTTTCTGGATTCACCTCTTAACCAAGGAAGAACTAGTTGCCATAGTGAAAATGTTAGGAAATTTTGGAAGAAATGACCACATCATCTTAAATTTTTGAAAGAGAGAAAAGCTGATAATAATCTTACATACTTTGTAGATTTGAAGAGAACATATTTCAGAGTTTCTAAAGACAAGGTAATATCCTATGGACTAAAAATTTATTGGGGAAATCACCCTAAGAAAAATGGGAATTTCTCAAGAATTAAGTTAAGATTTAAAGAAACAATTTTGATAAAGAACAAAAAAAATGAATTTCCTAAAGACACTAATACATATACAAAGAAAATTGTTAATTTGTACACCCTGCCTTCAAGATGCTTATATATTAGAAGAGACACCATATATAGGAAGATGCATTTATAGGGCATATAACAAGACCTGATAGTATAATAGCTTTAGTAGTAGGGTAAATAATAACAAAGTGAAGTAGAACTGGTCAGATATTATTTTGCTTCTCTTTTCCCTGCTAGAGTGATTGTGGTGTAGTGGGCAGAGTGTTTACTCAGATGCCAGAAAGACCTGGGTTCAAATCCTGCCTTCTGACACATACTTGGTCTACTGCCCCTGACAAGTTATATAATCTCCCAGTGTTTTAGACAATTCCTTGAAGACTATAAATTTCATAATCGTTGCTCACCTATATATATATAGAGAGAGAGAGTTTACTTTATCTGGGAATTTTCTATACCAGTGAAATCATAGAGTCAATTCTTATTCCCCGGATCTTTTTTCTGCCATGTAAAATGATACTTTGCTAGAAAGGACATAATAAAAATGCCTACGGGAGAATTGATACCTAAAATACGGAGGTGGTAAGAAATGACTTCTCTCTCTACGTTTGTCATTTAGAGCAGATTAAGCACATTCTGGGTTGTTTGAAGAACTGGCAGAAGTTTTGACTTAATTCTTGTTCACAAGCCACTGAGAGGGAATTGGAGAATGAAATATTTTGCAAATTATTAGCAAATGAACATGACTTGAATTCATGGCTAAATTCCAGAGTATATTAATAAAAAAAGTTTCTGATGAACATCTAGATAAACAAATGATCAGTTACAGTAAGCACTTATTAAGTCCATGTTCTGTGTGAAGAGCATGCTTGACACGTGTGCTAAAGTAGATAGTCTCTCAAGGTGCTTACTGTGGTGTTACAGGATATTTGGAAAAAGTTATTAGTAGAGCTTCATCAAAAGTAGGTCATGCTTGATTAACCTAGTTTACTTTTTTTGATAAGGTTATTAAACTAGATAGACATTGGGACAACAAGCCAAAATTTAAAAAAAAAATCAATTTAGGATGTCAATTATTATGTGAAATTTTACAAAAATAAGGTTTAAAGAAACCTATGAGCAGCATTATGTTATAAAACAGAAGCATGAAAAGGTAAAACCAATTTGAAAAAATTGGGGAGATATCCAGATAAGCAAAATAATTTTCAGAGTATTGAATGACAGCAGCAAACAAAAGAAAAAGTGAGAAAGATCTGTAAATATCAATAGTAAACTATTTCCAGTTTTACAAAAAATAGATTGACTGCACTTGACATCTGACATCTCATTTCTACCTGTGCTTATAGGAGAGAGAAAAATTCTACTAGATAGAACAGAGATGGGACATGCAGCTAAATTAGACCAGAAGTCTCAAAAGACTTTCCTGCTACAAGTTACATACTTGTGAGAATTATTAAGGATGGGAGAGAGAGAGGAAGATACCAAAGGTGTAACAAAGAATCTCCTATTTTACTAATACTGACATAAGGCAACTGAGATAATTTTGACAATCACCAGCTGTATGTCTTCTTTCCTAGCTAGATAAGATTCTTGGGAGAACTATATCTTTGCAAGATGGAGAGCATCATTGATGAAATTATTAGAAGAGAACAGTTAGGTGTTCACAAGTAACCACATCTTTACCATCACATAATTGATTGAAAAATGCATTGAATACATGATCCTACTGTGTTCAGTGTTTATTCATTATAAAAAAGACATTACTTTCGTGACATAAGGGGTTGGAAGTTTCATGTTGTATTCCATTTGTAGCAATTTATAAATCTTATTCAGAATTTAAATAGGTTCTTTTCCTTAAGAAGTTCATGTGATTTCATCATCATCTGAGTTTAAAACTTGCTTCAGATTTAGATGTTTAATTGTATGCTGTTGACTTCAGATGAGTCCCTTAACCTTTCTGGTATTCATTTGTACATCACAGCCATGTAAAGATGTCTTAGATGTTATTCAAAGGTTGTACAATGATCTCTTGATCATATATATGATGAGATATAAAATAGGAAGATGAATTCTCTATTGTAAAGGAGCAATCCTTCACAAAGCTTAACCAGAAGAGGGATTCTCTGGATGGTTTTGTCCTCTGTAGATGCTCCGATTTGTAACTCTGTGATGGTTGCATTAAGTCTCAGAGATTCATTGTCCTGGATAAGATCTTTAACAATTGAAAAGGGTTTGGCCTGCTAAATCACACAGGAAAAACAAGTGATTAAATATTATCCTTCCTAGATTATGATATACCATTGGATAAACAACCATTAAAGATTATCCATCACTGTGTATACCTGGGACACATACAAATGGACATAGAATTGGGTCTAAATAAGAGAAAAATGGTTTGTGTTGTTGAGGAAATTGCAAAGAACTTTAATGACTCCAAACTTTCCCCAGAAACAAAAGTGCTTTTTAATGCTGACATAATAGCTATCACATTGCATGACAATATTCATAAACATTTTGACAAGCTAGTCTTCCACAGCTTCAGTACTCTATTATTAAGTTATTATTAGACATTTCAGTATGTCTGATAATATGTCCTAGAGACATATAAAACTCAAAATGTCCAAAAATAGAACCTTTCCTTATAATTCCACTTCTCTTCTGAACTTATTTTTGTTGAAGGTTACTACCATTTTGTTTCAAGTAGCCGATTTTTGCAGTTGTTGTTTTTCCTGAATCTTTATGTTCCTTGTATCTAGTCTTATTAATTCTCCAGTCTGTCTTTCATTCATCCTTTTCATGATATTCTTATGACTATTCCCCCTTGTCAAATATTTCATCATTTCTCATCTGGTCCATCCTAATTGCAGCAACTGGTTCATAGGAGAGTCTTGGCCTAGGAATGAGGAAAACTTTGAATTCTGCCCCAGACACTTACTAGGTCTGTCACTCAGGACAATTCACTTAATTTCTCTGTCTCATTTCCTCATCTATAAAATGTGGATTTTGATAATAGATAGCATCTGTCTCATAGGACTGTTGAGAAGATCAGATAAGATATCATGTTTAGTGCTTTGCAAACCTTAAAATATTATGTAAATGCTAAATTTTGCCTCATTCTATTTCATTGTCTTCATATCTGACAAAATAGCTTTAGTAAAGTGCAGCTTTGAATGTTACCCCTTTATTCAGTAAATTCCAGTGGCTGTCTATCACCTTTAAGCTCATAATGTACTTTTCTGATTGACATTGAAAGCTATTTAAACCCTGACTATAACTCTAACTGAATCTTTCCTACCTTATTAAATTGCTCCACATGCTCCAAAATCTAGCCAAACTGGCCTTCTTAACATTCCTTATAAATGATGCTTCATCTCCTCTCTCTGTGTCTTTGTATACCTCTTTTGTATCTAGAGTGCTCATCCTCTTCATATCCTCCTCCAAAAATGCCTTATTCCCTTCAAAACCTATTTCAGCAGAAGTAAGTGTAGAAAATGAAAGAACCAGGACTTAACTGGAATTACTATATTTAATTTATTTTATGCTCATAATAATGATTTATAGTTTCATATAAAGTTCTCTTAATTTTTGGAGAAATAAATCATTGTTGGAACAACTAGTTGGTGTAGTGGATAGAGCACCTGCCCTGGAGTCAGGAGGACCTGAGTTCAAATGTGACCTCAGACACTTAACACTTCCTGTCTCTGTGACCCTGGGCAAGTCACTTAACCCCATTTGCCTCAGCAAAAAAAAAAAAAAAAGAAAGAAATCATTGTTTGTTAATGTTTGTTAAGTTCAGGGAAAAAAAAAAAAGTTTGTAAAGACTCAGCCCAATGCTGCCTTTTAAATAAAGCTTTTATTAATCATCCCAGTTCCTAGTATCTCTTTCTCCATCCAAATAGGTGTGTATTTATTTTGCATGTGCCTGTATGTTTGACTTCTCTTGTAGAGTGTAGAGCTTTTGAGGGTAGACTTTCTCTTTTTGTCATTGCATCTTCAGTAATTGGTCAGGGTCAGACATTTAATAAATGGCTTGTTGATTGATAGAATCTTGGGTTCATTTAAGTAAGATGAAAGTTTTACATCTAGATTCAGATTTCACAAATATAGTATGAGAAAGGCTTGAGTAGCAGTCTGTGTGAAAACACCTATTTTTTTAATAAAAGATAAATTATTATTGATATATTTTGTTTTTATATTGCCAGAATTTCCCCTTGTTTCTTCCTCCTTACCAAAGAACCATCCCCCTAACACAAAAAGAAAGAAGTGAGAGGAATGAGCAAAACTAATCGATACATAGCAAAAAAAAAATTGAAAATATGTTCAAAGTTTCACACTTTTGAACCTCCGCAAAGAAATAGGAGGATTTGTCTTCTATTTCTTGTCTGGAACCATACTTATAATTTTGCAGCATCCATTTTCACTGTTTTGTGGTGGTTCTTTCCAATTACATTATGGCTAGTCCTTGTATAACTTGTTTTCTTGACTCTGCTTTCTTCACTTTATATCAAACACTACGAGAAGAAAGGTAGTATTTTAGGAAGCATAAAGAAAACTATGGTGTTCAGGACTGTGAAAATGAGAAAACTTTGCTAGGGTCATACCATGTTGTTAGTGTTGTGGTCTATTCTGATCTTTGCATTTTCAGAAGATTGTTAATAGACTGGAAAATTGAGTAGGATAGTATCACCCAGGTTGCTTAAAGGCCTTAGGCTCATGCCTTAGGAATTGAGGATTGCCCTAGGGAAAAGAAAACTTGATAGGTTTTTCAAGTATTTGAAGGAATGCCACATAGAAAAAAAGTTGAGATTTTTTTTTTTTTAAACCACAAAGAACAGGACTAGAAATAAAAGTTGGGAGCTATAAAGAGGACAACAACTAGAAAAAAGGAGGGGAACTGCAAAAAAAGGCATTGTACATTTGACATAAAGTATTTTCTAAAACTTGAAGACTTGTACCTATCTAATGAAAGACCTTCAAGCAAACAATAGATGTCTTCTTTAATGGTATAATTTAGAGAGGATTTTCATTCACATAGCTTGGGCTATTTGGGGTGCCTTTCAGCTGTGAGATTCTATGAAATAATTGAAGGTCATCTATTTTCTACAATAACAAATAACTAATGTATATTTCCCCCTGTTTCCCTGCATCTTTTAGGAGTTAAAGAATGCAGAAATTGCCTTAAGAACACAGAAAACCCCACCTGGACTTCAACATGAAAATACAGCTCCTGCAGAGTAAGTGAATCAGTTTGATACTAAATTAGCATCTCACTGTAAGCTAGTGTTATTTGCTTACTTCAGCAGACATTTTTGGTTACTTGTGTTCATTTGCCTTTTTATGTAAACTAACAGTTCTTTTCACCAAAATGTATTTTCCAGATCATTGAAGCTTCTTCCTTCAGGTCATAGCACTTTAAAAATAATTGCAAATTTTCCAGCATTATTTATTTATACCATGTTCATTGAAAATCTTTCTCTGTTATACTTCATATACTCGTTAACCAGAAGAGGAAAAATAATTTTCCTCGTTCTTGTTGACTGGGGTTCATAACTATAAATGTCAGTCATATTGTGATATTTTTTCCTGATAGTATGAGGCTAAGACTAATCACCTTTCGAGTAAATGGGTAGGGCTGCTTCTGGTTGGTTCTGGTATTCCCATCGCTATCACTAGTTGCTTCTGGAGCCTTGTAATGTACGTTCACCGTTAGCAGCCATTCATCTTCACCCTTTAAATTTGTCTCTTATTTGCTGTGTCTGAAGTCCTGTGACCAAAGTTGTAGGCAGCTTTGTGTTCAGTAACTGTCTATAGATCATTGTCACTCAAAAAATGGTTATGCTTGCTTCTCTGTTTTTAGAGGATTGAGATACTTAGGATGTTGATACTTAGAATTTGCTTTGTTAAGTAACTATTTAAGTACCAGTTGTCCTTATGCATTCAGTTGCCAAATTCTTTTAATTCTTCAGCAGCATCTCACATTTTTCTTCTCTTCTATTCCACCTTAGTGGGAGTAGATAGAGCAGGTTTTTATCCATTCTGCCATCTCAGATAGCTAGGAACTAGGATACCTAGGTGCTATGGTGGATAAATTGCTCCTGACTTGGAGTCTGAAAGTTCTGAGTTCAAATAAACCACACACTGGCTGTGTGACCTTTGAAAAGTCACTTAACCTGTCTCAGTTTTCTTAACTAGAAAAGGGGGATAATGACAGCATCTACCTCCTAGGATTGTTGTGCGAATCAAATGAAATATTTGTAAATTTTTTGTTTGTGAAATATTTGAAAGCACTTAGTTCTTGTGTTTAATAAATGATTGTTCCTTTTCCTTCCCATGAGGGCAGGGACTATCTATCCTAATTCTTAATTAACACAGTGCTTGGGAGCAGCTAGGTGGCACAGTGGATAGAGCACCAGCCCTGAAGTCAGGAGGACCTGAGTTCAAATCTGGTCTCAGACACGTAACAGCTGTGTGACCCTGGGCAAGTCACTTAACCCCAATTGCCTCAGCAAAAAAAAAAAAAAAATTTAACAGTGCTTCATGCACAGTAGACATTTGATAATGTGTCTTGAGTAAATGAATGAATATAGGCCATTCTGACTCCCTTAGATTTGTAGCAACCCAATTGGTTCTTTCTTTCTTCCCTCTCCAACTCAGCTGCCATATTTACTCATACTGTTCCATATAGAAATGTTAAACTAGCTAACCTCTTAGGTCTCTTCCATTGCTGAAATTTTTCCAAAATGTTAACTTTTTTTTTTTTTAAACAGAGAATCCTTCAGTAATTTTCTGTTGATAAAATTCATACCATAACAAATACTTATTTAGTATCTGTTATTAGCTAGGTAATATGCAAAGCACTGGAGAAATAAAGACAAAAATGAGAGTTAGCTCAAGGAGGATGGGAGAGAAAGAACATGTATATATAAAATTAGGTATGAAATGTGTTTTGGAGTAGGACATTAACAACTATATGAGCTTTTTGTGGGAAGTGGCACTTGAGTTCAGCCTTTGACAAAAGCTAGGACTTGTATCACAAAGCTTAAGAGCACTTTATTAGTGAGGAGAGGCAGCTTGTGCAAAGACAGAGAAAGATGAAGCATTGCAGAAAAAAATGTAAGGAATAACAAGAAGATATTTGTGTTAGTCTGTAGTGTTTGTATAAATCCAGTGTGGTAAGTTAGCAAAGTTAAGCTGCAACCAGTTTATGAAGTGCCAAATAGAAAAGTTTTTATTTTATTCTAGTGAACACAGCATAAATTGGAGTAGTTAGCCTTGGAAAGGTGAAGGATAATGTCTTCCATTGTAACAGTGGAAAGGAGGGTTAATAGCAGGATGTAGACCAGATAATTAGAATTGCTAGTGGAATCATTTGGTCAAGTTTTAGGACCAAGGTGATACTTGGCACCCTAAAAATAGGAGTGACAAAACTGATTAGAATGATTTTGGGAGACAGTCATTGAAATGTATAGCCACTCATGGGATGTAAGCTCAATAGAGAAAGAAATAAAGTAGATGTGAGCTTATAGTTTGGAGGAATAGGGAAGGTTTCAAGATTAGAGAGAATGGTAGGGGCAAAGTCTTTCTTTAAGTCAAGTTCAATGAGTTTGTCAAATGTTTCAATTTCTGATTTTTAGAATATGACAAAAACTAAGATGTACAACTCTAAGGGGGGGGGGATAGATGAATGATTTAATTGGGGTGGGCACTACTAACATGACAATTCTTTCCACTAATGTAGATCAGCACATCTATAACTTAAACTCTTAGAGAGTTGTGTGAGATACTGAGGGGTTGAGTGGCATAGAGGATAAGAGTTCTGGAGTTGAAGTTCAAAAAGATCTGAGTTCAAATTGTGTCATAGACACTAGCTATGTAGCCTGAGCAAATAAATTATTAAGCCTCTCAATCTGTTTTCTCATGAAAATGTGGATAATGATTACCTATTTTCCAGCACTGTTGTGAAGATCAAATGAGATTTGGGAAAGAAAAAAAAAGCCATATAAAAAAACTACCATCATATTATTAGTCACACAAATAGTATGTGTGTGAGGTAGGACAAGTTTTTTTTGACTCCAAGGCTAGTTGACTATCCATTGGTGGTACCTTCTGAATGTAAGAATATAGGACTTCTGTTTGATGTTTAATATATTGGATTATTGTTTTTAAAATAACCCAGCATGGGGCAGCTAGATGGCATCGTGGATAAAGCATCAGCTCTGGAGTTGGGAGAATTGGAGTTCATATTCAACCTCAGACACTTACTACTTACTTGATTTGTGACCCTGGGCAAGTCATTTAAGCCCAATAGCCTCACAAAAAAAATTAAAATAAGCCAGCACTTGGATAATGGGATAAGGCTATTTATATTTGATGCTAATGCCTTTGATATTGAGATAGAAAGACATCTTAGAAATCATCTAGTCCAGTTCCTTCATTTTATTTTATTTTATTTGTTTATTTTTTAATTTATTTTGCTGAGGCAGTTGGGGTTAAGTGACTTACCCAGGGTCAGACAACTAGGAAGTGTTAAATATCTTGAGATCAGATTTGATCTTGGGTCCTCCTGACTTCAAGGGCTGCTGCTCTATCTACTACACCACTTAGCTGCCCCCCAGTCACTTCATTTTAATGATGAGAAAAGTGAAAGTCAAAAAGTTCAGTGACTTTCTTAAGTCATACAAATACGTATTGGCAGAACTAGAACTTAATCCTTTATCTAACAGTTCAGTGCTTTCCTTGCTGCACCATGAAGTTTTTCATTTATTTTTGTTTATTGTGCTTCATTACTTAAGGTAGCATTTTTATGTAAATCTTCATTGATAAAGCAAACTCCCTCTACTAATGTAGATTGGCAACTTTTTGCAACTTACAGTCTTAAAAGAGTAGCTTGGACTATAGAACATTAGAGTGGGGACTTGAATTCACATCTTTCTCTGGCTGGTTCTCTTTCCATTACTCCATGATGCCATATTATGATTATGTTCCCTATTAACATATAAAATAAATATCTCCTTTTCCTTTGCCCACTCCCCAACTTAATGTCAGTGATCTGATAATATTTAAATGCATTCATATAGCTACTTCAGAATCTTGGTTGGACAGTTTGAGGTACAGCTACAACAGTACAGACAGCAGATTGAAGAACTAGAAAATCATCTTGCCACTCAAGCAAATAATTCACATATCACTCCACAAGGTAATATGCTCTTTATAATTATTTTTCAGTGTAGCACTTTTTCAAAATTGGAAGTTGAATTGTACTATATAAATAAAACATTAGGTGCCAAAATAGGTATTTTGGAAATGCTTTTTGGAAATTTTGTTTGATTTGATGACATTTTTCTTTGTTAAACACAAAATACAATGGATTGGCGAATTTGGTAATAATAAAAGGAAGCTCAGTAACAAATGTGTTATTCAACTAGTTTTGCAAATTAGCCTATTCAGACATTTCTTTGTACAAATTTCTATATGGCATCCTCTCTATTTGCTTATATAAATGTTAATGTGATTTTCTCTTTTCCATGTACTACTAGAATTCTGTTTTGAACAGTAGAGATAAATTTATCTTATTTCTTCTCATGTTTTTAAATTTAGTAAAAAAATTTTGCTAATATAAATTTTATCTTATAGATTTGTCAATGGCTATGCAGAAAATTTATCAAACATTTGTAGCTTTAGCTGCACAACTTCAGTCTATCCATGAAAATGTAAAGGTATGTTTTAATCTGTAGTATGTATGTATGTATTTTATAAACATGGGATGCTATATATACTTCAAATTTTTTAATAGCCATACTTGTAATATTAAGAACTGTTTGACTTTTTCAGACTAGTTTGTCACCTAGTACTTTCTCATTTTTGTTTAGTTAAAAAAAAAATGGTTATTTAAAAAAAAATGGTTATTTTGATGACCAGTTTTCAAGATGATTAAAAGAATGACAGATTTCATTAAATGAGGAAAAACTACAAGTACTTTTAAAAACATTTTCTAAATTTTTAATATTTTAGATATTGTTTAACAAAATTTGAATTCCAGAATCTATCTCTTTGTCCTGTCCCTCATTCTACCCATAAGAAGGGAAGCAATATATCAGTCATACATGTGAAATAATGCCAAAATATATTTCTATATTAGCCATATCACAAGAAAAATTAAAATGAGAAAATTAGACTTTATTTTGCACTCAGAGTACTCCAGTTCTCTCTGAAGGTGGCTAACATTTTTTCATTATGAATCCTTTGGAATTGTCTTGGATCATTGTATTGATCAGAATAGCTAAGACTTTTGCTATTGATCATCCTTAAAATATTGCTTTTGCAGTGTACAGTGATCTTGTTCTACTCACTTTACTTTATATCAGTTCCTATAGGTGCTCCTGAAACCATCCCCCTAGTCATTTCTTATACACAGTATTACTCCATCACAATCAGATGCCATAATTTGATCAGCCATTTCCCAATTGATTAATATCCTTTCAGTGTCCAATTCTTTGTCACCACAAAAAAGCTGCTAAAATATTTTTGTATGTATCAGTTTTCCTTTTTCATTGATCTCTTTGAGGTACAAATCTAGTAGTAGCAATATTACTGGGCCAAAGTTTATAATTTTTTGAAATACGATGTTCAGGCTTTTAGATAGTTCAACAGTTCTTAAATTGTCTTTTTTTCCCCCTGTTTTCCAAATATATTTTTCTGATGCGATATTAAACAGTTTCTTCTATTTTTTTCATTCTTTGAGCTTTGCTTTACTTCTTGATGTTTCATGGAATTTTTGGTTTCCACTTGTTCAATTCCAGTTTTTAAATGAAAGAAGCCACCAATCACCTTCTGAAAGAAACTCCAAAATGAAAATTTTATACCTGAATTCCAGAACTCCCAGTCAAGGAGAAAATACTGTAAATAGCCAAAAAGAAAAAAATTTCAGTTATTGCAGAACCACCATCAGAATTACCCAAGATACCACATTAAAAGAGTAGAGGGCTTGGAGTTTCTTCAGTGAGCTGTTGTGCCTCCTTTTCCATTTGTCCTATTCTGCCAAATTAAAAAATTCAGATAAATTAACCATTTTTAATTATAAAAATTAATGAAACTGTTTTGGCAGCTTTTGATTTTATTGAAAATACACTTTAGAAAGAATAATAATAAACTGACTTAGGTGGGTTTTTTTTTCTGCCTTGTTCACATGAGAGATCAACTTATTGATGTAGCAATAGTCTTTCAGAATTTCAGCTACCCTAAACATTTATAAATAAGGAAGTAGGGGAAAGGTAGCTTCAATAGGCTCTACAATAAACTTCACTTTGCCATTTCTGAGTTTCTGTAGGTCATTTAGGGAAAATCAAAAATGATTGTATGCTTCACATGTCATGTCCAGATATCCAAGTGTGAAGTTTATTCTTTTCTCTATAAGTAAACTGTTTATACATTTTTCAAAATTGTGAGTAATTCTGTAATGTTTTAAATAAAGCATCAGAGGTTAGCATAAAAAAAAAATCAGCTGCGGTTATGGTAGTAATCTGTGCATATATGTCCGAAATTCCTTCTTTAGACCAACTGAAAAGAACTTAAGGATTGATACGCAAGTCATCTTTTATGCAATCCAGTTCTTTAATCTTAACTTTACCTCTTCCTGTGACAATCAGGTGGTTGTTTAAGGCAATATCATATCATTCACACAAAGCCAGGACATCTGTGCAGTAAGTAGTCCTAAGAAATGTAGCTTTGATGATGCTAGCAATCAGGATAGAAAAGAAGTGATTACAAAAAAAAAAAAAAAAAAAAAAAAAAAACCAACACTAGAAGTAAGGGATTGGGAAAGGTTTCCTGTTAAAGAATTTTAGTTGGGACCGAATGGAAGAAGGATAGGGTTGAGGTTGATTTGCTAGAGCAAATGCTTGGAGCTAAGAGATAGAATAGCCAGGAAGCCAGTGCCACTGGATTGAAGAGTATGTTTTAGGAAGTAAGGTGTTTAAAGAACTTTGCCAAACAGAGCAATTTGCTTTTGATCCCAGGGATTATAGGGAACCAGTGGAGTTTATTGAGTAGGGAAGTGGTGTGGTTCATATTTTAGGAAAATTATTTTGGTGACTGAATGGAGAATGAGGCAGACAAATCCACAAGTAGACAATGGGACAGTTGTCCATTCATGAAATAATGCATATCTGTGCTATAGTACTGACTGTGTTAGATGAGGGAACCCGGGTATCGTCAAGAGATGTTTCAAACGTGAAACATGGGCATGGGCAGCAGCTTGGATGTAGGAGTGAGAGATGGCGATGAGTTCAGAATGACTCCTAGGTTGACATTTGGGAGAATGGTGTTGCTCACAACATTATTAGGGAAGTGGGAGTGAAGAGAGAGGTAAGGGTGGTAGTTGGACATGTGAAATTGGAAGTCAGAGAGATTGGGGCAGGATAGGTAGATATGAGAATCATCAACATAGAGGCGATAATTAAATGGATGGAAGTTGATGAAATCACTATAAGTGAAGTAATATAGAGGGAGAAGGAAGACCCAGGACAGAACCCCTTGCCACTCTTCTCTTTTCTTTCTCAATTTCCTGTGTTTGCTTCCCATCTTTTTTAGGTATCCTTTTAAAATCTGACTTTTATGCCAGGGATTCTTTATCCTAATGGCCTATAAGATAGACTTCCAGCTGTAATCCTTTCACTCAGATTTCCTAAAATTTAGGTCTGACTGAATCACAATACTCCTCCCCTACCCCACCCCAATCTAATTATTCAGTAAATTCCAGTGGCTCCTTAACTTGTCCCCTTACTCCCATTTTTTCAAATCTTCTTACACCACTGCTCAAGTATTTGATACCAACTTCCATCACTGTTTATTGCATAAGATCCTCCTTCCCAACTCTGCTGTTTCCTATGCTTGGAATTCACTCCTTCCTCATCTCTGCTTCCTGACTTCTTTTTTTTTTCCCAAGTCCTGGTTAAATTCCTACCTTCTACAGAAAGGCTTTCTTTATCCCTCTTAATCCTAGTTGCCACCCTGGATTGATTATCTTCAGTTTATTTTACATGTTATCTCTCCCTTTTGACTGAATTCTTTGGTATCAGGAAATGTCCTTTGCCTTTCTTTTCTCCCCAATGCTTAACCTAGTACTTGGTAGGCACATAATAGGTGCTTAATAAAAATTTTTTTTTTGCCTGACTTTCTGGAAAAAGTGATACTTGAACTGGGGTTTCAATTTAGGTAAGATTTTATTTTGTACAGGAGTTTCAAAGTTGGGAATTTTTTTTTTTTTTAGACTACAGCAGGCTTGCACATATTTTGTAGGGAAAAGAGAGAGCCAGAGACAAGAATAGATTGAATGGATGATTGAATGGAAAATAATCAAGATCACAGCTTGATGAGTTAGCTTTTGTAAAGAGAAGAATCACCTCCTCTGAGACTAGAGAAAAGGGTGAGAAAATGCTGAGGATTTAGGAAAATCTTGAAATATAGAAGAGGGGCCAAAGGTGTATGTTTGAACAAGAATACCCTCTGGACCCAGAGGTGTCAGGTATAAGATCTGGAACAAATCCAGTTCACATAGATTCCCAAGTGAGACCTGAACCAGACTAAAATATAATTGGGAAATATTTAACAAAATAAAAATACAGTAAAACATAAATAATTTTATACTTTAAAACTAAGTCAGTGTGTAGCCTATAGACATTGTTAGTTTTCTATTTGGTTTTGCTCTAAACCATATCAGACAAATAGGCATTTAGGCTTTGTTGAAAAACCTCCTGAGGAGCCATACTAGGTTTTGAGAATTTTTTCTTCATATCAAGCCTTTATTAGCCTTGTCATAGATTCAGCCTGTTGAGAAGATAGAACAAATCTAATTGCAATCGCAATTCCATGTCATAGCCTTTCAAATACTTGGAAGATTGCTATCCTCTATCCACTTAGTCTTTCTCTCTCCAGTAAAATAAATATCTCTAGTTTTCAGTTGATTCTGATACTCTTTTCCATGTAGATAATCTTTAGTTTATCAATAAATAATCTTCCTGGGGCAGCTAGGTGGAGCAGTGTATAGAACACCAGCCTTGAAGTCAGGAGGACCTGAGTTCAAATGTGACCTCAGACACTTAACACTAACTAGCTGTGTGACCCTGGGCAAGTCACGTAACTTCAATTGCCTCAGCAAAAAATAAAATAATCTTCCTGAAATGAGTGCAGAACTGAATACAATATTCTAGATTAGGGCATGACCAGACAATATATAGTGGGACCATCACTTTCTTAATTCTTGACCCTATGCCTCTTAGCTATCATATCACACTTTTGGTTTTTATTGAGCTTGTAATCCATTCAAAAAAAATGTAGAAAGATACTCTTATCTTTGTGGAACTTTTAAAAACACTATATTTTGTGTATTTTTTAAAATTAATTTATTATTTCCCTAAGAGTATCATACAGAATGTCTCATTTTCAAAAAATCTAATTTGTGGGGCAGCTAGGTGGCGCAGTGGATAGAGCACCAGCCCTGAAGTCAGGAGGACCTGAGTTCAAATCTGGTCTCAGACACGTAACAGCTGTGTGACCCTGGGCAAGTCACTTAACCCCAATTGCCTCAGCAAAAAAAAAAAATCTAATTTGTATAATTTACAATAATTGGATCAAGATTTGACTTTTAGTCAATAAGCATTTATTTATTAAGTTCTTACTGTGTGTCAAGCACTCTGCTAAAGTTATACCTCTTTTCTCCTGGTACCTTATTAATATTGCACGTAGGGTATATATATAATTGTTTCAAATAAGCCCAGTTACCTTCTCTGCTTAGGATTCACTGATATTGACAAAGTAAGCAATTCTCAAAGGGCAAATGTTTTTATCAGTATGTATAATTTCCATGAATGTAAATCATCTCTCAGTCTAGTAGACATGTCATTTAATTTGTAAACCCTTGAAGCAGTTATTTCTAAATGATGTTTCCAGTTACTTTTAAGTGATTTCTAAGGTACCAAAAATGGAAGTTTGTAAAAGATGTGAATATCAAAACTTTGTGCCTTAAGTCAGTGTCTAGAGCGTTCTGTGTCTTCTGGGCCCTTGTATTCTTCCCTTCCCCCCCTCCAATTGCCAGTTAGAAAAAATTCACTTGAGCTACTTTCACTGGCAGCAAAAAGTTGAAATTGTACAGAATACATGATTTTTACTTATATTCTTAAAGGTGATAAAGTCCTACTTGATTATACATTTTATTTACTGATATCCTTAAACCAGAAGTCATTTACACAATTATTTCTAGCAATATAATATGGCAAATACAAGCATAATTTGATGGGCATTCTACATTTTGCTTCTGATACTTCTATTTTATAGGCATACATTCAAACTTATTTTTCTTTTTTTTGATAAAAACTTTTCATTCTCCTCCAAGCAGGAAATCTAGTTCTATCCATTCCTTTACCAGAAAAGTTAACCAGTTGGAAGGGAGTTAGTTACCAAGAGGAGAAATATGTGTGAAGTAGATCTTAAAGTTTATATCTACTTCTCCTAAAACCTAAGTAGGTTTCCTTAGATTTTATTTGTATAAATGTAACTATACTATATCTACTCTTAATGTGGCAAACATAGATAAGTAATGTATAAAATGAATAAAGAAAATCTTTTAAAAATAAATTCAAGAGAGAGTATACCCTTGCAAAAATTTGTTAGTTTAGGAGGAAGATGGTTAGTAGGGAATGGCTATGAATTCTAGGAAATATAAAAAGCCTTTTTGGAAACTTTTTCTTGTTATTTATCCTTTTAGATGCTCAAAGAACAGTATCTTGGTTATAGAAAAATGTTCCTGGGAGATCCCCTGGATGTTTTTGAGGCAAGACGAGCAGAAGCCAAGAAGTGGCAGAGTGCCCCAAGAGTTACTACCGGCCCTACCCCTTTCAGCAACATACCAAATGCTGCAGCCGTTGCGATGGCTGCAACACTCACACAGCAGCAACAGCCTGCTACAGGTCTGAATGCATTCAAGTTATAGCTTATTAGTATTACAACTACAGTCAGTTTGTGTACATTTTTATATAAGGTCTTTGTGTTAGTATTTAAAGTTTCTATGAGTAGCTGTTATCTAAAGAAATCTGATCATTGTGACAAAATTATAAAAATATTTATGTTAGAAAATGCAGGGTAGACTTAGCAATAATAATAAATCAGTTAGGTATTTAATGTTGTCAGTATTCTTAATGGTATTTACTGAATCACTCAGTACCTTATGGGACTTAATCTTTTGCTATTAAATTTCCCTAAAGAATATACTATTAAATTCTAAAATTGTAATTATGTAGTACATAACTTCAAAGTCAGAAATAAGCAATCCAGTGACACGTTACATTTTCTTATGTAAAGCAGTTGATTCATTTTCATCATTCAACATTGTATTTGACAATCCACATGTACATATAAAATGAAGTTTACTTTTGCTAACGGTATGTTAAAGGTAATGCAGGTGTTACGTGTGTGTTTGTGTTTACTGGAAAGCATATGTACTGACTCACCAAACCAATTTCTGAAGAAGAAATATGTTAGACCAACTTTTGGTCTAGTGCCTTGAAAATGAAACATTTGATGAGAGAAAGGAAAACTATGTGGGTGTTGAAATTGCTTAGGTTAGGTTGAACATTTAAAAGATACTTGAATAGAGGAAAATTAAGCTGATTATAAAATAATGGTTGAGAAGGACATAATCAGATTATTTTTAAATCTATTTCTAGGCAAATCTGCATTTTAGGCTCAAAGTAAATTTGGTTAGGTTTACTCCAACTCTTAACTCTAGTCTTATTGCTTGCCCACTTTAACACACCTGTTTCAACTGTAATTGGCAGCACTAGATTTTGGCATGTAGAAGACATGTACTTTATTTAGATAAAGATGGTATTTCTCCTTTTTCATGGAAATAGATTTTTACAAAATGTAAAAAACTAAGTTATTTCTTCCACAGCACCTTAGTTTGTTCTGGCATATGTACCAAGAGGCTAGGTCTAACAGTAAGTTAAAATAGTGCAAGAAATCAAAAAAAGGGGAGGAAAATTTTTTTAAATAAAATCTTCACTTTTATGACCTTTCAATTTATACATATCCTCCATGATAAGAATAACATGGATTAAACATTTTGAACACCTGTCCTGTGTAAGGTATTATGAGGGGTATAAAGATGAATAATGTGATCCCTGCCTTCAATGAGCTTGCAATCTTGTATGTTCTTTGATGTTTGCTGCTTGGTTGAATAATTATTCTCACTTAACTTCATAAATGAAAATGATACTGCTGACCCACCATCATTAGAGCACCTTGAATTTTTTCCATTAGTGGTGATGGATTTGCACTGACCCATAGATACTTTCTACTTCTTGGTTGTTTTGTGACCGTGTGTGTGTGTGTGTGTGTGTGTGTATGTACATATATGCAATAGATGACTGTTATTGATGTATGATCTCTGGTCATGAAACAGAAGAATGCTAACCGGTCCCTACAGAAAGCAAATTCATAATTAGGGAATTATTAGCCCTGAACACTGAGTTAACTACAGAATTAGAATAGTACTAATTTCTTTCCTATTTATAGAAGTTTTTTTCAGTTTCCATCCCAGGCAGAAAAAGTTGAGAAAAGTCTGAATTATTAAAATGTCATGCCAAAAATTACTACTTCTGCAACAACCAAGATAAATTACAATAAACTATTCTATCAAAGAGAAAGTTAAAACATCCTAATGAGACATAATTTTATTTTGAAAATTCTTGGGTTTTTCCTCTAGAGTTTTGTTAATATCTATTTATTTAGAGGCTAAAGTTAGAGTGCCTGTTAATTACCTGCAGAAACAATTTTTTTTGTTTGCCCATATGCTTTCATTTTAAGATGTTTTCCTTAGGCTTTGGGGAAAATCAATTATATCTTCTTTTCATCACTGCAGAAATTCTGATCCTATGAGTTTTCTTTTATGAAGCCTATGGCTTTTCAATTTGAGACAGATATACTACCCCCAGCTTTGTCAGCCTTGTCAGTATTAAAGATAAATGGAATGGAACTCTCACTTTAGAGTTATGTGACTGTCAGACATGAACAGCTGAGCAGTTTTAATAACCAGACTGTATTATGTTAAAACCTTGCTGTGTCCCCTTCATTCTTTTCCTCCTTTTAGAGGTATTCTGTGCCTATGATGCAGCCATTCTGTTGGGCCTTTGCCCAGTGGAAAGCTTAAGTGATCTTGGTGCAGTGATTGTCAGTATTAATATTTAACAGGAATGAGTGCATGTATAAAGCAGTATTCTGATGAGCCTATTGACTGCTCAGCTGGATACTGAGTTCATTATTGATTTATATGCTCTGTTTTACTACAGAGGTAACTTATTCTTTTGTCAGTGACTTTGTGGATCTGTTTTAAATAAGGGAAAAATCTTTCTCTAATACATGCTAGTAGAAAGTTTTTAAAATCATCTATGAGCAGCTAGGGTATTTTTTACTGTTTTCAGATGCCACTACTGACCTGTGCAAGATTTGAGCCATTTTCTAAGTTGTCAGGTGCTTTTTTGATTTTTAAGAATAGATCCAATCCTTGCCCATTGATGTAAATATATGGGTGAAGAGCTGACTTTTTAGGCAACTATTTCTTGCAGATGGTCCATATGTCTTTCCCAGAAACAGGAATCAAATAAATGATCTATTTAGGTCATTTCTTAGTCTTCGTTTTGATTTTTTTTTTTTAAATGTAGATATAGTTGTAGTTCTTAGGCAAGTGTGTTCTTTGACTACTGTTTCTCTGGAGGTTGAGGAGTACTGAAGATGCTAGAGAGCTACTTGTGAGCATGTACATATGAGACAAACATGAAGATAAGAATTCTTAGATAAGTTAAAGGACAATGGGAAGGGACTCTCAATTTTGTCTATAAGAGTTTCCTTAGCCTTTTTATAAATTAATGTATAGTAATTTAATGTAATGTTTGCAGTATAATTAACTGAATAGAGATGAAGAAAATTCTAACTTATTGAGTGTTTTGTTATTATCATTTGCTTATTTTAAAAAGTATTTGATGTTTACATAATATGAGACTTTTTCTCATACTTGGCTGCTGTTCTTAATGAAAGCTGAGACCATTTTGTTAGGAATTCACATTTTCTAGCTTTGAATATAGGTTTGGAAATCTTAGGTTTAGTGTTAACCTGGAAATCCTAAGTCTTCCATCCAGAAATTTTAGGGGTTTGTGATTTTATTATTATTTATGAACCAAAGGAACATTCCCCACTAAATCAGTAAGTATGAAAATTTTCAGCTATGGGGAGGGGTGTGCATTTGATTTTTTTTTTTTTCCCCAAATAGGATTTGGTAACTTTAAAGTTAAAGTAGCATCTTGAGATGTTTGATCCTTGAACATCTTAAAGAGATTTTAAGCACTTGCCTTTTTCTGTAAGCCAGATGTAGAAGGTAGAATTTATTGATAGAAAATAGTAATTATAATGTTAAACTTTGATTGAATTGTGTGTGAATGTTATGTGGTAACTTTGGTAAAATGTTACTGTAAGTAAAGATTCACTTTGGGCAATCATAATGACCTATTACTGCTTAAATGGTTTCTTAGTGGAGAGTTTATTTATTAAATTAACAGTCCTTCAGGTATAACTATTTTGAAAGTATACTTTTTTGAAGTATATTTTTAGACTTGTTAGAATAACTCTTTGCTGAAGGAATTGTCTCTCATCCTGAAAATGAAACCAATTTATGATAGTAGCCAAAGAATGCATTATCTGCTAATACTTTGGCACAAAATAAAATTTTCACTATTTGAAAATGATGTACATTTGCCTACTAGATTATAAATGATGTTGCCTTCAGAATTTTATGTTAAAGTACAAAAATCAACTGAAGTATATATCCTATTTCTGTTGTACAGTGAAAAAGCCTGTCAGCTTTAGGGATGGGTTCTGATTTTTTTTTTTTCTATAGCTTGTCTGTTGGTATTTAGAATAACAATGTTCTGTTGGTCTTAAAATATACACGCAAAACAACAAAAACAGTATGTTATATTTGATAAAAATCTTGATTCGGAGGGCTGAGAGATGTGGTGTTTTTCTTCTTCTTCTTGGTCTTCCACCAGCAGTGCCTCCTATTAATGTATAACTTGAGGCCTTCCCTTAAACTTGAAGAAACTGGACATGTGTTTTCTGCATATTTTGTTCAAATTATGAAATTGTCTTTAGTTTATTTGTACTGTCATAACAGTTTTTTAAAAGAGCTACTAAACAGATATATGAATCTCAAAAAAATTGATGTAAAATTTTTTTAACTTATTTTTTAAAAAATAGTGTAAGGACCTTGGCTGCTATCAATTATGTTACTTTTTGTTTTATGTTTACAATCTATTTGGAAAATCCAATTTATCTCACTATATATACAGAGCAAAGTTTCTCAGCTATGGTTACCCATAAGTACTTTATAATTTAACACTAATTTTTGAATATACAAACCTTATTCTGCATTGGACAACTTTGAAGACTTTGGTTTCTTTTAAAATTTAAATTTTTTAATGTGTGTTTTACTTGAGTAATCTCCCACCCCCCTCACCCCCACACTTTGAGATGCACTGATCACTGTGTTTGAAAATGACAAGACAATGAAGATTGTACTGTGCAGAAAACCTGTCGAATCATTTTCATAAATCATTTATCAGAATGAGAGATTTTTAGACTTTTGTATTCTGGGTCACTAACACTGTTCAAAAAAGAGACTAGTTTGTTTCTGTCCTCACCACACTCAGCCTAAACTATAAACTAACAGATGGGAAAAGAGTTTCTAATGAATCTTGATCTGAGATATTTCCAAAATTATGGAGGAAAGTTTCTGAATTGAAATCTTGAATGTATTTATTGAATTGGTCAAGGTACACAGCTGTGCCTTTGTAAATGTTTATTAATCTATCATATTTATTAATTGGGTGATTTGAATAATTTAATTTTATGGAATGGTGTAATGTAGCAGAACTTAACAACAGAACTCGGATATCACTTTTTGTGAACAAGTTTGAATTGTCATGTTACTGTGTAATTGATTTGCTTTAAAATGAACAATAAATTTAATAAAATAAAACACTGTCTTGTTTTTTATCTATTTATTGTACATATAAAATTTAATTTTTCAAATGCAAAATCATTCCAAGTTTTTAGTTTTCACTCTTAGTAACATGATAGTTTTAAAGTATTAACATCAGTCTTTTTAAGATCTGACACTTAACAGGAATGAAAGTTTCTCTCTAAGTAAAGAACAAAAACCATGAAATCCTACACTTGATTCACTATCTAGTTTTGCTTAAAAGGTAAGGGAGTTAAAATAATTTAAAAGCCAAACCAAGAAAATTTGAATTAATAATACATTAAATATTTTTGATATTTTGGTGTATAATTTGTTAGATTAGATGGTTTATATTTATATACTTTATAAGTTCCATTCCATTTGGTAATACTGTCTTCATTTTCTAGTTTAAAATCTTTATCTTGGATTTCTCAGCTGGAAAACATAAGTTAGATTTGGGAAAATTTTTGAAACTCGGATTTTAAAATTTTTAACAAAATTTGTCTAAAAACAATTCATGTTCATTCTTAAAATAAAGAAACTTAAATCTTGAAAAGAGTAAGGCAAGCTTTTTTTCCCCATTTTCTTTTTTTTTTTTTTTTTTTTATACCAGGGCCACAGCCATCTCTGGGAGTTAGTTTTGGAACACCATTCGGCTCAGGTATTGGCACTGGCTTGCAATCAAGTGGCTTAGGTTCTACTTCAAATCTTGGAGGTACACTTTAATTTTTCTAATATTTCCTTTAACCTTTATATATCTGAACTGGTAATTAGAAAAATTCTATACGAGGATCTTCTGATGCTTCAGAAGTTAAAATTAGCTCTGACAGGAAAGCTACTTATTTATTCCTTATAGTGACAGCCTCATTGAAAGAAAATATGATGATTATTGAGGCTATGAAAACTCAGTACCAAAAAAAGGTGAAGGAGATCAATATAAAAGTAACATTTAAAATTATATTAATTTAATTAGTCTATAGTGTTAATACCACTTTGGAGGCCTTAACTATTTTTTTAGTTAAGCTTAAAAAATTCTCATTTGTAAAAAAGGGAACATTTTAAGCAATGAAACACATTATAATACAGAAAATAAAAATTGAACAATTTACATAAATTAGTTATTGCCTTATTTATGCTATACTTAGAGTAATTCCTGATTGCTATCTTTGCATATCTATCGCTGTTTTTGCGTTGTAACTTGACTTTTACCTATGAGGCACTGTTCTTTGTTGTATGCCTGATTATGTACCTGCATGCTTAAATATTGCAATATAATGTTAATGTTGCCATAAGAAAATCCAGTGTAAAAAAAAGCAACAATAATGTATTTCAATATTTTTGGCATAGTGAGTTGAGAGAGTTGATCATTCTGTGAATAAACTGTTTCTTTATAGCCTAGTTCCCCCATATTATAGTTCACAAAACAAGTTTTCCTCAGGTAATAAAGTTCTAAGTTGTTATAATTAATGAAAAAACAATTATTCTAAAATTGTATCATGAACTTTAGTTGTACAGATAACTGTAATGTTTAACACTAAAATGTCACAGTCAGTATTTGAAAGTTTTGTGAACCAATAAAAAGGTTTTCTAATGGGTAAAAAAAAATTTCAATTTATTTGTCATAACTTGTTAGGATTGTTGAAAAGCTGTTTTTCTTACATGTGGTCTTAAAGGAAACCTTTATAATTCCTTTTGCAGTTTGAATTGTTGGGAAAAAAATTTGTTTTAGCATTTGTGAAAATAGTTGTACTGTCTACATAGAAACATTTTCTATTTTGTATTAGGTCTATTGAAACAGAACAGATGAAAGCTAATTGGATTTCATGAAGAAATGGAAAGTGTAGTACAGATTTCATATTTAATTGAAATTTTTGCATATTAAAAGCAAAATAAAATGGGCTTTTAATGTGTTTTAAAAAAATCCATAAACATTGAATTCTCTAGTAGTAATATGTGCCATGCTCATGAAATCTAGAGAATCATTTTTCATTAAATGAAGTAATTTAAAAGAGAGAGGTACTTTTGTGCCAAATAAGCTAGAATTAACTCATGGTGTTCATTAAAAATCTTTAGCCCATTTGATAAAGAAGCTAATGATTATGGGTTTTTTTGTATTCTTGATCAATTACCTGTTTTCTTATTTAAAATGTGAACTGTTAATCTGGATTCTAAACAAGTACAAATTTGTTTAATTCAAAATTAATATGATTATGACATTTTCTAATTAAAGGAAAGTTTATATGTCTGTGCAGCACCAATTTGAGCAAATGACTACTAGATCAATGTTTTGTATATAGTTATTTCAACAATTCCATAAATACAAATTGCTAAACAGGTTTTGAAATAAGCTTATATTTGCATAATTTATTTTTGCATAGTTACTCAAGATTGTATTTGTAAAACTTTGGACAATTTTAAATTTTATTTGTTAGTAGCTTTTGACTTATCTTTTATGTGCCATTGTATGTTTCTCTACTACCCTTCCACTAGGATTTGGAACTAGCTCTGGTTTTGGAAGCAACACCACAGGGGCCTCCACATTTGGATTTGGAACAACAAATAAACCCTCAGGAAGTCTTAGTGCAGGTTTGTTTGTGTCTGAATTTTAGAAAAATTTGAAAGTGTAAATAATTTGATTTAAAGATTTAAATGTTGTTTTTATTCCACATATCCAAAAAAGATTGTTTCATCCTATTTTATGGTATACAAAAATATACCTATATAGATCTTAATCTTTGTCCTGCCTCTTCTAAACATGTCAGATTTTTTTAGACTTCTTAATTTAATCCCCCAATTATGCCCATCCTTAGTAATGATAGCTGTAATAAAAATAGCTAGAATTTATGTAGCTACCACTGCAGACCATAGTCTATGCAAAGCATTTTACATATATTATCTTTTATCTTTATTAGTAACCTTGGGATTTAGATACTGTTGTTATCCCCATTTTACAGAAAGAAACTGAAGCTAAAAGAGGTTTAGTGAGCTATCCAGGCTTCCCAAAATACCAAGCCTTATCCTTTATTCACTGTACCACCTACTGCCTGTCTTATCCAAACAGCAGTTCTTTTGGACGTTAGTGACCTATTTTGTTTGAAAGCATTAGCTCAGCCTAATAAATTTTCTCATGAAATTGCTGCCAAATATTTAATAAAATTTGCCCATGGAACATTCTGAGGAAGGATTTCTGTTCCAAAGATAAGACATTTAGCAGTAGATGTTCCACTTGGCCTTATTTCATGTGAAACCATAAGTCTGTGCCTAATGGAACAGTATTTCTTTCTATTAACATTTAACTCTTTACTTTTGGAATATAAAATTTGACAGCTATTAATACAAGGCCTCAAGTGAAATATAACTTTGGAACAGTTTTGGATTAGTAACTAATAATTGATATTATATGTTCCTTTAAATGTTCATTGTTTGATAATAAATAGCATGCCCCTAAAATAGCTTATATTGATACATGTTTACTTTGAAAGACATTTAGTGTGGGGCAGCTAGGTGGCGCAGTGGTTAGAGCACCCGCCCTGAAGTCAGGAGGACCTGAGTTCAAATCTGATCTCAGACACTTAACACTTCCTAGCTGTGTGACCCTGGGCAAGTCACTTAACGCCAATTGCCTCAGCAAAAAGAAAGACATTTAGTGTGTGATTGGCTAATGTTTCAAATGAGCATGTCCAGCTAGCCTACTAAGCTAGTTGTAATGCTTTTCCCTTTTGAGGGCTATGAGGATTGCTGTTCTGAAGATGATAGTGGCGGTATGATTAACTCAACTAGAATGTCATGTCATCTTAATTACCCAAAGGTAATTTTATCAAACCAGGCTTGCAAAATTATTCATCTTTTTAGTTTGCCCCTTGAAACTAGACATTGTGTGTGGTGGTGGGCTGCTTGGTTGTAGAAGGGAAGCTGTATGAGGCTTGAATGGTTAAGATAAAGTCTTTACTTGTTTCACACAGAGTTGAAGTGGTTGTGGTAGGCCTTCAGAAACATAGCCCTCGGCCTAGTCTGCATGCTTAATCTCAGATAATAGAAAGATTTTTCTTGTCTAATGCCACATGTTAGAAATCTAGTAGCCTGGGATTACTGAGCTTATTTAAATTTCTTTCAGTTCTTTCAGATACAGATTGCTTTTTCCAAGAAATATATGAACTTGTTGTTGTGATTTAATTTCTGACATAAATATTTTTTCCCCTACACACAAGGCTTTGGCAGCTCAAGTACAACTGGGTTTAACTTCAGCAATCCTGGCATCACAGCATCAGCTGGCCTGACATTCGGGGTGTCCAATCCTGCCTCTGCAGGATTTGGAACAGGAGGACAACTCCTTCAGCTGAAGAAACCGCCAGCTGGAAACAAAAGAGGAAAAAGATAAACATTTGAGTGGGCGGGGCAGTAAAAACTGCAACTGCTCTATTCATTCTATAAATCTATTTTTCTAGGAACTGATGCAACAATTAAATTGCATCCCAAGAGATTTATAAGGTTTTGATATTTTTCCCTATTCTGAAATTTAAACTGTATCCACACCAGTCATGAACAGCTATTTTCTTGTTAATATTAACTCAATTGTGTATTTTTATTATTTTAGTTCCTAGCTTTAGAAATGTTTTGATGATATCACTGAGACAACTTGTAAAATCATTTATTTAGCCTAATGTTAGCAGTGCTTTTGTTAATAAGGCCTATTCGTAGAAATTGATGCATCTTTGATCCTTGTACATATATAAAGTATATTCTAGGATGGATATGAGTTCATAATTTCTGTTTTTTTGAGAAGGCCTTTTGGAATCTACTGCAGGGCATTTCTGTGAATATGTATGTAAATATATACAGCATAATGCACACATGTGTGTACATATTAAAATATATATTTACACACGTACAAATCTTGCCTCAATGTTATCTTTACCCCCTTTTGAATATTTCTTTTTCCGTGTTTTTGTCTTCAAAGCCTCGTTGCTTGTTAAGTTGTTATGTTGTCATCCATTGTTAATCAACAGTCTCCTTCATTGCTGAGCTGTCTTTTCTCTCTCCATTTCGGCCTTCACCTTTCCTAGCCACTCCAAAGAGAGAACTCGCATCATCTGGTCCTGTGGCACATGCCAAGAGCTTTTAAAATCTTATCTGTTCTTATGTTGATCAGCATCCTGGATGATAATGAGGTTTTAAAAGCTTGCTTTTTTTTTTTTTTCCTAAGATTGACTTTCAAGAGAATATTTATAATTCTAGACCATTGGTTTAGGGGCAAAGAACTATGAAGCCAAAGTTCCCAATTCTATGCAGGTGATGGATGCACTGACTATTCCTCTAATGGCAACTTTTCTAGCCATTCCAATATGGAGGTTTGTTTTTTTATATAGGGCTAACTGATATCAACACCAAAAGAAATGGCTTTTTATCAGCCCTCAGTGTCTTAAGTAACTGCTTAATATGGAAAAGAGAAATAGTACGTTTTGAGAGTAAAATATTCATTCTTGCCAGCATCTCTAAACTACTCCTAGTCTGTGTAATATAGGGAACTCCATGTTATAACAAGCTAATAATATCAAAGCATATCTGTGTAGTTAGTATTTCTAAAGTAAAATTTTAGGTGAAGGTTGGAGGAGAATCCCTTTTAAGGAGTGAGCTGCCTTATGAGATTTATTACAAAAATAATAACTTCTACCATCAAACAGTGAATCATTTATCTTGCAAGTACAGGTATCAGATGGAGTCTGAGCATGGAACTTCATTGACAGTAATATACTTTTTTTTATATAGAAGGGTTTTGTATATAATGTGCATCAAATCAAATATTACAGGATCAGTTTCACCAAGACTTTTTTTCTAAAACAAGTGTTGCATATACATAATTTTTTTTCTAGTATAATGTCAGTTGCTTTTGATTGAAACAGTGTTGTCAAGTACCATTTTGTATGTTTGGAATGGTTCTATATGCAATTATTGGTCCTCATTGAATTGGATTATCTCTTCCTTGATAAATTTTAAGGGGTGTATTTACTTTTTAGTACTAAAATTGCTTTCACTTTTGTTAGTGAATCTGAGATTAAGGGGAGGGAGATATAGAAAAAGCATGTTATTTGTTTTTTGAACATTGATCATTAAAACATTGCATTCAAACAAAACTTTTCTTCAAAAGTTGTATTGCATTAGGCTGCAAAAAAAAAAAAAACCCACAAAAAACCACAACAATCTGGGTATTTGCATTTCTCTGTTATTGCTTCATTTCTTTCTTTTTTTTTTTTAAATGTTAAATTTTAAGATGTTGAACCACTGGAATTCTTGTACCATTTGTGAAATTTTTAAATGTGCTGCCATTGTCCACATTGTCTGCACTTTGTCTGCAACCTACCACTATGTAAACAATAAAATTTATTGCATCAGTGCTCCAAACTTTTATAGCTATCACTTGCCCATTTATCTGAACATTTACTAGTGATTCTTAGAATTTAGTTGGATGGGTCATCTTGATGTGTTTTATTAATTGATTTATATTCTTTCAAAATCTCCAACAATATCTTTTCTGTATCCTCCACATCTGTTTATTGTTTGCTCATCACAAAAATGAGCATCATGTCGATTTTTTTTTCCTGAAAAAATGTTGCCCTTTTTTTTTTTGAAACAAGCAAAACTTCTAGTAAATACTACTATAATGGCTGGTGATTTGCTATGTGTATATTCATTTTTAGAACAAGTTAAATCTGTTCGTTTGCATTTTCTTAGTATGTACATCTAAGAATGGCATCCTTATGTCATTCTCCAATTCATACAAATGCCGAATTACTTGATCAAAAATGCCCTTGAGAGTTGAGAACTGCAGGTATTCCTTTGGTCAAGAGGCTCCAAAACTTCCTTTTCTCAGTGGCACATGCAGCATTTCTTGATTCAAGGAGAGATTCAGATAAACCTACCACCATATCGATTTTGCCATTTCTTTTGGGAAGCGTAACTGGCAATTGATTTACATTCTGTTGCTACTCTAAAGCAAGAAATTTAGTACCCAGCCTTCATGTCCTGCTGTATACTGATTGGAGAAGTCTCTATAAAATTGGGTAAATGGTTGTTTTTGGCTTGTGTGCGTTTATTGGGGGCTCTGTGATATGGTGAGCAGATAGAAGGTATACCATAACAGGTTGCTAGATTTTCTTTTTATGCCAAATGTCAAATGTTTTACTTATCATATCAACAGAAAAAAAGCTACCTAACATGGTTCCATAGGTGACCATTCCCCAGTGAAAGTAATACAGCATTGAGTAGGAGGGGAACAGATAGGTTTTAATATGGTTTGCCTGCCAGGGATTCTTGGTATTTTTAGTGAGACCAAAAAAACAAAGCAAAACTACTTAAACAATCATGTGACAACAGAGTATTTCATCATGAACTATGTGTATGATCTACTTCATGGTTCCAATTTTGCTTAAACATTTTTCTATTTTGCCTTGTTGATTATTTTTTTTACCTAAAGACCAATAATACTATATCAACTTTGCAAAGAATTTAAAAACCTTTGTTCAACTTTGAAAGTGCTATGATTAAGGACATGTAGATTCAAGAATGGTTCCAGACTTTCAAGAAACTATATATGGAAAGTACCTAGATCTGTCATAGAAATATCCAGTTTACTTGTTACATATTAGAAGCCAGCTGAAATCAAACCATAGGAGGACTAGCAAGAAATGGATTATGACCAATCACTATTCAAGAAAATTAATATTGAATTCAGTAAAAATAAAAACACTATATGCAAGATACATTGGTGTGCATTATGAAAAAGGCAGTGCCTGGCCTCCCCAAGGCAGATATGTCCACAAATAAGTTAATAAAAGTCATGTGATAGGATCAAATTAAATACCCTACACTTTAGGGCTTAAAGGGGTCTTAGGAAATGATCTAGTTACTAACTTATTTTATAGACAAGCAAACCAGGTCACAGATTAAGTGATTGGGTAAAGTAGTAAATACACAAGCTAGGATTATAGCTGGTATCCTCTGACTCCCAATCCAAATGTATATATTGCTCTGTTGAAATAAGACTTTATACTTTATCAACTAAGGGGAAAGGAGTATCAGGAGATGCTGGAAGTGGTGGTGCCTGAGTTGAGGCTTGAAGGATTTCAGCAGATGTTGAGAGAAGTTTATAACATGGATGAAGGATTGTCCAGTAGTTGAGTATTGTTATTCTCAAAGTCATGTTGTGGTTCTGAAACTTAAGTATCGGTATAATGTTGATCAGGTCATTTGGCATCAGGTTCCTTTTCTGTGAAAAGAATTGGTGAATAGACAATTGTGAAAGAATTGGAAAATAAAATGAGAAGCAACCAGTGTGTCAATATTTCTATTCAAGCATACATGCCAAGGTGGTTTTATTATGCAGCTGAACACCATGGGAAAAAATAGATTATTATCAGAAGTAAAAGAGTGGTCCCAAAGGGTTTTAGAATTAGAGCAGCAAATGATTTTCTTCAAAATCATATTTTGACTTAAACTATTTTACTTTGGTAGTACATGTACTCACAATGACTTGCACATAATATTTAATGTTGGATTGGATTTTTTGAGGTTCTAAGAGAATTATAAATTTTAAATTGGCAGAAATTTACAGTCTATGCAGTGCAGTGAGAAAGTACTGAATCTAGACAGAAAAAAGGTTCAGATTCCTGCTCTCCCTCTTACTGTGTAACTAGGTAATTGAGCATTTCTGAATGTTTACTCACCTATAAAAACAAAGGGAAGCTGAGCTTGATGACCTTTATATAAGATCCCTTATCTTACTCCATGATCTTTTATGACCCCTTTGTTTTAGATAAGGAACCTGAAACTGTCACATAGGTAGGCATTCTTTGTGGTAAAATTGGTATTTATGCCCACTTTTTTGCCTCCAGTCTATATTGCTTCCATTTTGAGTGCTAGAATATTTCATTATATAAGCCTGAATGATTTATGATGATAGTAAGGGAAGTTGCATTTATGGTTGTAACACTAAAGTATGGCCACTTCTTTCTTTTCTTTCTTTTTTTTGGGGGGGGGCTGAGGCAATTGGGGGTAAGTGACTTGCCCTGAGTCACACAGCTAGGAAGTGTTAAGTGGTTGAGATCAAATTTGAACTCTGGTCCTCCTGGCTTCAGGGCTTGTGCTCTACCCACTGCACCACCTCGCTTTTCCAATGACCATCTCTCAAAAATGAGTAGTCCAGAATTTTTAATCAGTAAAAGCTTTTTTTACAGTAATGACCTTGGCCTTTTTGCATTGAATATTGCCAATGTGGAAAATATCCCCAGATAAAAATAATTTGTAGGTATTAATAAAAGTTAAATATTTGTAGATTGGACTCATTTTGATGTGGTATTACAATTATAAATGGAATAGAAGAATCTGAAAATTCTGCAAGTTCTCATAACTAGTTTGTTAATACCTTTCCTTGCATTGTTATTTCTAACATAGACTGGGAGCTAACTTTTAGGCAATTTTCAAGATAATTTTTTTCCAAAGTCATTTCTTGATATTTTTTTTATTTTTGGTTCTCAATCATTTAAACTGTTAATCCAGATCCTCAGTCACAATTGTATAACAGAGATAGAGTAGACAGTAGGAGTTGAGATAGCAAATGACACCAGAAATCTTTTTTTTTTTAAATCTTTGTTTCTTGTACACAATTTGCTTTAAGATTAAAAAAAAAAGAAAGAAAGAAAGAAAGAAAAGAAAAATTCACAATTCAAGAGCTGGGGGTATCTTAAAAGATGATATAATCCAACCCAACCCTGAGAAGAATTCCCCTTACAGCAGTGCCTAAATGGTCATTCAGCCTTTGTCTGAAAGTTTCTAGTAAAAGAAACCCATGCTTTCTCTACTATTCTCCCTAGCCCCATTGTACTTCCTTTGGAATGGGCAACTCTAATTAGAAATGTTCTCCACTAAATTGTAGCTTTCATTTATTGTTCCTATTTGTGCCCTACAAGGCCAACCAAAACAAGTATAAATCCATATATGTGATCCATTTTCCAAATACTTGAAGATAGTTATCTTGTCCTAAGTTTTTTTCCCCCCCAATCCTTTAAAAGCCTTTAAAAAGCTAATCCTTTTCTTTTCCTGACTAATATGTTATAATTATGAACTACATTTTAGAATTATACACTACTTTTAGGAGCAGGTAGGGGTCACAGTAGATAGTGGGCCAGGCCTGTAGTCAGGAAGGCTCATCTCCCCGAGTTCAAATGTGGTTTTAGACACTTAACTAGCTGTGTGACACTGGATAAGTCACTTAACCTTGTTAGACTTATTTTCCTCATCTGTTAAATGAACTATAAGAGGAAATGGCAGACAGTATCTTTACCCAAAAAGAAATGAAATAGGGTTGACAAGTCAGATACAACTGGGGGGGGGGGAAGATGGCATAACACATTACTTTTATTTTTTTTATTTTATTTTTTTTAATTATTAAAACTTTATTTGCAAAACATATGTACGGGTAATTCTTCAGCATTGACCCTTGCAAAGCTTTCCATCACAAATTTTTCCCCCCTACTCCCCATCCCTCCCCTAGATGGCCGGAAGTCCACTACAGGTTAATTATGATAAAATACTTGACAAATGGAATATATGTATACTTATTTCCACACTTATTGTTGTGCAAGAAAAATCATATCTACAAGAAAAAAAATCAGAAAGGAAACACAATGCAAGCAAACATCAATAGAGAGCATGAAAATGTTATGTTGTGGTCCACATTTCACATTTCCTCTCTCTGGGTGTATATGGCTTTCTTCACTGAACAATTGGAGCTGGTTTGAAACATTTCATTGTTGAAGAGAGCCATGTCCATCAGAATTGATCATCATATAGTATTGTTGTTGCCGTGTATAATGATCTCCTGGTTCTGCTCATTTCACTCAGCATTAGTTCATGCAAGTCTCTCCAGGCCTCTCTGAAATCATCCTGCTGGTCGTTTCTCACCGAGCAATAATATCCCATAACATTCATATACCATAATTTATTCAGCCATTCTCCAATTGATGGGCATCCATTCAGGTTCCAGTTTCTTGCCACTACAAAAAAGGGCTGCCACAAACACTCTTGCACATGTGGATCCCTTTCCTTCCTTTAAGATCTCTTTGGGATATAAGCCCAATAGAAACATTGCTGGGTCAAAGGGTATGTACAGTTTGATAACTTTTTGAGCATAGTTCCAAATTGCTCTCCAGAATGGCTGAATCCATTCACAGTTCCACCAACAATGTATCAGAACACACTACTTTTAAAAAAAATAAGTTTGATATATTTTGACTTTATATCACAGATATTTCCAAATCTCCTCCCGGTCCTGTTGAACAAACAATTATAAAAATGAATTTTAAGAGGAAAGGAAAACAACTCAGCCTAGATAGCCAGCATATTAAAAATGATAAGAACTTGTGATTTCATTGGTATAGGGAGTTGGCACTTGGCAATTTCTATCTTAGAGCATTTCCTAGAACATTGAGAGATTAAATGATTTGTCAGTATACCTTAGAGGTAAGATCTGAACCCAGGTTCTTGGCTCCAAGCCTCGTTCTATCTATTACAACAAACTGCCTGGGGAAAAACAAAAAAACTGACAATCTGCAGTAGTCTATTCATAGTTGTCAACCCTTAAAAAAAAAAAAAAAAAGAAATGGCTTTTCATATCTTTGAGATCATGCTTGTTCATTATGTTTTCATTGCATTGTTTCTATTTTCTATTTATGCTGTCATTTAGTATATTTGTTTTTCTTCTGTTCACTTTGCATTAAATCATGAGTATTCATTTCTTTTCTAAATTAGTGGATTTTTTCTTTAGATTAATTTTACATATGGACAATTCTGGATCTTTCATTTTTTTACTAATCAGTTTTACCAATTTTTACTAGTAAGATTTAGCTAATCGGCAGGTTTTGCTGATTCTACCTCCATGAAATTTCTTCACTTTTATTGGTTCAATTTGTCATCTTTGCAAATGAGTCTCATCTAGCAAACTTTAATCTCCTGAGTTCCACAGGTTTGACTGCTAGCCATCTACATTTGAATGTCAAGTAAGCATCTCAAATTCATTATGTCTAAAATAGAACTCACTATCTTCACCCACAAACCCTCCCTTCCTCCTTTTAAAATTATTTCTGTTAAGGATGTCAACCATTCTTCCAGTCATCCAGGTTTGAATTCTAGGGGTCATCTTCAACTCTTCGCGCTAACAAGATCTCCATCCTTCCATCCAATCAAATTTGTTTTTAGAGTCCTTCATAAGCTGCCTGTCCCCCCACTTCCGGTCAGTCTTCTTACACCTTTTTTTTCCTCCTGTACTCTTCAGTCCAGTTGCCCTGGACTTTTGGCTGTTCCATGAACAAGACACTATCCCTTGGCAGTTTCCTCTGGCTGTCCAACATGCCTGGATCGCTTCATCTCTGCCTCCTGGCTTCCATTAAGTCCCAAATAAAATTCTGTCCATTCTAGAGGAAGCCTTTCCCAACCTTTTTTAATTCTAGTGCCTTCCCACTGTTAATTATTACCTATCTACCTTGCATATAGTTTGTACATATTGTTTCTCCCACTCGATTGTGAGCTTTTTGAGAGCAGCCACTGCGGTTTGCCTCTTTTTGTGTGAATGCAGAGCCCAATGTCTGACATATAATAGGTATTTAGTAAATGTTAGATTGCCTACCCCATTTTACTGATTTTACCTCCATAATTTATCTTGTCTCTGTATCCTTCCCCTTCACTCACACAGCTGCTACTAATTGGATTTCCCACTTTTGGCCTTAACTCTATCTTTCATGTAGCTTCCATATTGAAACTTACAACTCTGGTCTGATTGAAAAGGAAAATAAAGCAAAAAGCAGGTCAGAGTCTCACTATTTACCTCTAAAATAAAACACAAAGTCCCCTAATTGTCATTTATAGTCTCATAATCTGGCTTCAATTTATCTGGGAAGCCAGACTAATTACAAATGAATTCTCATGCCCTCCAAATTCCAGCCAAATTGACTCACTTGTTCCCAGATATGCCATTCCACCTTTCAAGTATATCCTATTTAAGATGCCTGTTCCTCATGAGTAGAATCTTTTCCCTCCATAACTTTTTTTTTCTTGGACCCTTCTGCAAGTCTTTGGCTCCAGGGCTACCTCCCATAAGACTAATTCTAATTCCCCCAGCATTAATAGCTTCCCTGAAACTCTTTATCTCCAATTTTATTACATTTATTTTATACTTATTTGTGTACATGTTTTTCCTCCCAGTAAGATGTAAGCTCTTTGGGTACAGACACTTTTCTTTTTTAATTTGTATTTCTAGGGCCTTCTCTGGTACTTGATTTTTGTTACCTAACATATTAATGATACATCTCTCTTTCCTCTCAGCATACTCATTTTGTATCATTTGCAAATATAATAAGTAAAAGTGTCCATGTTCTTATCCAAATTTTGGACCAAAAATGTTGAGTGGGACCAATTTAAGGTTAGAGCCATATTCTATTTTACTAACTTTAACCTTTTTTTTTTTTAAAGCTTTTTATTTGCAAAGCATACGTATAGGTAATTTTTCAACATTAATCCTTACAAAGCTTTCTGTTACAAATTTTTGACCCCTAGCCCCACCCCTCCCCAGATGGCAGGAAGTCGTCTACATGTTAATTATGTTAAAATACTTGACAAATCGAATATGTGTATACATATTTCCACACTTATCTTGTTGTGCAAGAAAAATCGTATGTACAAGAAAAAAAATCAGAGAAAGAAAACAATGTAAGCAAACATCAATAGAGTGCATGAAAATGTTATGTTGTGGTCCACATTTCATATCCCTCTCTCTGGGTGTATATGGCTTTCTACAGTGAACAATTGGAAGTGATTTGAAACATCTCATTGTTGAAGAGAGCCATGTGCATCAGAATTGATCATCATATAGTCTTGTTGTGTGTATAATGATCTGCTGGTTCTGCTCATTTCACTCAGCATCAGTTCATACATAACTTTAATCTTCTTGAAACTTTGTATTCATAGGCAGAGATAAGCACTGTGCACTATGCAAAAAGGCAATGGATTCAATTGAAGCCAGTGTCTCCACATAGAGATAACCCTTTCTGGTTACATAAATTCACATTTTAAGAAATAAAGCTAATCAACTTTTTCATGTGGAATGAAATCTTCCTTCGAGGCATCAGCTTCAAGGTCCATGGACCAAGTGTAGCCTACAAAACTTTTGAATTAAAATGCCCTGGGTAATGTTTAACAAAAATTAAAATACAACAAAACATAGATAAATGTTAATTTGTGGTTTTTTGAAGTCAATAGCGAATGTTTGTTTTTGAGGTTAACATCACTCTTCTAGACTGATTAAGCACTGATTCCCAAAAGATAACAATGATTGGATCTCTTAAATTACTATAGGAAGGGCAGCATACCAAAGTGGTTCTCCTTAGAATCAGGGATACTTGAGACAAAATCCTCCCTATGTATATTGTGTGATCTCAGTCAAATCACAACTGCTCCGCACCCCAGTAATTCTCAAAAGATTGTATTACTTACATGTTACTGAGGTATAGCCATGGTCAATGGAAATTTCTTAACTGAATGTTCTCTATGCTGATGAAATCACAAATCTGCAACAAAAAAGTTTTGATCTACTGTAATATTACTGATGTGTAATCTAATTGGTAGTTTAGCTAACCTAGTTATAAACTTGTTCTTAAAATGCTTATACAAGAATTATCTTTAAAAGCTTATAATTGTAAGTCACTTTGGACATCATGCAAAACTATAGAAATATTTGTTGGGTTTTACAAAGAGTATTTTCACAAATATTAACTGAATTAAATGTGTTAAGTAGATAACGGTAGTTAAAAGACTGCCTTACATATATGTTATGAAGAATTTTAATTCAAAAAAATTTTGATTCACTGTCTCAATTATGAAAAAAAGGTTTTATTAAAATGATCTTCTGGGTGTTAGGTAGAAATTGAATTTACTATTTATTTTTTAAATTTCTGGGGTTTTTTTGGTTTGTTTTTTTTCCTGAGGCTTAAGTGACTTGCCCAGGGTCACACAGCTAGGGCATGTTAAGTGTCTGAAACCAAATTTGAACTCAGGTCCTCCTGACTTCAGGGCTGGTGCTCTATCCACTGCGCCACCTAGCTGCCCCAATTTCTGTTATTCTTGATGCATCACTAAAGAATTAGATTCCATTCATTTGGAAATACTCATTTTTAGAACTGCTAGCATTAAAGATAAGTGAGCATAAATATTGCTTTTATTCATTCCTATATTTAGCTCCATTTATTTCTTATTTCCCTATAAATCAGGATTTCCTAATATCCTTGATTATTTCATTATTTTGCAGAATCATCTATTTCATTAAGTGTCATTTCTGAAATGTAATGTGAGACTGCCTATATAGTGTAGGGAATAGAAAGCCATTCGTGACTCCTTAGACACACATTGGCTGGGTGACACTGGGCAAATCACTTAATATTTTAGTGTTCTAAGTGACAGAGAATGGGCAGTTTCCCAACCCAGGAATACCTTATACAAGTGATAGGTCCAGGACTAGTCACTATGCCCAAAAGAGTTGAAATCTTGCTCAACTGTGTTTGCTTTATAATGTTCTGTATGATAATTTCACATTAGCTTTCCCATATTTTCATTTTTCTACCCCTTTACTCTGTTTTTGCTCCTTTTCTATGATTCCTATGAGTTAATCTAAAGTTATATTCTTTATAACTTCACTTTTTCCTTCTTCCTTCCTTCCACTTTATCTAATTACTACAGAAGTTCTTTCTATCCCCTTGATCTCTTAATATCTTTGTGTAGAAAGAATGAGATGCTATTCCCAATGAACAGATGGAGAAAAATATGCAAAGAGATTTAATGATTTATTCAAGATTAGTAGGTGCTATACTGAGATCTCCTGACTCCCAGACTACCATGGCTCATCATTTATATATTTTTAGGGATTTATTGATGCTTTTTGTCTTTTCATACCACACTTTTAGCATTTTCCTCCTTCCCCGTGGAACCTTCCCTGGTCATAAAGAAAAAATAGTTAAGCCAAACTAACAAAATAAACTCATCTTACTCTTCAATTCTTGTGGTCCTCCACCTCTCTTGAAATTAGAGAAGTTATTTCAGCATCTATTCGCTGGGACCAAGACTAGTCATTCATTGCCTACTTTCTCATATTTAGATATACATTTGAGTTATTTAAAAGTTAGTTGGAAAAGGTAAAAAGCAAAACAGAATATTCAGATATGAGAATTAATTCATAACCATGCAAATTAGAATACATTAAGGAAAAGCCAAGAATCCTTTCTATCTCCCTGAAATAGTGAATTATTTTATTCTAATACACTGCAATTCTACTCAATTGACACCAGATGGCAGGAGAAACCATTCTTTCTGTAGAGTTGGTTAAGTGCTTCCTTCCTGGAAGTCATTAGGAACACTTTCCAGTGTTCTATGTGAACTTCTTTAAATGATGTTTTTTGTTGTTTTTTTTTTTTTCCTTTCCATTTTCTGTTGGTTTTCTCCTCCTGTAGACATGTGACTAGTCTCAAAAATAGGGAGGAAAGCACTTCGTAAACTTTAAAGCCTCTACTGGCATGAGTCTATCATTTTTATGGTAAAGTAGATTGAGAGCCGGCGGCTTAGCTGAAGTGTATGTTTGCATCTTCTGCTGAAGCTGAAAATAGGGACCTGAATTTTAAGAGCAATACTATAGGAAAGGAATGTTTGAGGATTTTCTTTTTCTTTTTTCTTTTTTTGCTGAGGCAATTGGGGTTAAGTGACTTGCCCAGGGTCACACAGCTGTTTACATGTCTGAGACCACATTTGAACTCAGGTCCTTCCTGACTTCAGGGCTGGTGCTCTTATCCACTGCACCACCTAGCTGTCCCCATGTTTGAGGATTTTCAAAGGATTTGTCAAAGAACAAAGATCAGCTGTGGGCTTGACTTGAGGAGGCATTCCTTACTCTAGGAGGATTTCTTCCAATCCTAAATTGTATGATTTTGGGGATAGAAAGATAGATAGGCAAAGAAATGCACACAACTTCTTATTCTAGTCTCAGATCAAGTTTCACACATGGCTTTTCAAGCAACTAAACAATCAACCAGTCTCTAATTTACTTCCTAGGAAGTGTGGAGAGACAATATCCTGAAGAACTACTTGATTTTTACTATGCTTGAAATAGAATATTGTTTAAACTGGTATTTTTCCTCTTTCTCTTAGATAATCACCAACCAATATCAATTGAACTTCCTCAACCCAGTGTCATACAGAATAATGAACTTGGAAGAAAAATTCAGTTCTGAACAGTCACTTGCACCCAGGTCTACTTTGCGAAGAAGTTCTGAGCCAATGTATTTCAAGCAAAATTTCTAGATGTGGTTACTGTATTCTCTAGAGACTTTTCATCTTATCATGAAAACAATTGCATTGGAAAGTAGGTTGACTAGTTCAATGGTCTTTTTCTTAGTTTCATGATCTCTTGAGTAACTAAAAGTCAAACTTTGATAAATTTGGTAGCTTTCTGCTGGCTTAAGGAAAAATTTGATCTAAATTATGAAATAAAATAATGCCTTGTTTACTCATGAACATCTTCCCCCAGGATCCATCCTTTCCACCTATTTTGAGAATATGAAGAAATTAAGAGAAATGTTCTCTTAATAACAGCCACTCCCCACTCTTCTTTAATACAACAAATACATCTTCCCTCCCCCCCCTTCCTATCCTGAAATAGCAATTACAGCTGCCTGCTGAGACTCTTGGGGGTTTGAAGACCATTAATCAATTTCTCAGCTGGAGGCAAAGCATTTTCCATGGGGAACACTTTTTACATGAAACATTAGCTGTTTTTAACCTTTCCAGGGCACATAGGGGGTTAAATTAAAGGAACAGTATACAGTAACTAGCTATTGAACAATGACTGGGATAGAAGAGAAAGTAAATCGGCAGCTTCTACCTCAGCATAGTTGCTTCTTTTTCCCCTTCTTTTTCTATTTCCCTACCAGAATCACATCACTCCATTCCTGTCAGAAGACATTGAAGCTGTGAATTGGAGATACAATAGCTACCTAGTCCTTCTTCGAAGCCTTGACAAAAGTATTTAGACCTATACCTGAAATGAGGAAAGAAAATCTTAGATGGAAGTGGCATATTCCATTATTTAAAAAAGTAATGTTCAAACAAATCATTTCTCTTTCCCTCCTTTTGTGTGCTCTTGTGAACCCATTAAATGTACACATTAAAATCTTCACAGGTAGTTATATGTGCATGCTTATAAAATTATGCACATATGCTACATATATAAACACACTATTAAATATTCACATGAATATGTATTAATTGTTTACATATATTATGTATATTATAATAAACATGTAATATCATACATATTAAGGACTGAAAGATGAATATTCAAATAATTTTAATGAATTTGTTTTATAAACAAAAATTAAGGTGAAAACAGAGGAGGAATTATGTAGTGAATATTTTAAGATGAAGGAACTACAAAACCTATCTACAGAAACAATAGATATTATTAAACAGAAACATCAGTTCAATATAGCCTTCCTGCTGTTGACATCTCCCTTTGCCTGCATGATCAAATAATTAAGAAGGGGCTATGTGTGTATTCTTTTTAAAAGGGAAGCACTATTCTTTAATTCTCAACTAATACAGATGACGACTTAGCTATTTATAAAAGTTGTACACATATAGAGACATGTATTAGTGGATATTAAATAGCCAGCTCTTAAAACACACAACATGATTCTAAACTAATCTGCATTATTAATATTTTCTCCATTGATCTCTTTAATCTGGACAATCAAAATAAATCAAACACTTATTTGTAATATTTGCTGATTTCAGAAGTATGAACACTCACTGAAAATTTAATAATAGGCTCTTATTGCTATGACTTTTCCAATACTTCAAAGATGAATAATTTTGACACTCTAGGTATAGTCTCCATCAAAGCAGAGTATAAGCCATCTACAACTTAGAAGACAGTCTTCAAGTGTGACAACAGCCAAAATATTCATCAGCCTATGGCCAATTCCAAGGTGAGTCTCACCATCCTTAAATTGACTGGTCCTTGAAGCACAGAGTTGTTGCCTATCTGGACTCAAAGCTTTTTCACCTGGGTGGGTCCTCCCAAAGCATGTATTATATTAGAATAACCCTTTAAGAAACAAAATTACCACACAACAATGAGACCTTAAAGTAGGACCTGAGGGAAAGCTTTTAAAATATTCCTAATAATAGTAATAACATTGCAGCTTGATAACCCACCTATAATCTCAGCTACTGGGAAGACTGAGTCAGCCAGATCTCTTGCTCAGGCATTCTGAATTGTAGTAGACTCAGGCAATTTTATATGCACTAAGTTTGGCATTAATAGGATGAATGGGGAAAGGTATGAACCAGTTTGTCAAAAGAGAAATAAAAGAGCCTAGGTTGGAAATGGAGTATATTGTCTCCTAAGTGGTACCAAGCCCATGAGTTGCCCTTATGAGAGTGATCTACAAACATGAAAGCAGCAGCAATAATGACCTTCCATAGTTTTAAACATTTAAAATATCCTTTTTAACCTATTTCACAGTAACAAAAAGTGCTTCACAATCACACTGGATGTGCAAGGAAACTGACTTCTCTATTTGATTTCTAGTTGGTGGAGCTTGTCGATGACTTGATTCTAGTCACCAAAAGAACTATGCACTAGGAAGTCTATATTTCCCCCCAGAGATTTTGTACTTTGATTCATTAGAGAGGTAGTTTTTAGGAAATGCCAAGCTTTGGGGCCCCATCTACCCTGCCCTGCTTTCTCAGGGTACCTATGCCATCTTGTCAACCCAAGGCAGGAATTCTTAACCTTTTTTAGTGTCAGGGACTCTTTGGAAATCTGATAGAACCAGTGGGCCTCTTCTTAGAATAAAAGTTTTAAATGAATTAAGTCAGATTTCAAGGGAAAACAATCCTATTTAGTGGACTCATCATCATAAAAAGTAAAGTCCAAGTTCATAGATCCCAAGTTAGTAACCCCAGATCTAAGGGTTGTAGTCAGTGTAGAAATTATCGTGAGTTCTCATCTACTGGCAATCCTGCCTTTTCCATGTGTCATATTTTTTCAAAATCCTAGTGATACTGACCTTGCAATGAAGGAGTCAGAAGTCTCCTCTTCTCTACAGACATATCCAATTATTGTATCTAATGTTTTATTCTTTTGACAGTCAACAAAAGAAATAAAAAGAATACACAAAATAACATGTACTATGCAGTTCACAAACATGCTTCAAACCCAGAGGTTTGAGGAAAGACAAATTTGTTCAATTATTTTGTACTCACCCTGGTTGCTGGAAGTAGGAAAAGCGGAGGAAATACAATGCAGCCCCCAAATAATATTAAACTCATGGATTCCACTGTCTATCTTAGCAAAGGATAAGAGGTGGAGCAGGGACAGAGATCTTCAGAGGCTCTCATTGTCTCCCAAGGCAACAATCTCCAGTCCTATCTATACTCCTTCCTAATTTGCTGTGGCTATTCTATATAAGTCTATGACTATCCTACCAGTTTATTCTTCATCACTGGGGAAGTTGTAGATGTAGGTAAGGGGAGACCTGACACAGAATCTCTCCACTCCAGATACCTGGCCTCATCTGTGCTTTTGTATCCTAGAGCATCCTTTCTGCCCAAAATGTATGTCACTATCCTCTGAGTTTCTTCCAGTTGATACACTGAGAAGTAATACTGCCAAAAGCTAAAGTAGCCATGAAAATTTTGGTTCAAGACAGTGAATAAGGTAAGTGTCTAAGACCACATTTTAACTCAGGTCATCCTGACTCCAGGTCCAGTGTTCTATCCACTGACCCACCGAGCTGTCCCCTTCAAAAATATAAAATACCCAAACTATCAGAAGATCAGATAGAAATTAAATAGCTCAATCCCAGAAAAAAGAAATAGATCTAGCTGTAAAGGAATTTCTGAAGGTAGAAAATAAGTTTTGGTCCTGATGGATTCTCACAAGATTTCTCCTAACAAACTTTTATAGAACAATTATACCAAGAATATGAAATTATTTATCAAAATTAAGAAAAAGCACTTCACCAGATTTCTTTTATGAGACAAATATAGTCCCAAGAGCTATATTATAGTTCTATATACATATAGGCTATATATATATATACATATATATATGGTCCCAAGAACTATACATCATTATTAATGAATATTGATTCAAAATTTTAAAATAAAATTCTAACAAACTATAGCAATTAATCTAAGAAATCATTCATTATGACCAAATTGAGTTTATATCAGAGATACAGACTCAACATTAGGAAAATAATTAACATTAATCAAATTAAAAACAAAAACATCTAAAAGCACAATAGGTGTGCAAAAAAAAATGAAAACACCAAACCATCTAAAATATAAAAATAAGGGAAGCTTTTAAAAAAAATCATAAATATGTCTACTTGAAACCAACAGCAAGCATAATATGCATTGGGAATACATTAGAAGCTTTCCTATTTCCCAATAAACTCGGTAGGAAAGTATATATGCCCACTCTTTTCACTATTATTTCATATGATTCTAGAATCTGAGATATTTGATAACAAAGAACTGGAAACAAAGCAGATACTCATGAATTGTGGAATAACTAAACAAATTGTGGTACATGAATATAATAGAATATTATATCCTATAATCTATATTATATATTCTATAATATTCTATATAAGATATGATGAATATGATAAAAACAGAAAGGCATAAAAAGATTTATATGATCTAATACAGAGTGAAGTAAGCAAAGCCAAGAAAGTCATCCAGTTACGCTTTGAGCTTCATTTGTGAATATCAAGCATTTATTAAGTACCTACTATGTGCTGGATAATGTTAAATTCTGATGTCAAAGACAAAAATTATGGTCCTCGCCCATAAAGTTCTTACATTTTAATGGCAATCCATTTACTCAGGTCAAGTAATTTAATGCAAAAATAGACAAAACTTGTGTTAGTACCTGAAACAGCTGGATGGATCATGACCTCTATTCTGATGTATTTGCAACCTGGGGCTTTAATTTAAGAGCTGCTAGAGTACCAGCCCTATACTGGAGGATCTGAGTTCAAATGTGGCCTCAGAAACTTGATGTTTTTTGTTCTTCATTCTTGAAGAGCACCATGACATAAGGGAGGGAATGCTATGATATGCAAAGTGAATTGGATTTGAGTGAGGGAGGGCAGGGCAAGGTCACCTGTCTCACTTTCCCCTCCAGAACCATCTGGGTCCAGTGGCCAGATATAGATCAAGATAACTAAAAGTGACCCTGGATGCAATGGGAGACCTTGTCCTTTTTAAGCTAACTCTTCAACTGGTCTCAGTTTGCCTAAGGTCGCACCCATTCAGTGACTAAGGCTAGATAGCAATTGAGGTAAAGAGTCTCTTTTTTCAATTAGTTAAAAAAAAAAATCTAAATAAATAAATCTGGGAGGAAAGATGTCCAGGAGTTCTGGCCAAAGCAGAAATGATTGCTATTTACATTTAATCTGAATCAATCAGGCCACCCTGATTGATTGGCCTATTGGTGGCCAATCAATATAATTGATATGTACTAGCTGTGTGACCCTGAGCAAACCACTTAATCTGATTGCCTCACCAAAAGAAATGTGAATTCCTAATTGTATCTGTATTGAAAATTTGAACCAAGAGGGACATTGACCACTGAATGAATGTCACAGTCTAGGTTTTCTATTACTTTAAAATGTATTAATATCATTAACATAAAATCAAAGAAAGCAGCATGGTCAATCCATTAAAATGTATCATTAACTTAATAATCACCAAAAAGAATTTCTAGTTATTTCTTCTAAGGGAAAAGATTTTGGGTGAGGAGAAGAAGCTATAGTATATCAGTCGAAGGAGACAAAAAAAATGGAGGTGATTAGGGAGGCTTTGGACTTGGGACAAAGGCTAGAAGTTGAATTTGAGATTTGAACTTGGGAGAACTTGAGAAGAAATTGGAGAAGAAGGTAAAAGGATAAAACTGAAAAAAGGGGAAAATCTTAATCTGAAAAAAAGAAAGAAGAGGAATCACTTCATGAAATGTCCTTTTAAAGAAAAACAATAAAAAATACCCCATCACCCCACTTCGTGTGCTTGCCTAGCCCCCTTAGCCCACAAAGGATCTATGATCTCACTGATTTTGGAGTTCTCCCCAACGATGTAGATTACAAACAATCTGTCCCTATCTCTCCTGTATGGCTTTCTTTCTTTTCCTCCATAAATTCAATGCAGGATTTTCATTCAACATGTCAGAAGTCTTTCTCAATATCTTCTTACATCAGCAACACACCAATTACCAATGAAGCATTCTAGCTGTGTATTTGTCATCTGAACCCTCACCAAATAAATGATCAGCCATCTGCTTTACCTATTGTACAGCATTCTGATGCCATCTTTTACTCTTCTTCCTTGAAGGTCCTCACTGCTTCTGTGCAAACTGCTCACACCCTACACCTTTCCATTGTTCTTTGGGTATTCCTCAACTTCAACTCTTCACAGATGTGTTTTCCATGTCTTACAACAAAATTAGAATATTAGTAGAATATTGACATTAAAAAGAGGAATGATTGTTCCTAAGGTATGCTTACAATCACTAAAGAAGTTTTGTAATATTCAGAAGTAGTCCAGCTCTTTTCTTTCTGCTAAATCTGGGCTCAGTTTTTATAGGTCCATTTGTATGTATATATGCAACTGGATAGTTTATGTACTTGCATAGGTACATACGTTAATATATATGCATGTATATGTACATAAACAAATTCTATGTTAACTTTCCAAATCCATAATGAAATATGGACAATAAGTATTCTTAATTTATTTGGTCTTTTCCATGTGGATAGCCAGGCCAAATTCTTTTGAGTATTTAGAGATATCTTCCATGAAGATCTGCAGTGGTCTCAGCTTGATGCACCCAGTGCGATATCATCCACAAACAAGGACATCTGGGGGGCAGTGAGGTGGTGCAGTGGATAGAGCACCAGCTGTGAAGTCAGAAAAACTTGAGTTCAAATTTGACCTCAGACACTTAACACTTCCTAGCTGTGTGACCCTGGGTAAATCACTTAACCTCAGTTGCCTCAGGGGAAAAAAGACATCTGAAGGGCTTTACCAGTCACAAGACATCCCTCTTCAATTTGGTCTCTGTGCTGGATCTCCTCCATCTATCACAAATGAATGCTTTTCCTACACCTGGTAACTCTTTTTTAGCCCCAATCATATGAAAATAAGTATTTAATTTCTTACATTTCTATGTGAAAGTATTTAATTTTCTGTTTCTTTGGTCACTTTGCATTTTGAATATCAAATGTCCATTTATTTTATTTGATATTTTGACAGAATTGCAAGGGGTGTCAGCTGATGTCCTTTGCCAAAATATATTCCAATTTTTCCTTTAATGTCATATTATCACCTAATAATAAGTGTTTAGTGTTTTCCCCTTGGAATTTCTTGTTGTCTGTAAGATTGAGATGCTGTAGTTGTGAAATTAGTTTACAATGTTTCTTGATAATTTGAACTTGGTGTTCTGTGGGTTTTCTCAATCTGAACCATACCATTTGTTTTTAGTATTTCTAGACAAATTTTCTGAAGGATTTCTTAGAGTTTGATGATGTTTTCTTTTTTCATTATTCTTTTCTGTAACGTCTATGTAGTCCTTAGATTATCCCTGGAAGCATTTTGGTTTTGTAGACCTTACTCTTTTTTTCTGACTTGCTGAACTCTGTGTGTTCTTCCAATCTTGGTTTTGCTCCATTACTTTTTCTTTCTTTTCTGCATTTTCACATTAAAAATTCTTCTATTGTTTTCTTTCTCAGGAAATCTATTGAAATGAAGAATATTTCTGCCTTTAATTTTACTTTCTCTAGTTGTTGGTTAGGGATAGCTAATTTGCCAATTTGTTACTTTAGAATTCAATTTTCTGTCCTTAATTCTGAATTTTAAGTGAAAAATATATTAATTAAATTTAATTTTTAATTAAAATCCAATTTTAATTTTATTTAAAATTAATTTAAGATCAAATTAACTCTTTTTTTTTTTTTTTTT